>OU744737.1:2949628-3460298 GCA_916613615.1 Steromphala cineraria
TTACATATTTTGCTAACATGACCATTAAATTGCATTAACTTATATTTTTGGCATTATGATTTTGGATTCGAATTTGAAATGTATTTTTTATCAAAGCACATACACTAATTATTCAAAATGACATTAACGTTTGCAATTGAAAGAGTCTTTTGGGCTTGGTTACACTGACATTGTGAGTTTAAAAATTCGACTGCTTGAAACTATTGACATCATACATAATGTATACATTTGTCATACATATCATCACCATAAACGGCTGAATCCTTTTATCGTCGCATTAGCGACTTTATTTTCTGCTTCATTTAGTTTAAATACATTGTCTTTCAATTGAAACCGATAATTTTCATTTTCCTGACATCACCTTATATTGCCCCTAAAAACGTGCTACTGCCCCTTTAAAGTCAATTAATGGAAATTATTTTTGCAACATATAATTAACATATAATTCTATGGGAATCTCGCGTACGATGACTCACCTTTAGCCTGGCACTGAAGGCAGGAAAGTTATTGTCATAAAAGTTGAGGATGGAGTCAAGGAAAATAGGATTATGTTCTAATTCGCTTCGCTCAAACGAACATAAAATATTTACCAAGTACAACATACTCAATAGTGGGTGCTGTCTACCGCGCCTCGAGACAAGCAGGTTTATTTCACAAATATACATGGGAATTGACGCAACTGAACGTAGAATTGAAAAGCGACACGACACAAGATCACAGTCCTTGTACAGGCATAAGAAGCCACACTTCTCAGCCTATCAGGATATATAACACATTACATATCCTAGAACGATTAAGGGCCACTTGCAGCAAAACGATGAGAAGATGTATACTGCCCAGGGAGGAGATCAGGATAATCCATGCATGACAATTGCTTCCGGAACACCTGCATACCGCCTCTGAAACAAGACGCACAAACCACCTCAGTATATTCCAATTAAAACATCCCTGATAGCATTGTTATCTGAATTTTATGAAAACGAACACCAAGAATTTAAAAAGTACATATGACACAGTATGCAATAATTGTTATATATGGAATTTTGATCGACAAACCATTGAAAAACATTAACTTGATTAAATTTGAAAAACCTCTTAAAAAGACTTGTTTGCATAAACATAAAACACACTTATCTTAAGAAACTTGACCATTCCACCCTCGGACCCTCCGGTATTCGTCGCTGCAAGGTCTGCTCGATGACTCACTCCGTGTCGTCACTCCTGTTCGGTTGATAGCCTGGTCGCCTGTTGATCCTGGGTCGTACACTCACACAGTGGCCTACTGCATGTACACACAGCCCAGTGGCTAACTTTACAGCCCAGTGGCTATCTTACAGCCCAGTGGCCTTGACAACACAGTAGCTAACATGCAACCCAGTGGTTGAAACTTCAGATTCCCTCAATTCGTTGAAACTAAAACCAAGGCAAACGCTGCTTGATCGATAGACGCGTAGACCTCGAATGACGACACACTTTCTTCAACACTCTTATATAACCTTCTATCACGTGACTACCCGTGCACGATTTCACGTGCAAACCAGACAGCCGCGGTAGCCAGCTAAACTACCGTATGCCCCTAGATACATTTATTTATGTTCTAATTCGCTTCGCTCAAACGAACATAAAATATTTACCAAGTACAACATACTCAATATTGGGTGCTGTCTACCGCGCCTCGATATAAAAGAACGGGCATGCTGAGATGAAATGTTTTACTTCATAATGAATACAAACAGTTCAAATACCCAAATTCGCCGACACCAGTAAAAGAGAGTCCACATTGTCTTTCACATACCCATCCTTCGCAGTCTCTGAAGCCCAACGGCCATGTCTCTTAAATAATCTGTCAGACACACCGGCGTTAGCTGCAGCACTAGCTCCCCCAGAACGAAAACTATGTAGGCCGATTTTCGAAGGGTCTTCACCGATTGAGCGCATCTTATCAAGACAAATTTCCCTCGCTCTTGTATAAGAAAGGGCAGCTTTTCCTTTCAGTTTATACTGAGACTTACTTTTACAATAAGACAGCTGTCTGAAAATATATTCATCAGAAGAATCATTTATATCTGCCGCCTTGAGGTACCTCTTTAACATTGCGACTGGGCAAGTAGCTGAACTAGTTACAGTGATCAAAACGCTTCTACCATCTCTGTAAACGTCGGTTTTACTTTTACTGAGAAAAATACACATATAACCTTTCTCAAAAGTAATATCTTTCCTTTTTATGTTCACCACTTCAGAAAACCTGAAAAAACCTGCGTAAGAGAGCAAAGACATTGTCAAGAATCGTAAATCTAACAGAGAAGCGTCATGTCCACCAAACATGTTCACCAACTTAATTAGCATATCTGGCGTGATTGGGTCTTTCTTAACAACAGGTTTGACACAAGTTCTCATAGCTGATTCTTTCACATTAATAACCAGATTGTCTGCACATGGGTCTGGTAAACCTGCAATCTTGTGGGCCCATGAAATGCCGTAAACTGCCTCTAATATAGTACAACTATTTTTGCCACTTTGAATTAAAGAGACTAGATATAAGGATACATGAAAAGGTGAAGCTGGAAGAACACTTATGCTTTTAAACTCAGAAGCCCATAATCTCCAGTTCTTGTAGGCTCTGCTATACTTGCTTGTAGTTGCCTGTGCTCTCGATTTCAATACGATATGAGGAAGCTTGTCGGCTAATGACAACAGTCTCTCGTCCTGAAGAGATTCTCTCTCACTCCAAACGCCAGCACTAAACACATCTTCTAACCCTGCAGGTGTATTGGAATTATTGTCTTGTCTGATCAGAGAAGAAACAGTATCGGCCGAACTTTCCACATCAGTTTTCTCCAAGACTGAAAACACACAAAAAATACTTCAGAAACATATACGTAGAATCGTTGCATCAATGCATAGAGTATATATTAATGAAATATAAAGCACAGAAAATTCACCGTTTACGATATGTGTATTATATTACTCGTGTTGAATGCAGTGAAACTTGTTAACTCATGTATATACTGAAGTAAGTCTATTATTGAGGAACTTCACTTCAACATATTACCTTTGTCGCTCAATGTACTTTTTCCGCATTGTGGGGGAACTTCACTCCTTGGTGTTCTGCTGGGCTGACTTGCGCAGGGCTGCTGCTGTAGGACACGTGGCTCGCCAGTGTCCGACCTCGCCACAGAAGAAGCATGGCCTGGAGACCGAGTACGGACGCCCGGACTGCTGGCGAAAGGGCTGGCTGTGGGGTAGAGACGATGGTTGTGTCGTGGATTGAGGATAAGGAGTTTGATAGGCGGATCCTTGATATCCTCTGCCCCGGGGTCTGCCGAATTCGCGACGTTGTCGTTTCCGGAGTGCCTTGGTCTCTGCCCTGTCAATACGTCTCTCCTCTTCTGAATTAGAGGCAATGTCATCCCCTTCCAGCTCAGAATTTAGCCCCCAACCCGAAGGCGAACGATCAGCTAGCCTAATAAATTTATTCCTCTTTTTTAAAGAACCCATGACGTTGTTCAAAAGCTCTGAACATTCGGAATAATCCTTCCGGTTACACTGTCTTTTGGCTAATTCAAGTTTGTCATAAATGTCAGAATTAAACTTAAATTGAACCTCGTGACCTTTAAACTTAAAAGTTGGAGACTCACACTTCTTCACCTTGCTCAACACGCTGAGTGACCTCTCCTCGGATTCGTCTACGATATCTCTCTTCAGTGACTTTAGTTTACTATCCATATAGTCTTTAAAAAGCTGAAAAGATTCGAACGTGTCAGAAGAAGCATTTTGCGACTCCTTAGCAGCACCAGCGTGAGTTGACCCGGAGTTTGACTCGTCAGATTCCATGGTAGAGATACAGGACAGAAACCAAGGCAAACGCTGCTTGATCGATAGACGCGTAGACCTCGAATGACGACACACTTTCTTCAACACTCTTATATAACCTTCTATCACGTGACTACCCGTGCACGATTTCACGTGCAAACCAGACAGCCGCGGTAGCCAGCTAAACTACCGTATGCCCCTAGATAAATTTATTTATAATTACCCTGTTTAGATGGGTATAGTTGGACAATCAAGTATCGTTCGTTTTTTTACCTCTCTATCTCATCAAAATACGACCCAAAAGATCTCTGCGAGGCATTGAATGGTCCCTAACCTGAGCGCCACATATGGATGCCGGTTGAATACTCCCCAGGGAACTGAATTGGAAAAAAAATGATCGGACGGTGAAAGAATGCCATTGACCAGAGGATGAAATGTAAGCGCCTTGAGCAACCACGAGTGGTTGGATATGCGCGCTATATAAATATCCATATAATAAAAAGGAATACTAATCTCCCAGTTCTCCATTATACAATATTACACCATTTAGACCAATGGCCTTAAAAACGATATAGCCGATAGGTATTGATAATAAGAGCGATTTTCAATCTTATTTAAATGAGATTTCAGAACAGGCCTTTCACCTCAGTTTACTTAGCCATCCGCCATGTATAGTCACAATAGTATTGATAGTAATAATATATAATATATAGATATGTAATATATGAGATATATTGATATATGATTGATATGAATTATTACCGTTTTCACAATCAAAATGATAATGGTAACCTCGTTATTTTGTTCCCGTAACGTGGTGCTAAAATGTGCCTTTAGGTACACTTATCACAAGGCATACAAAGAAAGCCTTCAGAGTGAGTGGGGAGGGGCATATAACTCTCGAGCACAATATTTTCATTTTTGAATGAATGTTTCAGTAAAAGAATATAACTTAAATATGAATGTGTTATTTTTACCGAACGATATTCTAGTCGAAAGTCACTCGTATGTGTATAGAATGAAAATAAATTATATAATGTTGCATGTTTTTTGTTAATTTCCTAAATTTTACCTTTGGTCCCGTCATGACGAAAGACCGTTCCTGTCGCAAGCCAATTACATATTTATTTGGGAGTTTAAAAAAAATTCCTTCTCACAATGTAATATATTTTGCGTAATAAGCCACATTACAAAGCAAAATCTGAATTTCAGCAGATTCCATAACAATGTATCCTTCGTCAGATTGACTTGTCCTAAGCGGCGACAAAATTAATCCTTGTCACAGAGTGCTAATGAATCCCTATTAATATCTGTATACCATTTCATAAATGATACCAACCGATTCTAAAATTCTCTCCTTAAATCTGTACCAAATGCAAATGTAGACAAAGTTGAATATTAATTTGAGTTTTCTATGAATAATTGCAAATTTTGTATTTCCACCAATACATTTGATATCTGAATCGTTTTATGTTTTTCAGGAGAAGCATTTATATAGGCATTTGTTGCCTGTTTGCTTATCCCTTTTCCCTATTGTATATATATTCTGAATGTTGTGTATTTTGTATATGTTTTATGGAAATAAAATACTGTTTAAATCGACTTGTTCAATTCGTTGAGGCTTGCAAACCACCTTTCAAAAACTGCTTAATATAAAGATACTTTTTTATAAAAAATGTTTATAATTTAATCGAGCGAAAGCGAGCGAGCGAAAGCGACATATTTCATTCAAAAAATCTAATGTATTTTGATCTCAATTTCGTATTGAAAGAAGAAGAAATTGTTTGATTTATTTTATGTCTTGCTTATCTCAGCTTCAAAAATGAAATAAAGCGATGTACAGTCGTCAGGGGAAGACTTGATAAGTAAAACACGAGGATAAATAACGACTCTAGCCCCCTCGTAACTTCATGACAGAAATGACGTTGAAATTGTTGAAGAGGTAATGAGTTTACAGTTCCGTGAACCTTGACGAGAAGCGACAGTACCATTTATCCTATAGGTACAGTGAACTTGGTTTCTTAGGTATATCCTTATAAATGGATAGAAAGAGTTTATTTCAGTAAAACTGCCACAGACCCATTATACACCAGATTGTACACATAATGTAAACATCGTATATTACACTAACACTGGTGGTATACATTTAAAAATAGAGCCAGTGGCTCATCAGGCTTTTTATTTAGTTTTGCTTTTTTGGTGAGGCCAATGTGGTTCCCCCCTTTGTAGGGGCCAAATGGTCATAAATCCTAGAATTAGGTATATAGGCGATGTGATTTCAGATACCTGTAATCAATTTAGAATGGGAATTGCTCAAATAAATTATAATCCTCAAAGAAAGGAGTCTGAACACAACATTTCAGCTTTCTGGTCCTTTTGATTATTGAAAGAAAATGAAAATAGGTTTCAAGGGACCACAGGGCCACAGCAGCTATAAATTATAATCCTCACTAGTCAAGGGGTCTGTACATTAGGTTTCCGCTTTCTAGGCCTTTGCTTCTGGAGAAAAAGATGAAAATAGGTTTTAAGGGCGTGGCCCCTGTGATCCTTATTGAAGATCTGAAGAACTCCTATTTCAATACACCTCTGGTTATCCTCTCCCAAGTAATCAATGATATCATTAACATATAGAGAAAAGAGAAATGGAGACAGCTGACAGCGCTGTCGGACACCACACATACAATCGAAAAAGGAGGATCGTTATTAGTGCTCAAATCACAGATAGCAGTTTTCACTTAAAACACAACTCCAGGACAAGGCATAATTTAGATTTCCAATACGATTTTAACCCTGCAATCTAAAGACGCATGTTACAAGACCCTAAATTATGAATATAAAATTTCTTTTAAAAACATCATGAAACGTATCACTGCCTCTACAAGAACTTCGAAGCATTTTTCAAAACTACAAAAAAACATCGTTAGAGGTTTCCAGTATAAGCCGATGGTAATTGTGTTATTTGTATTCATGCATGACTGCGCTTGTTGACATATTTCGATTCGTATTTGGTAGTTAGTTGCTGAAACCTATCTCACACAACACATGACATAGAACAAATCAAGCATGTGTCATTAACTTAATTTAAAAGATGAATACAATGGGCGTATTGTTGCAAAATAGTTCTCTTAAAGTTTTGCTGGGAAAGTACCACACACATTTGTGGGGTCCATTGTAGCGACGGGATGAGTGACCGGCTTTTCCTCTCTGCGATTTGCGCACTTTTCTGCAATGTGGTAGCCATGGATATCACAGTGAAAAGCGAAGAGGTAGGCATATGTGATATTTATTCTAATGTTTCATTCTTTGGCACCCGGTGAAGGAGGACAGTTTGCCATTTTCTTTCGTTACTTTGATTTCTCTTTGGCATCCTCTTGAAATAATCACGTTTTTTGGCAACGTAAAAAGTGATGAGGTAGGTATATGTGATATTTATTCTAATGTTTCATTCTTGGCACCCGGTGAAGGAGGACAGTTTGCCATTTTCTTTCGTTACTTTGATTTCTCTTTGGCATCCTCTTGAAATAATCACGTTTTTTGGCAACGTAAAAAGTAATGAGGTAGGTATATGTGATATTTATTCTAATGTTTCATTCTTGGCACCCGGTGAAGGAGGACAGTTTGCCTTTTTTTCCGTTGCTTTCGGCATCCTCTTGAAATAAATCACGTTTTTTGGCAACGTTATATTTATATTTAAAAAAAAGATATGATGACATTATTTATCTGACTTATATATCGTCAACATTCGTTTTTTCTTAAATTTGCTACAAGCAAAGGAGATAGTTGTTTTTGTAGGTCATCAGGCTAATAAAATGCATTTGATGATGGCCAAAGTAACCGTTAAAAGTATTAAACAAGATTTTCGCTTCTGTATATGCGCACTATTTGTCCGCGCAGACTTACGACGGGAAACAATAAGTTCATAGAACTATATATGATTATATATGATATATATGATAGCATTTCCCTATATTTAAATGAGATATTTTAAGAATATGGCATATAAAGTTTAATAATGACGAAGATTTGAACAACGATAACATATAAAACGTGTCTTTTACGTTGGCAGTAGCACGTGTTTAGAGGGAATGTAAGGTGATGTCAGGAAAATTAAAGTACCGGTAAATGGTTTCAATTGAAAGCCAATGCATTTAATCTAAATGGAGCAGTAATAATTCAAATATATAATGTAATGTTTAGCCATGCGATTAGTTTTTCTAACACAAAATGAATAAAAGGTGTTCACACAAAATGGCTGCCCACGGATTTTAGGTGAATCCTAAAACTTTGTCCTCTGAATATGGATAATTGGTTTGTGTTATGAGATTTTTGATACATTGAGCATTAACGTACAATTATCAGTGAAAATCTTAAAATATATAATTATCAAAAAACGTGCTACTGCCCCTTTGATATCTAAAGGATACTATTTTCTATGTACATGTACATCCGAATATTTACCATGAGTTTAAACATTATTTTATCACAATGTGGAAAATTGTCTATACATGTTGATAAATATATCAAAATATATATGCCCTTTTTACTTTTATTTCTGTTTTACTTTTCTTTTATTTCCTTTTGTCTGTAGGGTTGGCAGCTGTTGGTAGAGTTTGAGTTTGAAGAGAGACTGCAGGTGGAGTTTGAATACAACGTGACCTTCCCAACGGTGAGTCCCTTGACGTGTGCCCCCGGTTAAGTGCGACATGTTTACAGTTTGTCGGTACAGAGTTACGAAGGGAAACAAGAAGTTCATAGAAGTATGTATGAAGCATTTCCCTACAGTGTTGACTTAACTTATATATTTTTATATAATTTCCCTGAACTTCGATAGTCTGTCCGTTTTTCCTAAAGGGACAGTAGCACATTTTGTGGGGGAATATAAGGTGGTGTCAGGAATTTGAAAATAAATTGTTCCAGTTGAAAGACAATTAATTTAAACCAAATGAAGCAATAATAAATCAAATATTCAAAGCAATGTTCAGCCATGAGATTTCTTTTCTCACACAAAAGGAATTTAAGGTGTTTGCATGTTTTTATGAATAGTGGGATTGAAACAATGCCATGAGAAATGCCACACTCCGAAGACATTTCGTCAATGTTTATCAGTCAAGTTATCTATCCGGGCAATTTTATCAGCTGTGACGACTTCAGAGGGCTTTTCTGGCCGTTGACAATCCTCTAAAGAGCTGTGATCCCCCTAACCATTTTGCAAAATTTCAAAGCTGAGGTGCTTCTTTACATTGCACGTTGCCCATGCTTATTCACTATTCTTTTGTGATAAACTTGATAACTGCATGGTGTTCATCTTTGTCAACTGTGTCCATGAGGCCGAACCTGCTGTGTATTTGATCGATGGTGAAAGGACCCATATATAGTTGATCTAAAAGTGACCACAATAACACTGAATTGGCGTACACCGGGTACCCACTTCTATGAACTGATTTACTTCCCCTCGTCGGAAGAGAACTAATCTCATTCAAAACATAGAATCTATCACTATTGTCTCACGAGTTCCTGATTCGAGTTCTTTCAACAATCTCACTGAAATCATATATAGTTTCTTATACCTTGCTGAGACCCGATTTACTCGATATAGGTTGTGTCAGATGGCCTTTCTGTTAACTTTCCCCTTCAATAAATTAAAACAACCAGAGACCCGCTTAGATATAATTCGAACCTTATGCTTTCTAGACCTGTGTTGCTATGGTGCATGTAATCATAGATAGTCTCTTATTCCTTGCTGCAGACCCGATTTGCTCGATATAGGCAGAGACCCTATATACTGTATATAGGGTCTCTGATATAGGTTGTGTCAGATCGCCTCTCTGTTAACTTTCACCTTCAATAAATTGAAACAACCCGCTTATATATCATTCGATCCTTATGCTTTCAAGACCTGACCCGAACCCTATAGATCACTACTCATATCAGAAACACATCGAGGTACGAGTGATAGTTCAAACTTATGAACATGAGATTTGAAGATCACATAATTGGTGTTATCTATTTTTATGTGAATATTTCCATTCCGGGATTTGATTTGCAGATAACTAAACCAAATATGGTCTAACATTCTTCTTAATTTCTAAAATCATATCCAATTAAATTTCGAAGTCCAGGTATCCTTCTAACGGATGATAGTTTATGCATCTGTATTTTCAGTTGATGGTATAAGGAAGACAAGAGTAATTCTATGGATGAACAACTTCTTTATTGGACAGTAGCGACGTTTCGGTATAGATTCTTATACCGTTTTCAAGCATATGCTTGATAATTTTTATTTGACTTATTGCATTTTTACAGAGTTATGTCCCGACAAAGCTGTTGTTCTACAAGCGGGAGCAGTATCTAAGCGCCACGAGCAGTATTGACGGTAACCCCAAGGTGAGACATGATGTTGCCATGGTGGTGATGAGGGGGGTGGTAGTGATGGTGATGAGGGGGGGTGGTGGGGATGATGATGATGGTGATGATGTGATGACTTGATGATGTAATGATGATTGTGATTGCTGCTGCTGCTGATGATAATGATGATGGTGATGGTGATGGTGATGATGATGATGATGGTGGTGATGATGGTAAAGAAGATGATGATGGTGATGGTGATGGTGATGGTCATTATGGCTATGGAAGTGAAGAAAGTGGTGATGTGATGATGTTGATGAGTTTTGTGATTGTGATTGCTGCTGTTGATGATGATGGTGTTGGTGATTGTGATGATGATGGTGGTGGTGATGGTGATGATGATGGTGGTGGTGTTGGTGATGGTAGTGGTGAAGGTGATGACGGTGATGATGCGGTTTGTGATGATGATGATGGTGGTAATGGTGTTGGTGATGATGATGACGGTGGTGATGATGATGATGGTGATGATGATGATGGTGGTGGTGATGGTGATAATGGTGATGGTGATGGTGATGGTGATGGTGATGGTGATGGTGATGGTGATGATGATGACGATGATGATGCGGTTTGTGATGATGATGGTGGTGATGATGATGATGGTGGTGGGGATGATAATGATGATAATGATGCGGTTTGGGATGGTGATGGTGATGGTGATGGTGGTAATGGTGTTGATTATGATGGTGGTGGTGATGGTGATGATGTGATGGAGATGACAATGATGATGATGCGGTTTGTGATGATGATAATGGCGTGGATAGTGGTGATGATGATGGTGATGATGATGATGATAATGATGATGATGATCATCAGTTAGGTTGATATAACTCATCCTTGTAACAGTGTTACCGAGACAGTGTCGAGGTACTCTCTCTGTGTGTTTCTCTCTCTACCTTTGTCTCTCTCTGTGTCTCTCTATCTGCCATTGTCTCTTTCTCTCTCTGTCTTTGTCTCTCTCTCTGTGTCTCTCTCTGTGTTTCTCATTCTCTCTGCCTTTCTCTCTCTCTCTCTCTCTCTCTCTCTCTCTCTCTCTCTCTCTCTCTCTCTCTCTCTCTCTCTCTCTCTCTCTCTCTCTCTCTCTCTCTCTCTCTCTCTCTCTCTCTCTCTCTCTCTCTCTCTTTTCTATTTGACAAGTGACAACTTTACTTCGTAGACATGCGATGCGAGACAGTCGGTGCTCCAGGAGTCGACTGCAGTCTGGTATCAGACCCAGACCCTCCAACAGAGCAACGTCAACTGTACCCCGGTCTATGACGGAGTGATGGGCGAGGCTCTGTGGTGCCGGGGAAGGGTCGCCTTCCCGGGGCAGGAGGAGAGGATCTGGTTCGTGGTCGTCAGTCGCTGTGGGAACATCAACAGTATCCCTGTAAGTAGAGTCTTAGTAAACCAAGACTCAATAATACTCGCTTCACGCCCGATATTGAGTCTAGTAAGATGTGGTAGCGGGTCGCGTCTGCCGATCTATCGAATTGACCAATCATGGTTATGGGAAACAATAAAGTGTCTAAAACCTTTGATTGAACGTACTTGAAGAATTTCAATAATGCACATTTGGGGTAATCACTCACTTCGTTTACGAAACCCGTGCTTCAATATAAGTATATCCCTCGCTCTGGCTCGGGACGAAATGTTTTTCATGCACTCGAAGAATAAACTGGCGTTATTTGCTTCTGGATTGAGTGATTGAGTCTTCCCTGCTCCTTCAATTTTTTGATGCAATATCATTACTCGAAGATTTCATTAATGTTTGGGATATTCTGTTGCAGGGTGTTGACTTCAGGTACTCAGTAGACAAAGTTATGATGACGACAACACCGCCGCCCACCTTTCCAACAATGGCATTCTACCCGTCTGGACAGTCAGCAGTCACGTGCTCGACCTTCACCTTGGCTTCATTGCTCGTCCTGAAACGACTCTTTGCTTGACTTTTTCCCTTCTATTGTGCATCCCATTTATATAAAGTAAGGAAACAATAGGGAGCAATGTATTGTATATACTCACCAACCCTTCTTTACACTTGACCTAACCTTTGTCTATCATGTTCACCAGCTGCATCCTTATAAAAGACGTTGTCAAAATCTTTGACCTTGTGACCTTGACCTTATGGCCGTCTAACTTTGAACTTCGCAAAGGGGGATAACTGCGGAAAAACTTTAACATTCGCCGTGTGATTTGATTGGTCAACGGTTACCCGTTAATTGTGCTTTCCTAATGAGTGATTTTTTAGAAAACCCTCATAATTATTACATTGTTATTTTGACCTTAGTGAGGTAACCTTTCTTTCGAAAAAAATTAACCTTGACTTTATATTTGTTCGATATGTCTTATTTACAAGTGAGTTCTTTGATATGAGACATTTTACGTACGGAAATAACGTTTCACGATACCCTTGATAAATATTTTGTGATATTATAGACACGGTCGTTATTTCATACCTTTTTATTACTTTGAATTTGGGAAAGGGAACATTTCAATAAATATAACTTTAATCAGTTTTGGTTGGCCAGTGAATGATAGGCTTTTTGTGCATAAAAATGACCTTGACCTTTATAAAACGTCTTTTAGCCGAAAACTTCAACCTTGCACTTTTTTATAATCATATATTTACTTTTACTATTAACCTTAATTTTTCTCTTGCGGTAGTTATTTTTCCACCTATAGATGAGTTTGATGTCTTAACTTATATCAAGAGGCATTGTTGTTTCACGAAATTTTAAAAAGGAAAACATTTTCATTAAAGACGAGTTGAATAAATCGATCATCGCTACTCGGCAGTATATTAAGGAGTGAGTTTTCAAGCCGACCCATATTTCCTGCCACTGACAACTTCAACATTTGAGCAGTAATCCCTTCTTGCATTTTAAAACATGGGACTGTTTTTCATTGATACTTTACTGTACATGTTTTATTTGAGCAATTAGATTTATCTACGTTTTGCTGTATAACTTCGTGTATCTCGTCATAAATTTGTAGTTTTTTCGTGTTATATATGACAATAAAAACTTCATATCCGGAAATCGGTTTTTATTAATGATACAACATTTGATTACCGGATAGAAAAAAACATTTTGTAATCAATAATTTTATAACCTAAAATCATAGGTGAAGTAAAATAAAATCCTTAACGGGTGTGTTGATGCATAGCTTATGAAAGGCACCTAATAGACGTAACGAGATACCTACACTTTTCTTACTTCGTTTCGAACCCTTTACCGAATGAAAAGGAAGATGGAATAATATGATTGTTAGGAAATGTAAATAACGTTGTATGAATGACGTTGGAGAGGAGTCTCATTAACTACTAAGATCACTAAGATGTGAATATTTTACCTCAGGAAGAACCTTGTAAATACCTATACACTTTTCAAAGAGATCAAACTTTTCATGAGTGAAAAAGTGTCAATATTAAGGAAAACTTACTTGAATTAAAAAATCATAATGCAAACTGTAAAATTTTACGACTAATGAGTTACCTTTCTTTCCCACAGAGGCAGATCAAGTCATGAAGTGTTGATACAGCCTCTGTTTTTACTCTGAAATCCGTGGGTTCCGGCGTAGGAACGGAAAAATTGCACCACAATCAATTTGAACTTCATTATCAAATGACAACGCATGGAAAAGGATGGTTCATATCACAATGCTTTTGCCGTGATTCAGTAGCCAAAATGATGATGATAGAACAGCGTCGCTGATTTCACAACTAAATTTTCCTCCAATCATGCAGGCATGTCTCATTCTATCTCATAAGGTCGGCGTAATATAACAGAGGCTGTATCACATTTCATGACTCGATCTGCCTCTGTGGGGAGAGGACGATGAGAAACTGGTTTGTAAGATGCATCATACGGTCATGGTATACTTCATATGCTGAGGATATCGGCCTGAGTGTAATAAGTTCTATTCTATTCTTACTCAATTCTTCTGATGTAGGCCTATAAACCAGTCTAAGTAAACCTATGCTCAACAAAACTCGCTAAACCACAATATTGAATCTGGCAAGATGTAGAGTCTAGGTTTACTTACACTGGCCTATAAACCACATTGATGACACCTTTTTACGCTAGTTTAAAGGGGCAGTAGCACGTTTTTTGATAATTTTATTATTTGAATTTCTCACTGATAATTGTAAGTGAATACTAAATATATTATTTTGACAGTATCAAAAATCTCATTACACAAGCCAATCATCCATTCTCAGAGGACAAAGAATGAAGATTCACATAAAATCCATTGGCGGCCTTTTTTTGTGAACACCTCTAATTCATTTTTTGTGAGAAAAAGAATCGCATGGCTAAACTTAACGTTATATATTGGAATTATTACTGCTCCATTTAGTTCAAATACATTGTCTCTCAATTGGAACCATTAATTCTCATTTTCCTGACATCACCTTATATTCCCCCTAAAACGTGCTACTGCCCCTTTAAGGTGGTATGAGGAACAGTTAAAAACATGTTCTCCTAAATAGCCCCGTTCCACTCAAAATACAAAAACAACAGAACCCACATTGAGCTATATTGGGACACGCAATGCCAGCACGGCTGCTTTTATTCACACAGAAATCATCACATCACATTTCACAATAAAGAACATCAAGACACATCAATTGATAGATGTATAGATGTCCAAGACACATCAATTGCTAGATTTATAGATATACATTCACATGTGCTGAAGCCCGACACGTAAAACCAGAGATAAACTTATTTAAGAAACTCTGGAACCGTGTTCCCTCAACGAATGCATCAGCATATACTGTAGGGTTTACAGTAAAAAAACACACAATAGTGTCATTCAACATGCATGAGAAGTACATGGCATTTAACAATTTACGATTTACGTACATGTAGTATTATAACGGCTCTTCAGCTCTGAAGATTAGATTGACATGGCAATTAAATTGTTATGAACAGTTTAAAGCAAATGAAAGATTCAGTACATTCTGCTGAACAGTATTATAAAGGCTCTTCAGCTCAAGTCACAGGAAAGAACATTCTTTTGAAATGATATTATAAGGGCTTCACAGCACAACAAAAATGAATGATGCTGAACAAGTATTATGACGACTCCCCAGGCTTATAGCAACTGCCAATGTAAGAGTAGATGTACATCGAAAGGAATGAAATATCATAAAGGCTTTCCAGCCAATTATGTACAATAATTGTAAGTGTTAAAGTATTCTAAAGGCTCTTCAGCCTATTATGTACATGGCTTATAATGCAGCCGCAGGAAACATATCTGAGCTCTCCGGCCTCAAACTCCCATTTAGCAGTAAGATACTGCCGTCACAAATCTGGAACACAAAGTTTGCATTAATAAAATGATAAATGCATACATTGGTGACAACACACCAAAAACATAAGTGACCATACATGTAGCTGCACATATAGCGAGAATGATAATTCAAATCGAGTCTCCCTTTATATACCCTATCAACGCCACCTATCAAGGTAGATAACTCCTTGAGCTACAACCAGTAGGAGAAAGCAATTTACTTCTTATTCATACTTCAACCGAAGTCAATATAATGTACTACTTGATATATTGTTGATGGTATATCAAGGAATTCTCATAGGAACGTGACTAGTTCAGTAAGTTTCACAAATCTATTTCCCTTCATTCTCTCCCCACAGAGGCAGATCAATGTTGATTTAGCCTCTGTTATATTACGACGAGTTTGTGGGATAGAATGGGAGATGCCTGATTGGAGGCAATCAAAATTAGTTGTGCAATCAGCGACGCTGTTCTGAAATCATCATTTTGGCTACTGAAACAAGGCAAAGGCATTGTCATGTGAACCACTCTTTCTATGCGAGAAGCCTTGTCATTTGATAAAGAAATTCAAATGTATTAAGATGAAAGTTTTTTCCGCCAGGGGAAACTGCCGGAACCCACGGATTTCGGCGTAATAGAACAGAGGCTAAATCAACACGAATTGATAAGCCTCTGTAGGGAGAGAATGATTTCCCTTATGAAATAGAGTACACAAATTACGTTTTACCTAAAGAATCAAATTTAAATTTTTGCGTTGAATATAGACATCAACTTTATGTAATTTCAATCATGGTTTAGGTTTTATTTATTACTGAGTCTATGGCCCTGCGAGCACTGGTCTTTCTGAAAAATAAATTATATCCATAAAATTTAAAGATCTTAAAAGCCCCTATGAAGCGTTGGACTAATAGACTTGAATTGTTATCATACATATCGTTATGACCATGTTTCCAGTTTATATAGAGCCAAACTGTCGTTGTTCATTGGAATGGCTGTCTTTATTGTCAAAATTATTTCAAAATGATTTTAACATGCATTTAATATTCAGTAAGTCCATTCAGACATCTACCTTAATGATAAAATCTGTTTCCTGGCCATTTAAATCACAAAGAATCAAATATTCACTAATCTTTAGGGCATTAAATTTTCCTTTATATCAATCTGAATTATAGACTAAAGTATAGAGTAAATCAAGCAAAGTTTTAAGTATTATCAATGTCCGCGAAAGGTTCTTGTACCTGTTTTTGCCCTAGCGGCGTTAAGCATTACTCACTTATCCTTCCACCAATGGACAGAATGAGTTTTTTACGGCTATGTTTTCTTGTGGCCCTTTCAATGGTCTATAGGTCAGCCTTGCATATAAAGATCAGACCATATGCTCCATTGATGTGCAAATACAGGTGTGAAAAGATTGGTCTGTGCAAATTCACCTTCTACGGCAGAAATAATTTGCTCTGTGTTCTGTCACAAGAAGATGGCTACCACGAGGCTGGTGTCGTATTACTTGTACAGAAGCAGGTATAGTTTTATAATCTCTTGCACATACAGTAGTACACGGATATAGCGAACTCGGATATAGCGAACAATCGGATATAGTGAACAATCGGATATAGTGAACAATCGGATATAGTGAGCAAATTTTTAAGTCCCCTCAAAAGCCCTATGCATGGCGGCCAAACGCGAGTAGGGAACACCGGATATTTCTTTGGTCCATTGGAGTTCGATATATCCGTGGTCTACTGTAATTCATAAATGTGAAATTCGCCTTTTTTCGGTAAAATATAAGGTTTGATTCGAAATGTAAATACTTACTCTATACGATGAAATATATAGAGGATAAACAATAATTCTGGTTTTCTGTGTGGTATCACTTATCTCTAATCAATAGACAGGGTAAAACAAGAAATTTTTAATGAAGACTTTAATCCGTCGTAAGATGAGAGATAAGTGATACCACACAGAAAACCAGAATTATTGTTTATTCATGCTTCTGGGGAAAGATATGTGTTACGTATGTTTTGTCTGTTACCCACGTCGAGACTGATTAAATCAGAGTAATATTCAGTCATTAAAATGCAACATAAGCGTGGTACTAGTAATTGCTTCTGACACCATGTTATGTGCTTTATCAGTTTATGTCCTAGGAAGACTTATACTGTGAATATGACGACAAAGAGCTATGCTTGGAGTCATTCACTTTACTTCCATCTTGGTCGCCTACAGAGGGCGCTGATCCGCGCAAGGACCGATCATTGTGCTTGTTCACTAGGGAGTTATCATTACTGAACAAGATGAAGTGAAGAAAGTCCAGAAGTGCTTGACTATATAGCGGTTACGTGTGACGTCATATCATTGTTGTATCGTCACGTCACGAGAAAGTTGAAACATTTTATACAGACTCCTTTGTAATGTGACCATGTGGGCTCCTACTTCCCGCGGGGTGCGGCGGGGGGTCCAAATTGCCACACCCTAAAGCAAAATTGATATCGAGCATGATGAGCTACAGAGCCAATGGCTATAATTTTCGGTAGCCTACCAGAGTATAATGCACGTAACTTCCTCACTCGATGAGAAAATCATTTCGCCCAGACATGTCAAAAGTCCTCAATCTATACACATATAAAAGTTAATAAATCAAAACCGGATTTAGAACAAAAACATGTTTAAAGAACACAGAGCTTAAACAAAGAAAAACAATCGCATGAAACTTTTATGTATATCAATTCAATAAACAAATGAAGGCAGTGAATCGGGTTAGATATACTTTAATGGGTAACAGTTTGTTTTATAGGGTTTACTGTTTACTGTTAAACTTTTGTCTAGGACACATGCTGGTTTCTTAAGATTATTGTTCACAATATATGAAACATCTTCATTTTTTACTAAGACTTTGACTTTTGAACATCCAAAAAATATGATGAAAGAATTCTACCATTACACCACCAAACGCAGCTGAAAATGATAAAGGGTCAAAGAGGCAATGTATGTGACTCTCTAGCACACACTATAGCTAAGCATCTCCTTCTCATGCTCCCAATGTGGTACTGAATCTGCTGTTATCAGAGACGGTTCATTTCCTCCACGAGACCTCTCTTTAAACACACCGTGATTTTTTTCGAGAAGGTTCCATACATGTTCTATTGGAATGATATGCGGCGAAAGAGTAGGCCATTCCGTCTGCTTGATTATTTCTTTTGTTTCATCTACCTTGGTTGATGTGGACGGGCATTGTCCCCGATTATCCCCAATTACGATTATCATGTGATGTAATATACCTTCGTTTTTAACAAGAGAACTGTTGTAAAAAGGTCGACTGAAATGGTCAAAGTCGGGATTCATTACAAAGGGATATCGCTTTCACTTCATTTATAAGTGATAAATGAAAAAGCACCTAGCATCCCTATAAGCACGCCACAGAGCACCTTCAAGATGGATTTTCGGCGCTATATAAATAAATTATTATTATTATTATTATTATTATTATTATTACGACAAGTAAGCCCCAGAGTGGACAAGAGGACAACTCAAAGTTTTTCTCCCATTAATTTCGGGTGCAAGCAGATTCTAGGTCATATCTTTGTCATAGATCGCCCTTACTATTAACTACCTACCTACATAAAGCAAACGCTATAAAATGTCATTTGTGCCCATGTCAATTTTTAATCATCGTTAATTGCTCACTATCACACTATTTGCTCATTTGTAAATATTTGTATATTTCATATATATGTTACCTTCCATTTGTAATCATACTTGAGAAGACCCACATAATGGTCGAAATGAATTCATCGTATTATAGAAGATTGATCCAGTCTGAACCATCTGATGTTTACTCTTTACCCATATATATATATATGTATATATATATCTATATATGTGTTTGTATTTATTAAGAATATTGTGTACATGATTTTGAATTTCATGCTCACATATATGTAACACCAATTCCTTAACAGGCAATACAGATTAATATTATCTTATCTTACCTACCTACCTTCCAATAATCTTCTACCAACAGACCACTCCGACAAAACCAGCCGACGGTTACTGTCTTGTTCCAACCAGGAGTGGGCGCATAGTTTCAGCTCCATGTCACCATTGGTTTAAATCAGGTACGTATGTTAATGTAAGGCAAACTACTTCACCATCTTGTGTGGAAAAAAATGTAAATTTGTAGATTCTGATATGATAAGGGGAGGGGAGGGGTTGTTTAAAGGGAGATTTCAGGCGCCTGTTTGTCTGATGTCACCTGTCCAAACAGCTTGTTAAAACCTGGGGTTCATAATTTACATAGCAATATAATATGTCGTTATCCAGCTTTGTTATGCTTAAAGGGACCATTCGAGCGGGGTATTTTTTGTTGAAACGAAATTCAGGAGGACTTTGCTGGTTTACAATTATATATTATATTTAAATGATAACTTCAGACTTTATTTTATATATGTTTGTGAGATAAGCATTTCAGTTGTAAAAGATTTGACAATTTGACAAAAAATAAAGTATATCGCTCAAAAAATAAAAACATCGTGAAATGAAGCCAATCATCAAAGCTACGATCGTGGAATGCATTACTGCGACAAAATGCTGTTGCAACTGATGACTTTTATTATGAATTATTTGTAAATGTGCTCCTCTACTATCAATCAAGTAGTTATTACTTAATTTTGTTAATGAATAAGCATATTACAGCACATTTTTTTTCTCGCAATGCTAACCTTTCAAAATGGCGGACGAAAGCCGCTCGAGTGGTGCCTTTAACAAAATTTCAGCTCGCAAATATTCCTTTTTCTACCTCAGTATTTCTGAGCCCATGTATCAAATTAATTTGGAAATGTTTAGAAAGGTGTCATGACCACAATCACCTCAATTCAGTTACAGATGAAAAACACACTGAAAGTACTTCACCAACCGGAAGTCATCAACCTACAGAGCCTCGTTCTTGTTCCTTCCTTGCTAAATGTCCATCTTGGATTTACAAGAAGAGCTGTAAGGTTCTGTCACTAACAGCCAGTAGAAGCTTACGGGACACTCACTATATTCTGATCAACTGCAAGACTCCCTCAAGGTGTTACCGTATCCTTGGTTTCTTCAACATCCGCACTCACAAGGTC
This sequence comes from Steromphala cineraria, assembly GCA_916613615.1. Classification (NCBI taxonomy): domain Eukaryota; kingdom Metazoa; phylum Mollusca; class Gastropoda; order Trochida; family Trochidae; genus Steromphala; species Steromphala cineraria. Next base: position 2,970,232 of record OU744737.1, read on the forward strand.
TCCGACAAAACGTTTGAGCTTTGCGAGCGACACGAAGGTCAACGTGACATATTTTCCGGATTTTGCCACTTACACAGATCAAAGCATTGTCTCTACAGCATAAACACGGGCTTCCATACATCTCTGACCTCCTACTATGAACCCACGCCGGACTCCTCGAGAGTTGAAATGGAACTGAGAACAGCCAATACTGGGTATGGTTTAAAAAGTCAGATTTTGACCGAAATATAGCCTGTTTATTCTGTTTATTACCGTAGTCGCAAAATTAAAGAAATACTCAAAATCGACTTCTCAGCATATTTAGGCAGACTAAAGAACACAACGTCATAGGCAAAACGTGACGTCAAAGCATTGTTTATAACATGACGTCAAAATGAACACGTGATATGTTGCCCTGGGGCATCATATGAAAAATATGAAATCCGATATAGCTGCCCTCGTAGGCAATGATGCGCCGTATGAGTTCACTGTAGCCTATATTGATGCATTTGTTACGTTAATTACTAATTACAATTGCCATACAGTTAATTGATATATAACTAGAGTGCTGATGGTTAATCTGATCTAGAGATATGCATTATTGTATCAAGAATGTTGATCTACCTTTACATACAGAGCATTCATATATCAGTAGAGGATATACATATTTGCTTATTGCAGTGGTTTTTAAATACCACTACATTCAATTTCCTTTGTGTAATGTCTAACAACCTGAGTACATTATGTATGCAGTCTGATTAAAATCGACTGTGATTCGAGGAAAAAAGTGTAAAAATATGATCTCTAGCGGGGTTCGAACCAGCCCGGCTTTTCGAGACGGAGAGGTTATCCCGAATGGTTCGAGCCCCGATAGAGACAATATTTTTGATATTTTATTCCTCGGAGCACGGTCGATTTTAATCAGACTGATTATGTATGCATATGTAAAAATCTTATTAAGGCTTGCAGGATACAATGTTGATTTCTTTGACTGGATGTATCCACACAAAAAAACAGTGGCGTTATGACATCTATGTCCAAGGGTATTATGCCCTTTGGTAAATCATCTTCCTACGAAAAGCCTAAAACTCCAGTTTCCAACCTCTCAGTTTAATGCCTTGCTGCTGACCTTTGAGTTTTCTGTGTTGACTCTCTAGCCTGTAGGGGCACTAAAGCAGCACAGAAAAGTAAAGGGTCTGCAGCAAGGCATAAAATGACAGTTCGGAAAGTGGCGTTTTGGGCTTTGAGTAGGAAGATATCAGTAAATCCTCTTCGAGTAAACCTTTAATTTTACAGAAGCCCGCGAATTCTTCTTTATCAAATTCATAACGTATTTTCGTTTTTCTTTCAGGTTGAGGTATAGGAACTTATTTTGCTCCTTTTACCAAATCTATGAAATTATTTGCATTTTAAGTAATGGTATAGCCCGAGTAGAAATACGTCCCAAAGTTGGAGGATATGTTCTTGTTATGTCGTCTGTAACACAAACAAAGTTTCTTATGCCGGGAGTGAAAGATTTCGAAGTCATGGACAGCTCATCGAACCCAAAAGCTTTGATTGTCTTAAAATCCGGACTGAAGGTGGTAAGAATCACAGATGACTTAAACTTTACAATTCTAAATGCCACAAACAGCAACTGCAACTTCATATCTGTGACATCTTTGAGTGGATCCTTAACCTTTATCACAAGAAGATTTGATAAACCGGTGTATTTCTTTCACTATACGATGTGTAAATCTTGTTTTCTTAAACTTGAAGATTGCTGAAATGGCGGGGTATAGATAACAACTGTTGAATATAATAAAAATCTCAATTTGCAAAGGAAGAGGTATTATTTTTGATATAAAAAAGACTATCAAAATACCTATTACATAATTATATAGTAAATTATAACTTACTACGTTCAGTAAATGTGTGTAATAAATGGCCTCCAAATAATGGCCTCCAGTAAATGCATGTATTTCCGAGAAATGTTAGTAAATACGTGTATATGTTACAGTAAATCTGTGAAATCAGTAAATACATGTATTTACTAACAAAGTTAGTAAATACACGTTATTACTGTTTCACTCAGTACATACACGTATTTACTAAAATTAATAGGAAATACATGTATTTAATGAAATCAGGAGTATATTTTTTCAAACATTTACTGAGCAGGTTTAGTAAATGTATGTAACAAGGATGAGAGTAAACATGCTTATATCTTGATTGGTGAGTTGAAAGCTCACTTGACTAATCAGCTTATCAACCGATTAATCAAGGCATATATAGAGAATCTCACCCAAGTGTCTTCTGATATCAAATATATCAACACAAGTTGATAAAAGTAACAAATATTCGAGGCTTGCTTAACGTTGCAGTACCAATACCTATGGTTGATCGTGATAGGAGGAGATCCTAGAAACATACTAGGGGTTATTGTTGATAGGGATTTGGAGTCTGACCAGTACAGAATTGCTGTGAGATCTGGTATTCTCAATGGAAAACACCAGAAACCAATTTGACCTGTGTCCTCAACATCTAATAACTATTAATGATGTTTGCCGTGAAAAGAATATTTCACTAAGATCTGCAGTCACGGAACAATCTTCTGGTGGTCAAGGTTTCACCAAATGCTCCTGCTCTGGCCCAAAGAGATGTCAGACAAACCGATGCAAATGTTTCAAATCAAAGCTTTTGTGCAATTCCAGATGTCACAATATCCTTAACTGTTGTAACAAATAAAGCTGTGTTGTCTTGTAATGTTTTGTCAAAGCGCCTTCATTAAAGAGAGTGTTTTCTTATATTTCTGTTGTTTGTACTTATGGTTAGTAATTACATGTAATTACTGGCCTCCATTTTCAGTAAATACACGTATTTCCTATAAATGTTAGTAAATACACGTATTTACTGAGTGAAACAGTAATTACGTGTATTTACTAGAAATTTCACTTAGATACGATAACACATTATTTTATTGGGGTTACACGTTTTAGCAATAGTACAGATTCCTGTACTCATTGAGATGGAATCCAGTGAATTGAAAAGCTGGTCCTTGCTATAATTATCATCTGATTTATAACTTACAATGATACTTTATTCATTTTAAATCTAGCATATTAGTATGCGCAAGGTCTTCGTTGTGAAATTCTCAATCTAAACTAGTGTCCAAAAGAAACGTTACCATACAAATGGCAAGATAACTCAACCCACTGCAGATTGATACGATTAAAACATAGTTTTATAATTTCTTCAGCAGTCAACTCACCTCTATGCAAAATTTCAAAACATTATCTGTTCATGTTTGCGAGAAACACGCATTTAAAATAAACATCGATTCGAAATCTCCTTAACTAGGCGAGAAAGCAGAGAGAAATTGGACATTTTTGCTTGTTTTAAAACGTTCTAGAGCAGTGACGCGTCAACGAATTTATGTCAAATAAAGTGCATTGTATCAACAAGATTGTATTCTTACCTAGATTCAATACTTTATCAATTTTATAGTGAAATGACAAAAGTTCTGTTCACAAAACAACTTGAAATTTCGATTTATGCACCCCATGTGCGTTTGAAGAGACACACAATCAAAAGTATCTTTTCCTGAAGAATGAAAATGTGCATACTTCTTTACAAGACATATGCCTGTTAGGCACACTTAAATTCGACTCTGTCAGGTAATAGAATTTTGTTTCGGAGGACGTTGAAAACTTGGTATCGTTTCTTTTGGACATTAGTTTAGGTCTATATAATACTAGTTTGTATCATTGTATGTAAAATATGTATCACTGTTTATAACATGAAATTGTAGCTCGACTGTGTACTAATCAGAAGCCTTGTAACAGTGTATAAAACCGACTGGAAACTTAGCCTGTCCTGAAAATTAATTTGACAATTCCTTAGGGGAAGATAGAGAAATGTTTTGAAATGTTACCAGTCCTGACCAAAAAGTAACCAGTCCTCGCAAAAAATAGCAAGTTTAAGGACTGGCGGACAGGCTATATTTTAAAGGGGCAGTAGCACGTTTTTAGGGGGAATACAAGGTAATGTCAGGAAAATTAAAATAAATGGTTCCAATTGAAAGACAATGTATTTAAACTAAATGAAGCAGTAATAATTCACATATATAATGTAACGTTTAGCCATGCTATTCCTTTTTCTTACACAAAATGAATTAAATGTGTTCACAAAAAATGGCCGCCAATGGATTTCATGTGAATCCTCATACTTTGTCCTCTGACTATGGGTGATTGGCTTGTGTAATGAGATTGTTATCACTGTCAAAATTATACATACAGCATTAACTTACAATTATTAGTGAAATAATTAAAATATAAAATTATAAAAAAACGTGCTACTGCCCCTTTAAACACTGCTTGTAAACAATAAAGTGTGTGTCTGTATGCTTGAGTGTGGTTAGGTCCATAATATAAGAATATAAACATATCAATTGAGCAATAATTATTTGTAAGGTGGTGAAAATGGATAGATACTGTACCCTTTTGTCCAGTGTCTTAACAGGAAAGTAGTCAAATTAAAATAGTAGTGCAATTTTGAACGAAAAAAATACTTGAAGTGGCATTCAATATAGTTGATTGTATCACATTATAGATTATTTTAAGTGAAACGTTTCCAGTTTTCAGTATGTTTAGAATAGACCGTGTTTCAGCAATAAAAGTGTCACAAAAATTACTTTACCAGGCTTTGCCCTACACAAGATTACCCTCCCTTGTGGAGGGGAAAACTGTAATAGAACAAGTTCGAACCCTGACCGCGTCAAATTATTCAAGACATTTTCTCCCCGAGTCGATGTTAATCAGACTGAAAACGTAACAAGTGTGATATTTGTATATGTGGAGTGAAAAACCCTAATAGAACAAGTTCGAATCCCGATGGCTTCAATAAATTTTTACTATGATTCCCCGAAACACGGTCGATGTTAATCAGAATGAAAACGTAATCAGTGTGATATTTGTATATGTGCACACGTGCTTGACCTTGGTGACCTCAAGTATACAGCTGGACACAAGAAGCGAGGCTAAGAAAGAGTGCTTTAGGGAATGAAAAACGATATATTTTCAAATGCAGTGTTTATTTTCGAATGTATCAACAAAGTACACACGTTCATTATTTGTTGACGTTATCAGTCACATGAAGCGTGACGTCACAAGACAACAACATGACGCTATCGCTTCATATCAGATACAACAAGTTAATTCGTCCGTCTCTCTAATCCAGGGGCAAACAAGCTGTAAAACCATCAAATATTAAGTTTTTTTCCTCAAAACAAAAAAACATTTTTTAGAAAATGTTTCGATAAAAAAAAGCTAAACTACATGATTCGCCAATCCGGTCCAGGGGCAAACAAGCTTTTAAACCATCAAACTTAAAGTATGTATTTTTTCATCATCAAGCAATTTCAAGAAAAATATTCGAAAAAAAAGTCAAACTAAACCTTTCGCCTATACACAAAAGAACCATACACTTAGCATCAAATGGATGTTATGAACAATCAGATGCCTCATCATTAAAAAAAGGAGTGGACCTTACTTATTTTGCTCAGCATATACAAAATGGACACCCATTGCGTAGAAAGAGGACGATTACATAGAAGATTCATAGGTTTACGTAGTCAGCTGGGAAGTTGGAGATCTCTATGCCATGCAATATTTCTGTTAACGTAGTCACTATGCCAGGCATTGTTTCATCAGGTAGACTGAAGCCAATGTCATGGCGGAATAGGTGAGCTGTGATTGACCAGCTGATGGGTAGAACGGGGTCATGGGCATGACCTTCTGGATCCAATAGGTGAAGTCCACCGCCTGAAACAGGATACATGTTAGATACAAATTCAGCTTTCGATCATAATGCAGCAAGGCCGAGACAGGTTCTGTAACCTTTGGGTATTCTAAAGTTTTATTCCGAATCACGACTTCACCTTTGAGACAAAATACCTGTAACCGTGAATATTCAAGAGTCTTAGTTCGAATCACGACTTCACCTTTGAGTAAAACCCGGCACAATGCAGAAAGGCCCAGACGACATGCCTGTATCTTTCGGATATTCAAGAGTCTTAGTTCGAATAACGACTTCACCTTTGAGTAAAACCTAACATAATGCAGCAAGGCCGAGACGAGATGCCTGTAACCTTGGATATTCAAATATTTTAGTCCGAATCACGACTTTTCCTTCGAGTAAAACCCGACATAATGCAGCAAGGCCGTAACGTAATGCCTGTAAACTTGGATATTCAAAAAAAGGCCAGAGGTGGTAATAAAAGTTTCCCATATCATAAAACCACTCAAGTTCCAAAGAAAGTACTTACAAACATGTTGCTGATCGGGCCGCATCGACTGACCACAGCGTGCCATCTCCTCGGTTGACTTCCGGGGAAATACGCCCGCCCCCTGCAGACGATCCTGTCTCCGTAGCGGCTGCAGTTGGTGTGGGTCTCCTGGAGGAACTGGATCTGGTACATCTCCGCAGAGGACTCCTGTAGGATAGCCAGCTTCTGCTCGCAGTTCTGGATTTGTGTGGCGTATAAAACACGAGGGCATTATCAAGGAGTAAGAATTTGCGCACATCCGTAAGTCTCTATGTTAAAGATAAATCATGGCACGTAAGGATGTAAGGATGTGAGTGAGTGAGATATTGTTTTACGCCCTTGGGCAATATTTCAGCCAATAGCGACGTAAGTAAGGATGTGTGCAGTCGGCTTATCAATTAGTCATTAGTGACGTATAAAACAAGAGGGCATTATCATTAAGTGGGGAATTCTAAGAGTACGCTGTTTTGAGCTTAGCGGGAGCCTGCAGTGAGACATCAGATTTATTATCAAATAGTACTCTCATTAGTTAATTTGAATAACGCGCTGAAGCGTTGAACGAAGCCCAGAAACCAGTTTGTTGCTATCGCTGAAAGAGCATCATATGATTGGCTTTTGATATATTGCGACACGCCAGAATACGATATAAGGATGTCAGGGGATAGGTTGTAGCATATCGCGGATACATATACGCTGATGTAGCAGGATGGGGCATTATCACGAAGTAAGAGTGTTTGTCGTTGACATATCCATAATTCATTCTCTATGTTAAAGATAAATCATGAAATGCGGGCTTTATCAAAAAGTAAGGATGTTGCCATGGGGTTTTCCTGAAGTCATTCTCTATGTTATAGAGAAACCATGACACGCGGGCTTTATCAAGAAGTAAGGATGTTGCCATGGGGTTTTCCTGAAGTCATTCTCTATGTTACAGAGAAACCATTACACGCGGGCATTATCACGAACTAAGGATGTTTGCCGTAGCCATAGCCCGAGGTCATTATGTATGTCATGAATACACATTATTATCTAAAAGTTGTTGGCATGTTTGAGTATACACATAAGACGGCATATCGCCTAACAATTAAATGTGAGGTATCAAAATGTAAACACTATGATTTAACCGAAACAAAAGTTTACAACGTTGAAAAAAATATTCAGTCAAAATATTATGCGTTGGGTGATATAAGATACCAAACATGCTAGGGATTTTCTTTGACAATTCCCTTTTTCAGTCGGACAGAAGGCTATAACTAAAAAGCCCCCAAATAAGAAAATAGTGACCTCACCTTGAAGCTCCCGTCCATGTTGGTTTGGGAAGCTCGCATGTACTGATCATCTTTGTAGAACAGCAGGTAGGTCGGGGAGTAGCTCTGGAATAGACATGCTCTTCTATAGTGATAGACAGTACAGAACACCTGCTAACAAAGTTTGTTGTAATAACTATTGAATCAGTTTGTTCACTTGACTACTACTACTACTACTACTACTACTACTACTACTACTACTACTACTACTACTACTACTACTATTACTACTACTACTACTACTACTACTACTAAACATTTGTATAGCGCCAATATCCAGCTCAGAGAGTGCTCCTCAAAGGCGCTTTGGCTTTCCCTCGATCATTGGATATCAGTTTTTTCGTCACTTCTTTTACCATCTCGACTCCTGGGGGAGCATACAACACGTGCAGTCATGTCACACTCAATGTCATGTCACACTCAAACCTTACGAGGTACCCATTTACAGCTGGGTGGACTTGGACACATAGTCACAGTATTTTGTCCAAGTCTACTGCACTTGAGCTTGACTTATTCAATCAATATTGTACTTAAAGTAATGAGTAAGTAAGTAGATGAAGAAAATACATTTTCCAATCACAGACTGAAGGATGATATCGAAGTTACTAGAGAACATTATTTGGAAAAGGGCATAGTGAGTAGCCATTATGGTCCTTGGCCCTTTTTACTATTGCCTAGAAGGGTTTGCCGATCCCAGCCTTTGGTATTGGCAGATTCGAGTCGGCAGGGGTGTGACGTACTACATCAAAAGGTTCAAAATGGCCACTGGAGCTCATTAGTGGTTGAATCCTTTTACTGTCGCTTTGCGACTATATTTTACTATACATCCTATTTCTTAGCTAGGGTTTTCACACTTGTGGCGGCGATGAGTAGCTTCGCTTCTTATTGATGATTTCATTTACCGAGAGCAGGCTCTTCTTTATCAAATCATCAAATCAATTTCGACAAAAATATGCCTCTGAGTGACATTATTCAACTAGGTTGTGTTATGATCATGTACTTGTAACATTTAAATGTAACCTGGAATGTCCCTTTGAATTGTGTTTCCACAAAAATACTCTGTTGGTTCAAATACGCCGATGTAGCCGGATTAGGAATAGAAAACTTATCCTTGATCGTTAGCACGAGAAACTCACCACTGGAAATGAAACGTTGTAGGAGAACCCATATCAAAGTGAAACTCCTCCAAGCGTTGCCATTGCTGTAAAGGAAGGAACATCGATTCAATTAACAGAATATAAGTAATACCTGTTATGTAAATGACATAGGCACTCAATCCTCACTGCACCAGTCCAAAATTGGCACCTAAACCGGGAAATACGGACCTATGCTTTATCGCGAAACGTTAACTATTATCGAATGTACGATTGTTCCAGGGTAATAATAAGGAACCGAAGAGCAGAGCTGGCATTTGATATTAGGCTTAGAACTAATTTTCGTCATTATTCGATATTTAGTATTGGCTAAGTCGATGAACTGAACAGAATACAAGTCATTCCTGTAATGTAAATGTTACAGGCACTTCATCCTCACGGCACTTAGTCCAACCAGGTCTGCAAATTGGTACCTAACCCCGGGAAGTACGAGCCTATGTTTTCACGCGAAACGCCAAGCAGTATCGAAGACAGATAGACAGACAGATAATTCATTTAAGTCTGATCTCACAAGAAATGACAGTAAATACAATATAAAGATACAATATAAAAGGAGCCACCCTTTCCGGGTTATGGGAAACTACTTTTACAATTTGAAATATGTACAAAGAATTTACACGATACAATCTAAAAGTATACAGCAATAGCAGTACAATAAGATATGACTTAAAATATATCAATGTACGATTGTTCAAGGGCAGTAATAAGGAGTCAACGAGCAGAGCTGGCATTGGATGTTAGGCTTAGAACTAATACTCGTCATTGTTTGTATCTTTAGTAGTGGTTAAGTCTGAAAACCTTTTCTTATTTTCTAAATTATCCTTATTTTTTGCACGTTGTATGAATAGGTTCAGACAAAGATGGCTAGGTAAAATTTTATGAAAGTTTGGTGACAGGTTATGAAACAACCAGGCGTACGTCAGCAGAATTTGTAAATAGATAAAGATCAGCCATGTTGTCATTTTATGACGTTGTATGAAAAAACCCGGATAGTCCAAATTTTACGAAAGTTTATTGACAGGTTATGAAACAACCAAGCTCACGTCAGCAGAATTTGTAATTAAATACTAATCATCCTTTGACATTTTATGAAATCGTGGTTTTTAATGTTATTGGATTTAAACGCAAATAAAGTATGGCTGTACATATGAGAGGGAATATTAAAAAAATGCGAAACGTTATATATTCCTTTATTCTCTAACTGCTAAATTATGGTTCAACCATGCAACCTTTGCGGCTGAAAAACACGTTTATAAGGTAAACTTATGTTTTTAAGGTTTTGATTTTTTTGTAAAAAAAATCGACACAGTCGTTCGCTTACCCTTGAAACTTCGTGCTATTGTTTAAATAAGAATTCATCCGTTGTAACTTAACAAACTATTTAAAGTGTAATAAATAGTACAGTATCTATATTTCCTAACCAAGGAAAATCTGTATGTGCCCTTGAACATTGCAGTTGCAGCGACAGTTAAATCTGTGTTCTATTCCTATTTGCATATCTACCAAATGAAGTTGTACATTTATCTAAACAACATCATGTTTTTTGATAATTACCTAAAGAGTAATTCACCCGTATAGCCAATAGAGATCAATCTTACCAGTCTTAGTAAACCTAGCCTCAATAATACTCGTTTCACTCCGATATTGAGTCTAGCGAGACGTAGTAGCGGATGGCGTCATCCGATGTATAGAACTGCCCAATCAGGGAACGTCTTACCAAGCTGCAATAGTCGTTGGAAATATAACGTTGGAGAGTCCAACGTCGGCGAAAGGTCGGCTGACGCGACCCGCTACTACATCTCGCTAGACTCAATATCAGAGTGAAACAAGTATTATTGAGGCTAGGTACTGCAATCTTACCTGATTATTTTGGACAGTCCTCTCATTCGCTGATACTGAACAGAATAATGCGCAAAGCGCAACAGCTAGAAGAGTCCAGTTGGCGGCCATCTTGCTTCTTGGAAAGAGGTCGTGGATATGGGAGTTTGTGATCCAGCAAGCTTTTAAGAACTCCGTTTGGCAACAAAACACCCATTGTATATCTTGTGGAGATGAAGTTAATGATTTATGCTTCAATCGGTCGTTGTCAACAATTGTACCGTTATACACTATGGGTTCAAATTTTTTCTCGAAATAACTGGCAATTAGGGGTGAAATAAGCCAACGAGCTTAACCAAGCGTAACTGTTCTGTCGTTGTATGAAATGATAAGAAGTGGATATGTGTTCTTTTAAGCATTTCCCACGAATATCGGCATCACAAACATACGTCTTTGTTTTTAGCTTTAGTTACAAAGAGTTACAGAATATGAGTTCAGGTTTGTTAATTCCCCAAGAAATGATATAATGTACGTACATGTAAGTACTATATTTATACATGTTGATACAAATCACTCGTATAGTGTTCATCAACATTGTTTTCAAGAGCATCAATCGTTAGATAAAGATTACGGCATGTCAATAGCAACAAAGTTCAATTGTAAACGGATCTACGATTCCATGTGCATAGGGGGGGATGGGCCGGTGAAATTTCCCCACAGTATGTCCCAAAAAAAGTGACCCACCCCTTAAAGCTGTCATGATTTTTTATGACCCCCCACTGATGCCTGTCATATTTTTTTATGACCCACCCCTACACTATTTATATTCTTAACAGAGCATTAAAGTTTGTTGTTTATGTTTATTAAAGCATTAAAAATGTTTACTCAAGTATTTTGTCAAGTTTTGGATAAATTTGTTGTCATGTTTGAAAACAGCACTTAAATACTGTCTTATTTTTTTATGACCCACCCCTAAAGGCTGTCTTATTTTTTTGTGACCCATCCCTAAAGGCTGTCTTATTTTTTTGTGACCCACCCCCTAAAATCACCGGCCCACCCCCCCCCTAAAATAAATGACCGGTCCCTAACGTATTCTTTGTGTATATATAGCATATGCTTACAAAAAGGGGCATGATAATTAACTAACACTAAAGTCATTGTCTAATTAATCCTGCATCGCAATGACGTGGTTAGTCAGGCCGTAAAACAACGGACATGTGTAGTACTGCTTGAATTCATTATTGACGCTGAATTCTTGAATTTATTGCAAACAGCTAAGAGATTTAATGTAAGAGTTAAACAACCGCTAACCTCGACTTTATCACTTCTCGATTTTCGTTCGAAGATTTTTCAACAGAAATAGAACTGGGCTTATTTTTTGTTAATTTGTCCTAAAACACCTGTAATTAGCCTTCATAAAGATTAATTATTGGCTGTGTAAAACCCAGAGACCCTTTATGTTATATAATGTAAAACCCACCTTGGCTAGGGGCCATAAAACTCGCGCAGGTGTGACGTGTTTATGTTTGATTGAAAGGGTGTGTATGTGGGAGAGAGGGGCGAATGTGTACTGTGTGAGTCTGTGTTTGACTGAGAGGATGCGTTGTATATCTTGGTTTCTTAATAATCTTTTGAGTGCAGTAATGTATGGAGAGTGTATGTGGGGTGGGGTAAGGATGGGTAATGTGGTGAAAGGTGGTGCGAAATCTGTCGAATGCAAATGTATTGTTGTATTTGTTATGAATTTGTAATTGTAATTGTATGTTTGTGTCTCGTAAGCCTTATGGCTGGGTGCTGACTTTTAACAGCTTTTTTATACTGTGATATATATATATGTACAGCATGTGACACTTAAATAAAATACTCTTCTTCTTCTTCTTCTTCTTCTTCGTAATAAACAGACTATACAGAGTGGCCTATCATTATTTCAACTGAAATACCGCCTAAATAATTGTTTGATTACCATTGATGGGAATATCTTTTTTACACCAAATGCTTACATATAGTGTTACGTCGTCAATTGATTTATCTAACTGGGTGGAAAACATATTCTGAAAATCGTTGATTATTTTCTTTCTGTGATGTTGTTATGATATATGTATAGATCATGAGGCAATGATTGTGTTTATGACGTGTGACCAGTCATGCATTCCCTGGTTTGTGGCTAGATAGGTTTAAGCGGCCTATCCAAAGTGGCATTAAAAGTCGGCTTTCATCATCTGAATATTTTGGAGTAGCGACCTTTGACGCACGATACAACATTGTAATCAGACATTTATATATTCAAAAGAAAATAGTGAAATATGTTTGTGGTTATGTAAACTTTATTGTTTGCCTGACGTGATCATTATAGACGATGGCCCTTTTTTTCCAAATATGTCCTAGACATGTTCGATGGGAGAGAAGTCCTGACCATTGTAATGCGATGATGTTTGCCGAGATCTACCAGGATTTGGGCTAATTGAACAAAGGCTAGATGGGAGTAAAAATATTCAGCTGCCTCTGTTGGGAGAGAATGTAACAACCCTGGCCCTGCCTCGTTCCCTTATTGTCAAGAAAGATGAGAACGAGGCTTGGCGAAGTGCAAACGAGGCAACATGAAGTGCCAATATGGTGTCCTCGTGGTCCTCCGGTTCCGGAACACAACACAGGTCCACGTAGTGATAAAACTACAGAGCAACCCAAATATAACTAGAAAGTGTTTTTACTCGTAAAAACAGATGTCTCCCCCTTACACCATTTCAGCTGAATTTCGTTTTTGAAAATTCCTTATTTTGTTTTTAACTCAAATAAAAACCATATTCTTTCCATAAAACAACAACTGTCAGTTTAGGTTCTATTTCTGAAACTAACCTTTCCCTTCAAACTGACCCTACCCTTCAAAATTACAAAGTTCAAACTGTTGCTATGAAAACCCAAAATAATAAAATTGAAAAAAATGGTGGAAACCCCCAACAAGCACATCTACATGATATGAAGGGCGTGTATACCAAATTTTGTGAAGATTGATCAAGTATGGGAACGCCAACGCGGACGCGGACGGGAATTCAGCCAAAACCAATATGTCTCCCGACCCTTCAGGGGGGAGACATAATTATTCCCCATGACCGAATCAAGGCTATTCCATTCCACCTGCGTATAAACAACAAATCCGTCAATAATTAATCCAATTAATTTACCCTGTTTTTTTAGGAACCTGGTTCTGTTAATAATTAATATCATGATCAAAATTTTGTTTGTCCTCTGAAATTCGTATAAAACGTCCAACGTTCAACATATGAATGATTTTCAAATACAAATTTAAAACTGTTCTGAAGTCGTTCTTAAAAACTGACAAGAACAGGAGATTAATCATCAGTCAACGAATACTTCTGAGTATTCTTAATCCAAAAACAATATTTTTTTATAAAAATATTTTTACATTTTTTATTATGATAAAACACTACTGTTTATAAACATAAAAGCTATATTTTACATTATCTACACCTGAAAAAGACATTTAAAGGGACAGTCCTATCAGGGTATAATTTGTGTTGAAACAAAGTTCAAGATGACTTCCCAGTTCATATTTATATATGATTAATCTATGATTATTTCACACTAATTTTAAATTATATTAACTGGTATAATTTTAGGTTCTAGATCTAACAATTTGACAAAGAATAGAATCCATCACTGCGTATTCTTGAATTTCGTTTCCACAAAAAATATCTCGATAGGACAGTCGCTTTAACCAGATATGAAAATGTATATGCTGGAAATCAAATCCCGACTGAAGTAACTGAACTACTCCCCATTAGAACAGAGAAGATTGTTAGACCGACTTCATATTGGAGGTTCCTCATGCATTTAAAGCGGGTCTGCAATCTAGCTCGTGAAACCTAATTGACCATCGTTAATGAGATCATCCAGACGGTTAAGGTCACGTGACACAAACTGGGTACCGGTTGTCAGCTGTAAGCAGTTCGTAACCAAACGATTTCGTCCCTACCGAGCATTTTCGACTTTTTCGGGGCCCTGCTAATAAAACTCCATCTTCCTACGCAGAGCCTAAAAGGCCAGTTTCCAAACTGTCATTTTATGCCTTGCTGCAGAGACTTTACTTTTCTGTGCTGCTATAGTGCCCCTACAGACTAGAGAGCAAGCACAGAAAAGTAAAGTCTCTGCAGCAAGGCATAAAACTTACAGTTTGGAAACTGGTCTTTTAGGCTCTGCGTAGGAAGATGATAAAACTCTGGAAGTTAAAAATTGCCCAGGGCTTAATAACGGATTTCACCTGTTTTTGATGAAGTAACATGAAAAATGAATTTAAGCCCAGGGCTTTAAAACGGAAGATGACCAAAACAAAAGAATATTGGTCATTTAATGAACAGATGATAAACGTTTCAAAGTAGTTATCAACATTTAATTAATTTATCCATTTTGCAGAACACAAATGAGTTTTGTTTTAAATGGGAAAATACAGAACGATTAATGATGGATTTCGACTCGAGAGAGTTGATCTTGCACACTGGAATGAACTGAAGACCTTTTTCCATCCATATAACAGGACTGCCTGCTTAATTGAATACCCTTAGAGGGGCAGTAGCACGTTATTTGATAATTTTATATTTTTATTTTTTTACTGATAATTGTACGTTGCTAAATGTATTACTGTGATAGTGTCAAAAATATCATATCACAAACCAATTATCCATAGTCAGAGGACGAAGTTGAAAGACTCTCCTAAAATCCATGGGCGGCCATTTTGTGTGAACACCTGTAATTCATTTTTTGTAAGAAAAGGGAATCGCATGGCTAAACTTTACATTGCATATTTGATTTATTACTGTTCCATTTAGTTTAAATGCATTGTCTTTCATTTGAAACCATTAATTTTCATTTTCATTTTCCTTACATCACCTTATATTCCCCCTAAAACCTGCTACTGCCCCTTTAATATGTTATTGTCTCCTTATTGACTTAATTACGGATGGGCTTAAAGTGACACAGAGTATCTTTCTTAAAATTTTATTTGGTTTTGATAAGCTACAAAATATCTAATATGCTGATTGAAGTTCATAGATCATCACTGGACTTGCAACTATATCCATTTATGCATAATATCTCTAAAATGCTTGATTTTATGGAAAAATCAAGAAAACATCTCAAATACGTTTAATATTCGAACTTATGCTTCCAATTAATCTACCTATTAGTTACAATACCTAATAAACACCTGTCAGCTTATGGCAAGGTTTCAAAATAATTACGTTTGGCGAATTTGCGCGCGCCACTAGAGCCACATTGTCCGGTTTTCGATCAAAATCCCGACTTTGAATGGCCGTATTTTCGCTCTAATGTACTGATTGACCTTTAACTTGTTATTTCCAGTAACAGTTAGTGGTTCCCGATGTAATAACATCGATTTCAAAATTTGAAATATTTGATCCTATCAACATGTCTCTTTAAATTATTTAATTGAAAGGTCGCACACATAACTGCTTTGGACTGGGATAACAGATGACTGCGGATCTACCATTGTGAGTGTGTATGCGTATATATGTATTTATAACACAGAAGAAAGAAACATATAATGAATGTGTGTATGCGTATATATAGATATATAACATAGAAGAAAGAAATACATTATCTACGTGTGTATAAATATATATATATATGTTTTAAACATATTTATTTCAATAAAGAATTTGATTAGTAAACAAGCTAAAAGCTTATGTTAATACCGCTCCAAAATACAAGATGTAGAACATGTCATGGGGAATTTACTCCAACAAGATAAAGAACAAGTCATTGTGAAATTACAAAAGTGATCTAGTTATTTATACAAACACCAACACGATAAAGAATGATTGTTAAACATCTAAATAAATAAACACCAACAATCTTGAACAATACAACATAAAAATGCCTATAATTCATATTTTATAACTGATATATCAATTCGTATATGCGTATATATATGTATAACATAGCAGAAAAAAACCCATCTATGTGTATTTGTAATTATGTGTATGTAAGTCTAAAGCTAGTTTTAGGATATTTTATGAATGCTTCATTTAGGTTGTTATTGTTGTAAATGTAGCCATTCTCAATTATATATAATGATCTATGTTGCTTCACTACGTACGACATGTAAATCGACTTTTGCTTTTACATGATAAAATAGCATTAAAATTTGCCTTTTTCTTGTATTTTAAAAACATTTAAAAATAAAACACGTAAGTATCAGATGTCCCTATGAGAAAACATTCCTATTTTGCAAATAACTGTAAAGAAAACAAAAATAGAACCCATTTTTGACATTTGATGGCTCACTTGCTCCGCTAAGGTAAAAAGAAACCCAATATGTATAAAATGGTATGATGTTAAATTTAAAGTTCACAATTAATAAATACATATTTAGGTAAGGATGGTCTATGTTGAGGATGGTCTTTTACTGAGGACATCCTTTGGCGATCAGGCCGATGGGCAAAGATGGTACATTGGCGATGGTGAGGATGGTCCAGGGTCGAAGAGGATCTTTTGTCGAGGATAATAATAATAATAATAATAATTTTAACGCCTAGTATCCAGTCCAGGACTTTTCAACGGCGATACAATGGCTGTACAATGTATATTATTACCCTGAAGGAATTGTACTTTTAAATCAAGCTACTAAGAGCCTCGCGCGACCATATAGGTCCGTACTTTCCCAATGTTCAGGTACCCATTTATACAGCTGGGTGAACTGAGTGCAATGTGAATGAAGTGCCTTGCCCAAGGACACAACACAGTGTTAAGCCCAGGTTACAAATTGTTGGTGTCTCCAACGGGATTCGAACCCGGGCCTTCGGCGTGACAGACCAGCACGCTAACCACTTCACAACCGTGCTCCACGGAGGATGGAGCGAGAATGAACTATGATCGAGGAAAATCTATATGTATGCTTAAATATGGATGTATAACATAGAAGAAACATAATATCTAAGTGTCGGAGGTTTGTTTTATGGCCGAATGTGATGTGAGCGTCTATGGGCAAGGATAGTCTACAGTCGAGGAAATATTGTAGCCGAAGATGGTCTAAGGGTCAGGAAAGTCTTTGGGCGAGGTTGGTCGCAACGCGTCTATGGTCGAAGGGGGTTTAAGGTCGAAGATGATATAGGGGCAAGAGCGGAATGACTCTATAGTCAAGAAGAAAGTTCAACGGAAGATGGTCTAAGAGCCAGATTGGTCTAACTTAATATGGTCTAAGGACGAGGTAATATAATATAGAGGATCGTCTATGATAAAGGATCGTAGGATGGTCTGTTGACAAAAAGGGTCTATTGTCAGGGATGGTTTATAGCCGTAGGATGGTCTGTTGACAAAGAGGGTCTATTGTCTGTGATGGTTTATGGTCGTAGGATGGTCTGTTGACAAAGAGGATCTATTGTCAGGGATGGTTTATGGTCGTAGGAGGGTCTGTTGACAAAGAGGGTCTGTTGTCAGAGATGGTTTATGGTCGTAGGATGGTCTGTTGACAAAGAGGGTCTATGGTCAGAGATGGTTTATGGTCGTAGGATGGTCTGTTGACAAAGAGGGTCTATTGTCTGTGATGGTTTATGGTCGTAGGAGGGTCTGTTGACAAAGAGGGTCTGTTGTCAGAGATGGTTTATGGTCGTAGGATGGTCTGTTGACAAAGAGGGTCTATGGTCAGAGATGGTTTATGGTCGTAGGATGGTCTGTTGACAAAGAGGGTCTATTGTCTGTGATGGTTTATGGTCGTAGGATGGTCTGTTGACAAAGAGGATCTATTGTCAGGGATGGTTTATGGTCGTAGGAGGGTCTGTTGACAAAGAGGGTCTGTTGTCAGAGATGGTTTATGGTCGTAGGATGGTCTGTTGACAAAGAGGGTCTATTGTCAGGGATGGTTTATGGTCGTAGGATGGTCTGTTGACAAAGAGGGTCTATGGTCAGAGATGGTTTATGGTCGTAGGATGGTCTGTTGACAAAGAGGGTCTATTGTCAGGGATGGTTTATGGTCGTAGGAGGGTCTGTTGACAAAGAGGATCTATTGTCTGTGATGGTTTATGGTCGTAGGATGGTCTGTTGACAAAGAGGATCTATTGTCAGGGATGGTTTATGGTCGTAGGATGGTCTGTCGACAAAGAGGATCTATTGTCTAGGGTCAGGGATGGTTTATGGTCAAAAATGGTTTATGGTAGGGGAGGGTATAATGTAAGGTTAGTGTCACAGATTTATATTGTTAAAGATTGTACATGCCAAAGCTGATGGACAGCGTCTATTGGCGACAATAGTCCATAGTTGAGAAGAAAGTGTAGCCGAAGATGGTTTTAGCGCAAGGATGGTCTAAAGTGTGGCTGGAATGTGGTTAAGGATGGTCTTCGATGGAGAATGGTCTTTGGTTCCTAACGGCATAAGGTCGAAGAAGTATATGGTCGACCCAGGTCGACAGCAGCAAATGGTTTAGTGATTGAAGGTGGTATATGGTCGAGGACTGCAAACGGTCGAATATGGTTTTTGGTCGAAGATAGAATTTGGTCGAAGATGGTATATGTTGATAATCGTCTATGGAAGAGAATGGTCTTTGGCCGAGGAGGGTCTATAGTCGAAGATGGTTATGGTTAATTTGGAATTTGGAATAAAGGTAAGGTCAATGGTGGTATACAGACTAGGCAGGTATATGGCCGATGCGTCTACGCCCTGGATTGTCAATTGGCAGAAGAAGAGTCAGTCAAGGAAACTATTACATTACAGTTAACGAGTTTGATGTGGTCTTTGCGTGAGAAGTATCATCAACCAAGATTAATAAATCAATTTCCATTTTAATCGGCTCATGTGAAACTTATTGTATGTTGCACTTAGTGTTACACTAAATAGGGACTTACAAGTATTGTATCCAATTATTTGATCAAGGTGTGAAATGTGAGATCGGGTTATTTGCAGGTTAAAGCCGATTTAAAACCACTTTACGTACATCGACCGTCTATCTGTAAGTGAAATCCAATTCCCCGCCATGGTCCTGGACCCCCAACACGCTATCAGAGGTATATTGATAGTTGAGAGGCCTCTGAGAATGTATCTGTTGATTGTATGAAACAAAAACTGATAAAATTACAAAATAGAAATTGGAATGTTTGAAGTATGCAATTGTCATTGTATAAGGACAAAGTGAACATCGACGGTAAATCTAAATACTGAAACCATGTGGCGTGTGTGACAAAATAGGTGTTGTTGTTGGGTTGGAGTTAAACGTCTTCTTTCGCCATTGGCGATGTCGCCGACGTGGGGTCTATGCCTTAGTTATTTAAAAAAAGGGGCATGAAATTTTGAATAGGTCATAGACACCCAAGTAAAGTTAATAAAAGTTCTCAAGTGGTAAAAAATGAAATAAAATTAATTTGGAATTTGGAATAAAGGTTAAGTTTGGTAAAGGTTGGTGAAAGGTGGCACCTTTGATATAGTGGAAACCTGATAAGTAAAATCTCAAGTGACACTTAAATATGTTTTACTGATCCATTTTGTTTTGTTAAGCGGTCTTTACTTATGCGGTTTCCACTGTATATCCCAACAAAACACCATGAGAGCATCCTCAATAATACAGTCAGAACGTTGACTCCGGATTATCGAGGATGCCTTTAACCCGGCATAGAGACAGAGAAACTGATATTTGTCGTATTTGATGTAAGATGAACGAAATTGAGGGAAGCATAAAAGCAACATTGGCGGATCAATAAACGTGGTTCGAGGGTGCGCTTCCCTCGCGAGATTTATAAATATGGTAAATGTTTCCAGAGTCGTATTTGTCATTCATGATGAAGTAAATATTGTATACATCTGCATGACTAACCTTAATTCAGTAAAACTTTACTCACATAACTATGGAACAACAATATAAGTTCAAGAGTTGTACTATTGATACCCTAATGGACAACTCAACCCAAACGCAAATCCTGTCTTTCACTGTTCAAGTATCGTGCATGTAAAACATGTCGGTGTGGCTCATATTTATAAACGTTTGCATTGGGGCAAGGTGCCCGTGTCAACCAACATTACCTTAATCAGTTTGATATAAGGGGAATAACGTTGGTTGTGAAGTTTAGATGTTTGGCTTTACAGAAACCATAGAAAACATTCTTAATTGCAAAGGAAAGAAATTAGTCAGAGAGGTTTGAAATTGAACGGAGAATAACACTTTCTTTCTAAACATTTGAAAAGATTTTGATAAGATACACGTGTGACACAATTATAAAACGAAATAAAAATGGGATGAATTGTTGAAGTGCCCATTTTGCCCCGACCTGTCATATTTGTATCCGCGTAGATCCTTTCATACCCTGATACCTATAAAAAGTAATAATTCTTTGCTATATATGCAGCTTGCAATCTCATTCAAATCAGATCGAAACTACTCCTACGTCGCTACGTTTCTTAGTTTCGATCTGATTTGAATGAGATTGATACAGCTTGTAACTTCTTAAGCCAATGAAATGTCCTTATTTGAGGAACCTGAAGCAATATATATATATATACATAAGGTATTATAGATGTCAGAGTAAGGGAGGGGCTACGCTGATATAGCATTTTAATACCCATAGGGTCGAAAATAAGTAGTGACACATTTTCAATATGAGCACATGTGCACGTATCACTTTTGCCTAGCAACGATTGTTGTGGTGCGAGTTCCCGATTTTTTAATCCTCTGACGTCATAACAACCATTGTCCGTGACGTCACTACAGCCAGTCGTTTTCTGGATATATCTTTGAGCTCATTAAATGGGATAGGTACTATCGAAATTTATACCCTCGAAATGTGTCTACGAAAACTCGAGCAAATATGTGTAACGATATAACCCTATAGGGCAATACAAAAATTCATACTCATTTCGAAAAATCGTGTGACACACTTCCACAGGTAATAATCTCTATATAATTTTATAAAATGCCAATCAATGTCATCGCCAAGTCTGAGCAAATAAAAAACTGTTGATCTGAATTTGTTTGGAAGGTCGACGTAAATGTCTGGTCTCTTTGCGCAAGTTCCTGTAATAAGCATAATTGCTTCGTGTCTTTATCAATGACACCAGCCAGATAGACTATGACCCTGTAAGGTAAGACATGAGTTTTTTAAATGTTAAAATTAAAACTTATTTTATATCTGAAATTAACATGAACAAATATTTCATGAGCATTTCTCTGTATTTTTTCGATTCTCTTTTCAAATTTAACATTTTAACGCTAATTCATCAATTTCCGTTCTGTCTTCAAATATTTTTTTAAATATCATCATAATGTACCTCTTAACGATCTTATCAATTATTGAAAATACACGAGATCTCAATAAAATAAAATACCATAAAAAAAATATTTTGTGTTTTATGTCGACTGTACAATATTATTTAAACCTGTTGTTCTCAAATGTATTGATATTCTGCAGATCAAACATATATAAAATGTTGAAAACTATTCAGGAAATTGGACAAAGTAAGTCATATTTTGACATGTATTTGGCTTCAATAACACGTTTAGGCTTTCAGAATGTAGGGCCTAGTTCGTCTGTCAAATGGGGTTTAAACGTTTGTATTACACCTCTGGTGGGGGATAAATCACGTGTCACTTTGATACAGAGCTGCCACTGGCAGTTACAGAAGCCTTTCATATGACAAGAGATCATCGAAATACATTAAAGAGACAGTCCAATCGATAGTGACGAATTCCTCAATTGAGCAATGTCACTCACCTTTTCGTTCTCATGACGCCATTTTTGTTTATATCATGACCACAATGCTTTGCGCGAAAAAAACATAACATGTTAGGTTCTATCTTTGTTAAAATGGGAATTATTGTTCAGGGTATATGTGTTTTATTTGTTTACTTTGGGATTCGACAAAAATATTCTAATTTTGTCTTCCATCCTTATTAACGTACTGACCGTTATTGGGTTTTTTCAATAAGCAAAAAAACGTTAGTGCATCTCCATAGAGTACTCATTTAAAGGGGGTCTGCAACTCGAATTTTTAACTTCCAGAGTTTGATTTTTTCTTCCTTTATTGTTAACGTACTGAGTAAGCAAAAGAACGTTAGTGCATCTCCATAGAGTGTTTATTTAAAGGGGGTCTGCAACTTCCAGAGTTTTATTAGCAGGGCCCGGAAAGAGTCGAAAATGCTCGGTAGGGACGAAATCGTTTGGTTACGAACCGCTTACAGCTGACAGCCAGTACCAAGTTTGTGTCATGTGACCCCCTTACCCGTCTGGACGCTCTCATTAACGATGAGGTTTCACATGCTAGGTTATTGATTCCCTTTAAAAAAAAAAAAAAGTTTGTTGGCGTTTATATTTTTATTAGTAGGCAATTTTATCAAAATATGATCTATCTGCTACGCGTGTAGATCACACAAGGCTCAGTCATAACAACCGTCAGAGTCTCCTTTGACTCAGCCAATCAGCGACTACGCCCAGTAGACTTGGGTGCTGGCGACGGGTATTCATGTCCAATCTCAGAACTCGGTAAACGAATATTTCCCACTATTTCTAAATGTCGATTAGAAATATTTTCTACCATGCTAGAATGAATTACTCAAACTGTTCTTTATATCGCCTCTATCAATCTGTTGGTCCAAAAAGGTCCAATGTGCTGTCGTAATGCAAGGGACAAATGAAGTTGCTATTTTTGGAACAGTAACGTTATATAAACGTTCGACTATTCCCTTTATTTCTAATATGAAATTATTTATGCACTTTAATTCGTTATATTTTGTAGCCATAAAAACACTGACACAAAAGAGAAGACCAGAACTGACATAAAAACATAAGGTACAGTTTTGTTGATTATATATCACAGATATTCGATGTACATATGCAAATTAGAGAGAATCTTGTTCTGTCAAATACTCAGACATTATAAATGAATTCGTGAATGTTTCGACCTATGCACATTACTTAACATTACTTTTTGGTAAAATCGAAAAGTATTAAGATATAGTTATCATTCAACCTTAAACTGTGTTAAATGCTTGAATCTGTAGAATAGGCTTTAAAGGGGACGTACGATTTGATTGGTGGATGAAATGCTTCACAGATCAAGCGGTCAAGGTTACCCTGAAACTGAACTTACGGGGTCAAAGGTTACCCTGACTGCTAGACTTACGGGGTCAAAGGTTACCCTGACGGCTGAACTTACGGGGCCTTGTGAGTGCTATAATCTGTGTAACGTAGTGAAGAAATTATGATATCATTTTTAATGAGAATGTTTTTGTAGGCGAATTTATGTATTTGCTGCATAAGTCAAAACAACAGAGTTTTTCCCACCTAGGTCTCACTAGTAAATGAATCACATGAAATAGATTCATACTGCATTTTTACTTTTAAAATTGCCAAAAATGTGCATATTTGCAACACATTGAGACACCTACGTCACTATCAACAATGGAAAGAGAATAAAAATCTGCAAAGAAAGTGTAATCGCACTTACATCCCACTTCCGGTCTCGTTGCTATGGTTTCCTTGTTCTAAACTGAAGGTGTATTGATCGATACACCTCTACTTTTCTAATATATAATATACTCACACTTCCCTCGGTGCATCACTCAATACACCTCCTGTTTGAATCGTGGTTTCTCTGCTTTGCTACGCTACGCCTCGGAGACCCACGATTCAAACAGGAGGTGTATTGAGCGTTACACCTCGGGAAGTGTGGGTATATCTCTCACATGCGGGTTACGTAAGATGAATATTATACACTAAATATGGCTTCGCCTTCAACCTTCTTAAATTATCAAGTTGCCAAGCGAAATATACTGACGGCCAGTATTGTGTGAACACCTTTTTGAGTGCATTTGAGATAACTTCAACGAACATAGTAAGTTAATCTTTGAGTGAGTGAGTGAGTGTGCTATTGCTTATTGTATTCAGGAGGTCCGCGCCCCCCCCCCCCCCCCCCCCCCTTTGTAAGTATCAGTTACAGATTCAAGTCAATAAAGTTAGTGTTATATAACAATCCCCACCCCCAACCCCTAAAATACTTCCAGGTTGGTCAAAACGGAAGGCGCTGTTTATAGGAGGTGACTAGGAAGGTCCAATAATTGTTTATAGCGGCGTCTGACTGCATTTTATGGACAGGAATAACTTCCACTGGTAATAACGGCTATTGGGGACACTTGCCTTCGTGCAGACAGAACTCCGATTTAAGAGAGGAGACTTGAAAGAAAAACCCACATGTGATCTTGGAGACACTTTTCCAACCCCCCGATCCTCTCTAATCTCGTGCTTCCATGTGAGGAACTGACATAGACAAGATAGAATCGTTTTGCTCACAATCATACAACCATACTGGAGAAAAGAACAAAAGGTAACTGGAAGAATTAGAGGAGGGGGGAATAAAAATATAAAGTAACACTTTTCAGTAAATATAAACAGGATATCATATGAGTGTCCATGACATATACATAGTTGGTGTGTTAAAACGTATGAAAGTCAGGAACAATAAGGATGGGTATGGTTCCTCATTTCTGTATTGCAATACGTATTGCAATATTGGTACTTTAATTAAAGAATGTGCATGCTATCTTGTCTTTATATGAGCGTTAAACAACAAGAAACCTCATTATTTTTCCCATGTTAATTGGTAAATATGTACAGAAAACATTGACAACTTAAAAAAACACCAAAAAACGTTCGGTCTTCTAATAACAAAGATATCGCCCTTCAAAGTGCGCAAATTTTAGGCTTCTCAATTTGACAGTCTGAAAAGGGATTCTACCGGGTGAACGATATTGCCTTTACTGCGCATGCGAGAAAGGGCGATGTGATGTGGCAGGTTATGATTGGCTGTGAGAAGTTTTACAGACTGTGTATTATTACATCATATACAGAACGGAAATGGGCCTAATCAATGTAAATATAACAGACAATGGTGGTAAATAAACAGAATAAACATGTTTTAGCACGATTTAGAAGCTTCATCTGTCCGGCAATAAAACAGAGTAGTAATTAAACAGTTATGGCACATCGTAACTGATTGTGTAATTACAGGCCTAGGGGGTCGCGCTTGGGATATTTCACACTCTTTGACAATGTTGTTACAAGAATTAGGGGATGTTGTTTTAGAGATCAAGCATGTCTGCCCATCTATGACACGCCCAGTTGTAAAAGCACTAGTCATCCATTGGTCAACAATAAGACAAACAAGATCCAATCAAAAATTTAACAATTAGAATTTATCATATGCATTGCATCTGTCTTGAGATGAACACATTCAGTACACATGAGATGGAATATTTTGCGTTTACAGTGACTTCAATAAGGTAGGCTTTGGTCACATGATATGTAAACTAAACTTTGTGCATTCAAACTTATATGTATACATATTTGTTATTTCAGGCAGTTGTTTGCGTTAGAAGTTTACAAATATTTAAAATTTAAAATAACATTATCTCAAACAAAGATATAGAATAACGCTGATGAGTTGTCTCTTTGTAAACTAACATTGTTTCTTTATTTGATTGAGAAACGCTCAAGACATGATGAAACATGGTGTCAAAAGGTGTATCAAATTGTATTGCGAACTTCACAATTTCATGACATGATGCCTCAATGACACTTACTTTCCGAATATTTCGTAGTGTGTATATAGCAAAACCTCATTCAGATTATATAAAATTACTTCAGGATTATTCATAAGTTCCTTAAAACATTTCACTAACTTGTTTAATTTGTCTTCAATTTTATCTGGCCACTCATCACAAAATGTAAACTTAGAACTACTAAATTCAAAACATAACTATACCGTAATATCTAAGAGATTTTCAAAACACGATTTTGCCTTGATGAAATATCCTTATGTTTATACCATTAATGAAGATATAACCTTAGCATTTAATTGCTTTTTTGTATGTTTTCGAAAATCGTTGTTTCAATACTGTCACTGTATATGATATGTGTACTGATCTGTCCATGTTTACGTTACGTCACTATTTTGTTAGGGAGCGGCATAAATATAAACATATACCCCGTTTCTTTTTTAAAAATAGATATGCGAAACATAGTTCTATGACAGGGCTATGACATACCATGTAGTCTCATTGATGAATTGACTTTAGATCCCTCTGTAGAAGCCGTGATTAAGCTATCAACAGTCAAAAAGATTCAACCAAAATTAGTAAATGTCTTCATTATGTCTCACTAACTAACCGTCATACTGGAAAGTTGTTTTCTTTGTTTGTATAGTAATTATACGCCAAGTAAGTAAGTGTCCGCTTGACTCAATACTGTAAACAATAGCAATAGCCTGACCAGTTTGGCGAGAAAGGGCGATGTGATGTGGCAGGTTATGATTGGCTGAGAGAAGTTTTACAGACTGAAAATATGATGTTTGTTTTCAAAGTCATTAAATGACTATTTTGCGCATGATTTTGAACAAACAAAATATCGATGTTATCTCAAGATATCTTTATGTATCCATTTCTGCATTGTGTACCCCCTCGGGGTTACATGTTGTTTAAGAACGACCATCATTTGCTCAGCTATGAGCCGTTTTGGACAAAATACTTTTTCAATTAATGTTTATGTTCTGTATACATATTTGAGTTATTTTCACAACACAACTTCACACTTGAAAAGAACTTTCCTTCAATCATGTTTTATTTGGATTTGTAACTTTGCAATTTTAGATATAATTAGCTCGTTTTAAAACGGTCGATATATTGATTCTTTACAGAAGTGTGTACCGATTCGTATCAGGTTGTTTCTGTAATGCAATATACCGATATATATGTAGGACTCACATCTGTGGCGGGTCTCTAATCCATGGCGGATTTCCTAATCTATGGCGAGTTTGATTGTTTGATTGTTTATTGACGTCATGTTAAGTGACGTCATTGACGGATGACGTCATAATCGCTAACTGTTCGCGTCGCCAGACGAAACCGCTGCTTTTCATTGGGATGGCAAGATATTTTCCAACAGAGAGAAAAGAATTCAGCCGCTTTTCCCGTCCGAGATAGCATATAATACCAATTGCTCTATGTTACTCATTTCCGTCATACTGTCTATTTAAGCCTTGGAAAAATATCAGCTCTCCATTGTAGCCCTCGAATGCATTGCAACTGTCTTCTATAGTCATACATTTGCTGAAACTATCTTCTTTAGCCCTTTGATTCATACTAAATATCTACTTTAGCCCTTGGATTCATATTAAGGGATTTCTTAACGGTTAGGGTTAGGGTTAGCGTAAAATACGGTTCACTGTAAAATACGTTCGCGACTTTATCTAAAATATACGTTACCGACCCTTACACTAGACAAACTAACCCTAAAACATTGTCGATACGGATCCAAGGGTTAAAAAAAGATAGTCAACGAATATCTAACTGCTAAAAAAGTCAGTCTAACGAGAATCCAAGGGGTAATTTCCTAAAGATATTAATTTAGTGGCGAACATATTGTTGTCCCGATTGCATTACTTATTTACCAATTGCAGATTTTGGCCTAGAAAACAGTTAAGTACATGTAGGAAAACACATAAATTTAATATTGGTAACTCAATTCTAAAAATGTCTAATCACAGTCAATTCAAAATCCGCCACAGCTTTTGATAGGTACGGCAATTTTCCATGCATTTGAAAATCCGCCATGGATTTGGAAATCCGCCACGGATTTGAGGCCTGCCATGGATTTGAGTCCTACATATATATATATATAGAATCTCACACAAGTGTCTTCTGATATCAAATATATCAACACAAGATGATAAAAGTAACAAGTATACGAGGCTTGCCGAGGATATTTTACTTTAATCAACGAGTGTTGATATATTTCATTACAGGCGACACGAGGGTGAGATTCTATTTATTATTCAAAATCATTTTGTTTAACACATGTCAAGCATGAAAGTATCTAAAATGTACATCTTTGAACACTGCATAGCCCTCCAACTCCTAAACCAGTGACATCATAGCATTGTGACGTCATCGTGCAAATGACGTCATAGCATTTTTACGTCGTTGTGTTATGACGTCATAGCATTGTGACGTCATTACTGGTGATGTAAAGTGTTTGTGATGTCATGTATTTTCTGATTACAGGGCATTGTTCAAAATCTACTGTCAAAGCGATATCTCCTGTGGAACACAGTTTTTGATGGTAAATCGATAATACCACGCATCCTAAAGGAACAATATAATAAATCACGGAGAGTGTTTTCTTATCAAGAGGAACAAGAAAGGTCTGGGATTGATTTAGTTCGTGTCAATGTCCAATTAAGGACTAAAAGACATCCCAGACAATCGTACATAATTGCTTGCTTGAACAATCTAGCTAACTTAGCTGAGTTTAATTAGGTTTATATGCACTTCCAAGAAAAGACTTTACATTGTTGAAGATTACAAGATAAATTTAAAGAAGAAATTTATAAGGTTAGACATATTGTCAAAGAGACAGTCTAAGTAAACCTAGTCTCCAACGTTATACGTGCGAAGGCAGACTATTGTGGCTTGGTAAGCTGAGTTCTGATTGGTCAATTCGATACGTGGGCTGACGCGACCCTCTACTAGGCTTTTCTAGACTCAGTATAGGAGTGAAGCGGATAATATTGAGGCTAGGTTTACTTAGACTGGTCAAAGAGACAGTGCTGCACTCTATACTTACTGTAAATATAAAGTAAAGCTTCACCCAAAATTTGAAAGACGTTTTCAAATTCATTTTTATTAACAAAATGATTAAGTTGGTTGATAGCGTTTTCTATTGATAAAATTGACAGCATGTGGATAACGATTCTCTAGTAATTTCAAGTTATATATAACTATTCCCAAGACGCATTTTTAACATTTTATAGCAGACATAGTGACTTTACACAGGCTGATTTTTTATTTTTTTTAATCCAAATCTCTAAACGGGAGAATCCCAAACTTGCACGTGATTAACTTTTGAAACCCCTAGAAAATGAGCATCATTCTTTATTATTCTGTCAATATTGAAGGCATTTGCGGGAAAAACTTATTCCTCAATACCATTTCATATTCCCTCAATGGAAAATTTTATCAGTTATTATTTTCTATAGCAATCTTGAGCATATTACAAATCTGCCAAGATGATGTAATGTAAACTTGACCAGGGAAGTATAATACGATAATAAGATCCCTGACTTGACGTATCGATTTTGAGCTGTATTTTCATGTGTTTTGGCCATATGGCCTTTTCTCAGAATAAACTTGTCATTTATAACTTACAGACGAAGTTCACTTTTACTCACTAGTGTCTATTTACTTTCATAACCAATATTGCAAGAGTGCAAAGTAAAACCCCGTTTACATGCGCACTTTTACTTACCTAAGTATATTTGCTTACATGTGTAAAGTATTTGAGATAAGTATTGTTGTCACGTATACGCACTTTAAAGGGGCAGTAGCACGTTTTTTGATAATTTTATATTTTAAATATTTCACTGTTAATTGTAAGTTGATGCTAAATGTATTTTTTTGACAGTGTCAAAAGTCTTATTACAAAAGCCAATCATCCATAGTAAGAGGACAAAGTATGAAGATTTACATAAAATCCCATCCTGCTACATCAGCGTATATGTAACCTATCACCTGATATCCTCCTATAGTCTTCTGTCGTATCGCTGACTGGTGGTTGCTCAGCGTTATTTATATCCTGTCTGTTTTCAGTCAAACTATTTCGAACTCCATACACTGTTGTCTAGTGATGTCGCACGTGGAAATCTTAGAGCGCGTGATTTTGAGCTTAGCGGGAGACTGCAATGAGAATCCGATTTATTATCTAATAGCACTCCTATTGGTTAATTTGAATCACGAGGTGAGCACGCGGAACAAAGCCAAGAAACTAGTTTGCCGCTATCGCTGAAAGGGCATCATTTGATTGGCTTGCTACATATAGCGATACGACAAAAGACTATAGGAGGATATCAGGGGATAGGTTGTAGCATTAGCGGAGACATATACGCTGATGTAGCATGATGATAAAATCCATTGGCGGCCATTTTGTGTGAACACCTTTAATTCATTTTGTTTAAGAAAAAGGAATCGCATGGCCAAACTTTACGTTATATATTTGGATTATAGCTGCTTAATTTAGTTTAAATACATTGTCTTTCAATTGGAACCATTTATTTTCATTTTCCTGACATCATTTTATATTTCCTCTAAAAACGTGCTACTGTCCCTTTAATACGTGAGTAAATTTACTTGTGGAGTAGATTTGCATGACATCAGGGGGTCATGCAAAAGTATTTTTCTTTTGTAAGTATATTAATCCATTTATAATTGTGCCATGTAAACGGGTCTTTTGTGGCTAATAATAGGTCATAATTGCTTCATTGCTATTTTAGGCCAGACGATCACATGACCTGTTCGATTCTGCACTGTCTGTTTCTTTCAATATAGCATTATGATTAAGCAGTTTGTTCAGAAGAAATAAACATTGCTCAAACTCCTTATATGTGAAAAGAAAAACACACACCTAATCACGTAAATCATTTTAGGTCATCATTATTCATAAATACATCGGGAACGTTTGAATAGACATTTCTACACTAAAAAAAAAAAGCATTTGTCCATAATGACACAAATAGTGACAAAGCTACGCAAATATGAAATACTCCTTGGAAATAAAACGCCATGTGAACGCATATCAAAAGTCCTGTAAGTAAATTTACTTAGTATGAAAATATACTGATAAATAAATGAGCGCATGAGAGAGAGAGAGAGAGATTCTTTATTTCCTCCAGTTTCAACCGAAGATCATAACATTTATACAATACAATTATTTACACAAAAACAAAAACAATGATACAAAAACAATGATACAATGATACAATGATAATGATACAATGATACAATGATATATACAAATACACCAATTAGGAAGTGATATAAGAATATAAAAACAGTTTCAATGCAGAGAATTTAGTTTTTGAAAGTATCATTGTAGGAAATGATGTTTCAGGTCATGTACATATAATGAAAATTGTAGAATGGTAATTTCCCAGGTACTTTGGTCAATATAGTTATTAAACTCAGTTTCACCACCAAACAAAAAGGCAAGCATATCAATTTCATCTTGTAGTTCAAAAGCAACATAAACATCAACCTCAAGAAGATCTATCATAAAGACAAAAAATGCATTTCGTTTAGGATTTAGGTGTTCACAATGTAAGAGTATATGAAAGTCATAATCGTTAGTATGGTATTTGCATAAATTGCATTCCTTAGATATTTTTCCTCGTGATGAGACTTTATTGCATAATTGTAGAGCAGATTTATAGTTTGGATGTAAATAAGCTAGATGCCAAAGAATATGGGAATTAAGTTTGGTGTGGATGCGTCCATAAAGACTCATGTTTGCGTTAAAAGAAGTTTTCATTTTCCATAGGTGTTCTTCATAATGATGTACAGTTGTATTTACAATTTTTCGCCATTCAAGCTTCGAAGGAAATACGCCTTCAGATATATACTTTTCGATGTGTACATTTAGATTATATTTAGAGAGAGTTGATAACAGATCATTGCAGATTGAGGACGAGTTTGAATATGTTGTTATTGAAGAACAAAATATGTTTTTTGCAAAGTTATGACAAGAGAGTTTGCATAGACGTCCACAAAATATGAGTTTACATTTATCAATGTATCCACCAAGCGTCCATAGACCTAAATTTGCAATAGTAGAGTCTGTTGATGATCTGTTATCTAATCCCTGTACAATACGAGCAAAATATCTTTGAGTAAGTTCAAGTGCATCGATTTGCTGACCTCTTACATTTGGTAAGATTTCACAACCATAAAGACTTGTTGTAAGAATCATTCTCAACCAGATCTTGACACATGTAAATGGATGAAGTTGTGAGGCATTTAATCCAACAGATCTGAGTGAGTTTACATTTTGTCTTGCTTTCTGACAGTACCTGTCGATTCGCGCTTTTGTTGATAAATTTTCAGTTAGAAGGACCCCTCCATATATAGTTGATTCAGTTTGGGGGATTGGAATATCACCAAGGAGATATTGAAATTTGCAATGAGTGGATTTACTTTTACCAAAAATAACTATTGCACTTTTAGTAGGGTTATAGGTCAAGCGCCATTTACAGGCATATGATGAGACTATGTCTAATGATAGTTGTAAGCCTTTTGGTGATGCGCTAACAAGCGTGGTATCGTCAGCAAGCAAGACTGCAGGAACGCGCATGCCATATACACAAATGCCACAACTGGCTTCTCTAAGAGAGGTTATGAGGTCATTGATAAAGAGTAGAAAGAACCAGGATGAGATAACTCTTCCTTGACCCACACCTTGCATGACATGATATAAGTCTGATCTTTCACCCTGATATAGAACAAAACATTCGCTATTAGTATAGCAATGATGTAAGAGGTTCCAAGTTTTCCCTCTTATACCAATTTCATGTAATTTATAAAATAGTCCATCATGCCAAATTCTGCATGTAAACGGGGCTACACCCTTAGTTGTTTAAACAAGACAATGGGCGCGTTTACCGTATTTCCTCGAATAGACACCCCCGCGTGTATTTTTTCAGACCCCCTTTACCCCCGGCTTGTATTCGAGACCCGCCGTCTATTCGAGGCCGGCGTCTATATATATTTTTAGTAGGAAACAAATATTATAGATAGTGTAAAGGGGGAATACTTTATTTTAATTCAACTACGGTAGCATTAATTATTCAACTTATCACACGGCGTTTATTCGAGACCCGGCGTCTATTCGAGACCCGGCGTGTATTTACTTAAAACAGCCATACCCCCGGCCTCTATTCGAGACCCGGCGTCTTTTCGAGGAAATACGGTACATTGCCTTTGAAGTTACGTCATGACATATCACGGCAAAGTGACATTCTACCATGACATATCAAAATCCTCGAATTTCATTGGTTAATTTCTATGGTCGAACCTACGTTCCAACACGATTTTTATGACGGGCGATTCACCGCGGTTTGATACACACTGCCATAGAAACGAACGAATTGACATGCATACAGTCACCGTATGCTTCGGCAGTTGTTTCGTCTGAATACTAACTAAAAGTCTGTTATCATTGTACTACCCGTACTTTTATATTATGAGAGTTTGGTTCGCATCAATATTGTGCATGTTTATATCCAGGAAATAGTGTAATTTTAAGCGAAAGGCTGAATTTAGATCAATAAGCTACCGCAACCGGTTTTGGTTTGAGCGATGTCATCAGTGACGTCAACCTTTGACGTCATAAGCACAAGACATTAAGACGTCACAGTGTTGACCGAAGCACAACTGACGTTACCCGGTAGACAAGAAAGTACATTTAAAACGCTAAAAAAAACTCGTCATGGCAGAATGGAGATAAACCTACTGTGTTTTATAATTTTTGTGGTTTAACATAGATTCGATACCTGTTGATGTCATTCGGAGCCGAACGCGTTTAACGTAGATTCGATACCTGTTGATGTCATTCGGAACCGAACGCATACATCAACAGGTATCGAATTATGTTAGGCCACAAAAATTAAAAAACACAGTAGGTTTATCTCCTAATTGACCAAAGACTTGTGTGACAAATATGTGATCGTAGAATCAATAAGCTCTGTGGTGATGACCGGAAAACACGACAATGTACCGTGGCTGGTGCAAGCCAATTAGTCGAAAGTGATTTAGAAAATTTTCTTAAGCCAATTAGTGGAAAGGGATTTAGAAACTTTCCATAACAGTCGGAGTTAACAAGTAATTAGTGTGACCCGTCAACCTTATCAAGATACTCTAAGCAAGGAAAATATACTGTATACATTGTCCCTGCTCTAAGTTAAAGGGGAAGTAGCACGTTTTTAGAAAATTTTATTTTTAATTTTTTTAACTGATGATTGTAGGTAATTGTTAAATGTATTATTTTGGCAGTTTCAAAAATCTCATTACACAAACCATTCATCCATAGTCAGAGGACACAGTATGAATATTCACATAAAATCCATTAGCTACCATTTTTGTGAACACCTTTAATTCATTTTGTGCAAAAAAAAGGAATCGTATGGCTAAACTTTACCTTATATATTTGAATTATTACTGCTCCATTTAGTTTAAATACATTGTCTTTCAATTGGAACCATTCATTTTCATTTTCCTAACATCACCTTATATTCCCCCAAAAACGTGCTACTGCCTCTTTAATACTTCTTGATACCATTGATGAACTGCTGACAGAGCAAAGCTCTTTGAGCAGAAGAAATTAAACAATGTAATATCTCGATACAAAGACTTATATGAACAAAGCCACTGTATTGTCGTTGACACAGGATGCAATGTTTGACTGACTATATCTCGACTGTGGAATCTCTTGTACAGGTCCTGATAATCAAAGAAAGAGAAGTGTGGTGTGGTATTACAGCAAGTTGATTAACCTAATTATGATGAGCAATCAATTCTGTTACGTAGTTGACAGAAATAATACAAAAGGGCGCCAAAACATGCAAATAGATTTCCAAAAATGGCACTCTTTCAATATTTGCTGAAAATCATATTTGGTAAGCATCTTTTTTAATTTACTGTTATAATGGACTGTGGAAACATCACCCGTTCAGAAAAAAAGGTGTATGGTACTTAAAACCGGGGACGTAGCTCAGTGGTAGAGTGTCCGTTCGTCACCCGGGAGATTGGGGTTCGATTCCCGGTAGCGTCATACCAAAAGACGTTAAAAGGTGGGAGTTGTTGCTGTCTTGTTTGACACTCAGCATTGTAAAGGCAGAACAACGCATTAACTGGCGCTGCACTGTGGCTGCCGGGTGCCATGGGCACAAAACAAATTTCCCATGTACTTGTACTTAAGACAATAAAGCGTTATTATATTATTAAAAAAAACCCCATCTGTTATTCTTAAATCAGTGGTATGCATATGTATACCTCATTGTTGTCATAATACACAAAACTGAACGTTTGCCCATATAATGTTTAGGTATGGGATTAATAATATTTAATACATTATGCGAATAACCTGTGATTATTCTCCATCAAAATGCAGAAAAATTCTCTATGATGCCGAAATATTCATCTGATCAATGCAAATCTCAAATGATAAGAAACAAAGTAACGATGTCAATACAAACAGTGATGAGGTCGCGTCCCGTTTGGTTTATGTCTGACCATGACGAAATTTCGGTTAAAAGAAACATCGCCATGGTTGGGATATATGGGCTCAAATTGTTCATGGGAAAATGCACGTGACACATTTAGAGACAAAATTAACTCGTATAGGTTGATGCCAATTTCATTTGGCCGATGCAAACATTTCATTGACCCTTTTTTTAAAGATGAATTGGTGAATTTTCAGGAGACATTCATTCTTGTTTTTTTATACGACATATTTTGCAGTTTTGCGAGCAGGATAAAGTGAACCAAATTTAAAAATTATTCTGCTTAAATATTGTACTTAGTTCATTTCTATGCATACAAACAACGCAGATAGAAATTTGGTTTGACCCTTAACTTCTACTGAGTACTGTAGTCATGATTGCATAGAAAGCTTCATGGTCTTAACCCTTGCCCTTTATGATACCAAACCTGTGATTTGTCCATTGTCATTAAATCTAGAAGTAGGATCTAAACATACTATGGATGCAGTTTTGAATTTCTTTTGTTGTTGTGTTGTTACATACTGCTACATCAGCGTATATGTCTCCGCTAATGCTACAACCTATACGACAGAAGACTATAGGAGGATATCAGGGGATAGGTTGTAGCACTAGCGGAGACATATACGCTGATGTAGCAGGATGTGTTGTTGTTTTGTCAAGCTTTCCTGTTTTTTCCCACATGTTTCCTTCTCCAAACCTGAAGAAGAACAAGTTATATGGATATTAGTAAGACAGGATTGGCCTTACTATGGCAAAGGGTCAAGTGGTTATCGCTTAGAGTTAATAGTTTCGTCCATTGATCTGGACTCGTCAGACTGAAGAAGCAATGCTTCTGTCTCTCCTTATAAACTCTTTTGGTAAGTCACATGACTTGAAGGTTCATCCGGCGGCGGCCGTAAGGATCGTGGACTAAAACTTCCCACCATATTTAAAGTTATATGGATAGTCAAATTCCTTATTGCATGAAATGCGACTTTCGATGTAGATATTAACACCTTTATCAAGCAAATGATGGCTCTCAAAAAGTTCTCCAGACCTAATTTTCAAGAGAAAAAAAGGTTTTGATCCGATTTTTGTTTCCTGCATTTGTGTTTCTGCTCCTGGGATCTCTATGCAAAAGTACATATAGA
Source organism: Steromphala cineraria (assembly GCA_916613615.1). Lineage (NCBI taxonomy): Eukaryota > Metazoa > Mollusca > Gastropoda > Trochida > Trochidae > Steromphala > Steromphala cineraria. Next base: position 3,007,031 of record OU744737.1, read on the forward strand.
TAGATATCCAAGTTTATGGATTATCAACTTCTTTATTGTAGAATGTAGCAACGTGTCGGTATAGATTCTTATACCGTTTTCAAGCGAAACGTCGCTACAATCTACAATAAAGAAGTTGATAATCCATAAAAGTAAAAACTCCTTGTCAACATGGATATCTAACTTTTATGGATTATCAACTTCTTTATTGTAGAATGTAGCGACGTTTCGGTATAGATTCTTATACCGTTTTCAAGCGAAAAGTTGCTACAATCTTCAATAAAGAAGTTGATAATCCATAAAAGTTAAAATTCCTTGTCAACATGGATATCTTACTTTTATGGATTATCAACTTCTTTATTGTAGAATGTAGCGACGTTTCGGTATAGATTCTTATACCGTTTTCAAGCGAAACGTCGCTACAATCTACAATAAAGAAGTTGATAATCCATAAAACTCCCTGTCATCTTGATACTTCCAACTTCTAAAATGCCTCTCGAACAACTTAAAGATATCTATGTGTAGCGTTTCAACCCTAGAAAACTGAAGTTTTGATCTCATTGTTGAGGTGTCCGCAAAAGTCGCCTTTTCTCACTTCCGGGGTAACTCAAGTGATGTTATACATAGTGTAACAATTCTGGCATTTTCTTGTATTTGAAATACAGAGTGAGTGAGTTATTGTATAACACCACTTAGGCAATATTTCAGCCATTAGCGGTGTGATGAAACACAGAATCCTTTGTGCTTTGCTAACAGTGTTAGACTTAAGGAAGACAAGAGTAATTCTATGGATGAACAACTTCTTTATTGGATGGTGGCGACGTTTCGGTATAGATTCTTATATGCTTGATAACAGTATAAGAATTTATACCGAAACGTCGCCACCATCCAATTAAGAAGTTGTTCATCCATAGAATTACTCTTGTTTTCCCTATATCATCAACTTCTAGAATGCCACTCAAACAGCTCAGTGTTAGACTTGCAACAAGCTATTGCAAGCTTCAACCATTTACAAGGTGAAAATCATTTGGAACTGAAAGAAGAGTTTTGATTGAATCAAAAGTTGAATGGTTAGTTTTAGCAATTTAAACAGCAGGAACAATGAGTTGCTGATTGTGAAGGTTCTTAAAAGCCCTGCTCAGTGAGTAAAGAGCTATGGTTTCACTGATGATGCTGGCTGGTTAAAGGCACCACTCGATCGGTTTTCATCCGCCATTTTGAAAGGTAAGCATTGCGAGAAAACAAATGTTCTGTAATATGTTCTTCATTAACAAAATCAAGAAATAAATACTTGATTGATAGGAGAGGAACATATTTACAAATAATTCTTAATCAAAGTTATCAGTTAATTAACAACAGCATTTTGTCGTAGTAACGCATTCCACGATTGTAGCTTCGATGATTGGCTTCATTTCACGATGTTGTTTTTTTTATACACTCTATTTTTGTCATATTGTTAAATCTTGAACAACTAAAATGCTAACCTCACAAACATATTTAAAATTAAGGGTGAAATTATCATGTAAAAATCATATATAATTGTAAACAGCAAAGTCCTCCTGAATTTCATTTCCACAAAAAATACCCCGCTCGAATGGTCCCTTTAAATGAAGCAGGTACTCTACTACTCACAAATAATAACGGGAAATAGTTGACATTTGGATTTCATCAGTTAACTGATTTGTGGTTGGTAGTAGATTTGCAATGTCACAATGGTCTATGACAAATTTAGATCTTAGGATTTTCCTCGTTGGTCGATGAACTACCAGTGATTGGGAGGACCCATGGGCCATTTTGCACATGAAAAAGTGTCCCATTCAAATTTTGAAGTTTACTATTGATCTAATGGGAAATGCCCCATTTGAAATTCAGAAAATTACCAAAAACCCTGAAAATGGCCCATTGTCTAAGATGTCTTTCCCAATTCCTGAACTACATAACTGTTTTTCTCCGTCCATAATTTTCACATTGAATATTGGAAAGTCTTATCGTAATGTGTGCTACTGTTTGGTATCATATGTTCAGTGTTTTTAATGGTTTTCACGCTGGGATCCAATTTGATTGACATTTCCACACCTCCTTCAAGAATAGAGCAGTCACAACCTCCTTTCAACTCGAGTTTTCCTTAGCAAAAAGAGAGTTCGCTCATAAATGCTCATGTTACAATATCGATAAAATAATTGCATTTGTATACTTTTCAGGAATCTCAGTTATTCACCATCTGCAAATTTAGGCTTTCATAACCTCCTGCTAATGTTGTTGGTTTTTAACTAAATTTGCAGGTCTTGAATAACAATGAATCCTGGAAATTTAAAAAACACAACTTTTTATCTTCTAAATGAACACAAAAACAGATCATATGGTAAATTATTATTATTTACATCAACATTTGTTTTCAATGTAAAATGAGTATGATTCACTGAAAACATGAAATGACAAAATAAACAATGCTTTAGTTTACACTGAGCAGTTCACACAAATGATTGACTCATAGATGACCACATAAAGCAGTAGCTATTGATAATTTCTGACTTAGGAAAGTTATTCATGAAAATGATTCTATATTTTATATTTATATAAAATTTCATATTTTCAATTTTCCATTGATAATTGAATGTTAATGCTAAATATATTATATTGATAGTGTCAAAAATCTTATACACAAACCAATTATCCATAGTCAGAGAACAAATTATAAAGATACACACAAAATCCATTGATTGCCATTTTTGTGTGAACACCTTTAATTCATTTTTTGTAAGAAAAAGAAATTGCATGGCTGAACATACCATTGTGTATTTGATTTATTACTGCTTCATATACTTTAATCATAGTCTTTCAATTGGAACCATTTATATTCATTTTCCTGACATCACCTTATATTCCCCTGGCAACGTGCTACTGCCCCTTTAAAAGGGAAGAAGGTACATAAATAGATCTCACGAAAACAGAAAACTAAACTCTGCCAATTCGCCTTTAACTAGAACAGTTTCTTATGTAAGAACATTTTGTTTTTCCAAGTTTCAGAACCTACTTTTCATTATCAAACCCGAATGGTAGTATTTGTTACCATTACCCTAAGGTAATATTAGTTACCATTGGCATTGGAAGCAATGGTAATAGCCATTTTATGCATCACCCAGTTATGCAATGTAGGACACAGGAAAACCTTCTGTCTAGAATGAGGAATGATTTCTATCGATCAACTACATAAATTTTTCAAGAGTGTTTTGATGAAGATGCTTAAACTGTTTTTAAGATAATGATGATGGATATGATTTGAAGGTTTAAATGATTCAAGCATATTCTTTCAATAAGACGCAGCTCTTGCCAGGGGCGTAGCTCAGGGGTAGACTGAAAGCTTGTCAACCGGGAGATCAGGGTTCGATTCCCAGACGTGTCATACCAAAAGACATTAAAAGGTGGAAGTTGTTGCTGTCTTGCTTGACACTCAGCATTGTAAAAGCAGAACAACACATTACCTGGCGCTGCACTGTGACTGGCGGGTGCCATGGGCACAAAACAAATTTCCCATGTACCTGTACTAAGGACAATAAAGTGTTATTATTATGAAGAAGTTGAAATCATACCTCATTCCTATCACCCACTTACTAATGCCCCTCAGAGAATATATTCTGTGAGGTCAATATTTCAAGGCTTAAAACCGCTCTGCCTCTAGTATTTAAATAGAGGGGATAACCATCATCAACCCATGAAGTCAACCACCGAAGGAACAGGAGGGACTGAATTTTGCAGTTACATGTTTAGGAGGTTTGACCCTCTTCATCAGTCTGACCCCCGAAACATGTAACTGCAAAATTCAGCCCCTGTTGTTCCTTCAGCGACTGACTTCATGGGTTGATGACGGTTATCCCCTCTTTTTTAAATTACTACTAACTTTTGTTGGTCCTGTTTCTGCACCTTTAGTGGATCCTCATGCTGTCATCCGTACCAGAACTTTGTTCAGACAGGACCAGAACTTTGTTTAGACAGGTGACAAGCGCCGAAATAAAACATTGCCTGTAGTATTGAAAGGCAAGGGTCATTCATAATGTCTTGCAGTTTCCCTGCTTGGCAGTTTATAAAATCACTTAAGTTCCTGAAAATATCACCCTTCATTCATCTAAGTCCTAGTCGCTTCTTCTCTTTATCCTTCCGTCTGACTATGTCAATCTGTCTATCCTTCCAGGAACTCTTGCGCAATTTTATTGGTCGGTTTCCGACATATTTTCCTGAAACAGAAATCATGTCATTAAGAAAGGTTGAAATAGAGAATACTAAACCTGCTACCTTGTAATACCTGTAAAGGTAGATAATATTAAATTTGCTTACTTGTAATACCTGAAAGGGAGATAATACTAAACCTGCTCCCTTGTAATACCTTCAGAGGAAGAGAATACTAAACCTGCTCCCTTGTAATACCTTAAGAGGGAGAGAATACTAAACCTGCTCCCTTGTAATACCTTCAGAGGGAGAGAATACTAAACCTGCTACCTTGTAATACCTATAAGACAGAAAGAATACTAAACCTGCTCCCTTGTAATACCTTCAGAGGGAGAGAATACTAAACCAGCTCCCTTGTAATACCTTCAGAGGGAGAGAATACTAAACCTGCTACCTTGTAATACCAATAGACAGAAAGAATACTAAACCTGCTCCCTTGTAATACCTTCAGAGGGAGAGAATACTAAACCTGCTCCCTTGTAATACCTTCAGAGGGAGAGAATACTAAACCTGCTATCTTGTAATACCTGTAAAGGGAGAGAATACTAAACCTGCTACCTTGTAATACCTTCAGAGGGAGAGAATACTAAACCTGCTACCTTGTAATACCTGTAAAGGGAGAGAATACTAAATCTGCTTCCTTGTAATAGCTTTAGAGGGAGAGAATACTAAACCTGCTCCCTTGTAATACCTTTAGAGGGAGAGAATACTAAACCTGCTCCCTTGTAATACCTTTAGAGAGAGAGAATACTAAACCTGCTTCCTTGTAATACCTTTATAGGGAGAGAATACTAAACCTGCTTCCTTGTAATAGCTTCAGAGGGAGAGAATACTAAACCTGTTTCCTTGTTATACCTTTCGAGGGAGAGAATACTAAACCTGCTCCACCTAAAATACATATATAGATATGTTTAATATGTTATTATAAGTAATAAGTTATTGACACCATCCTTCATCAAACATCTCATGTTATGATTTCTAATTTAAAGGTTTCATAGTTCATGTATAGAGCTTCACTATAAGGAAGTTGTTATCATTGAATTCATTGCTATTTTTAACTTTATCAAGACGTGTGTTTTTTTGCTATTCTTTTCAAAGCTGTCAAGGAAATCAATCCAGGGCTTGAGAGAGGCTTTGTTTTGTTTGGACTATCAGCTGACTTGACTGATGACTCAGGGCCAACTTCCGGTACTCTCAACTACCCCTTGATTTAACACATGTGCACATACTTTCAAAATGACATGGCATATGTTTTTACATATCTTAATCATTTCTCCATCTTTTTGGGGGGTTAGAATTGTGCAATGTATTTTCCAAAAGGAGTAAAATCCAAATCTTTCATTAAAAGTAGTCAACAAATCTCAAATATCTCAACATCTCTCATTTATTTAAAAATAAAACATTATTAGCTCATGAAAATGTTTGCAATCACTTATGATTTATCATGTCTATATCAAGTTAATATTCCAGCAATGAAACAATCTCATTTTTCAAAGGACTGTTATGTATATAAACAGCCACTAGGGAGAAGCACATAATAATATATTGTTATTTTGCTAATGTTCTCTACCAAGAAAATATAATCAACAACATCATTCTTCTCCTCACGGGAAGGACTTTTCTTTTGTAAAATTTGATAACAATTGTATGTTTCTGGAATCATGTTTGCGTAATTTCAATGAACCTGTTTGTATGTAGGTTGTGAGAGGGTTAATGTTTTCTAATGAGAAAACGTAATCAAATACATTGTTTTCAGTTTAAGGAAAGCATTTTTCTTTTGCATAACTAGATAACATTTGTATCTGTAACAGAATTATGTCGGCATAATTTCAATGAACCTTTGTCATACGTGTTTGAAGTAGGTGAATACATATTCATATATAACTAACTCCATTATAGATCTTGGTGACCATAACTTGGTCGTCTTATGTCACTGGGGAAATAAACATTTCTATGATATGAATGTTGGTCTTGACAAGAAATGATGGAAAAAAATGTTTACAGTTGCAAATGAGTATTAGAAGAAAGCAAGTGAGTAAGTGAATTAATGCTTTAGCATCGCTTGACCAAATTTCAGCCATTAGCGGCAGTTGACAAAAGCAATGGCTAAGGCACTTAAAAAAGGTTTACAATACACTAGTATGTTCTAACAGCACTTTGCAAGTTAGCATGTTCCTTTTTTTTTCATGTTTATTTAAAAAATATCCAATAATCTACCTTACCATTGTAGCCAATCGAGACGTGGGTAGATAGAGAACTCTGATTGGTCGAATTTATTGAAGGTGAAAGGGCACAGAAAAGGAAAACAGGGCACTACCCTTATGGAGGAGTACTTATATCTGACACAGAGTTGTTTCAAGTGTTGTTTCATCTGATTTTAAAGAGATCGAAGTATTGCTGCAATTTTTAAATACCAAAACTGATGAAGGCAAGTTTATGGATATACAGGTTCTTTAGTCTTGGAAGGGAAGTTAATACTTAGATACTCATGTTAACTATCTAAATATGCAATGAGTCGTAATTTCCACTGCAGGGGCTTTGCGCATGACATATGTTATTTCCGTTTTTATCGACAAGAGTATGTGCTCACATGACAGCTGTCGATGTACGGACCTGACGATATTATGTGACTATGAATGTGCATTTTGAATATGGAAGGAATAAATGTGTAGACATATAGACCTCACTTTTCACTCATGTTGTTCTCAAGCATGTAACATTAGTATCAATGTCAAAACATTGCCTTCCATAAAGAAAGAAGTTGTATATTCAAAAACTTGCCTTTATCATTCTTCATCAACTCAACTTCTAGAATCCCAATCAAAAAAACTTGTTACTGTTTTCAACTTAAAAATAGACAGGACGACAAGGGAAACAAAAAGTTCAACAAATCAAAGAAAGACTTCCAATAGGGCAAGTCTACAAAGTTTGAAATCCTTGACATCATAAAATATTCAAACGTGACCAAAAAGCACCTCAGCTAGTTGCCAAAATACCGCTCAGCCACCTGTGGTATTCTATTACAGCATCTGGACTCTCGAGTCAGACACAATCAATGAGACACAAATGGTGAGATTAGTAATTATTGGCGCTGTGGTTTCCTCCCATAAAGACAAACCTAATGATTATCAGGCCGTTCCTTTGTAAAGGGACTACTCGCTGGTATGCTTTGAACTCCTCTGCCCTCGGGTTCTTGGCTTTGACCTTACAGTAACATTTGGGTGCAGGTCTTTAATTCTTTATCAAACCTATGGGTCAGTTCTTTAACTAGAAGCTCAGAATAATAATGCCAGTGTAGGTCTCTAATTCTTTATCAAACCAATGCGTCAGTTCTTTAACTAGAAGCTAAGAATATTGCCAGTCTTAAATATCTCCTGTTTGTTATCTGACTTTTGACCTTTATTAGATCTTTGTTTTAAGTGAATAGATATGGTGTCTTCTTGAATACAACTTATGTCACTGTTGTGGACAATGGTTTAGGGAAAACCCTCCTGAGTCCAGTGTCATCATGTCAACCTGCTTCACAATTGTCAGGTTGTCCATTTATAATTACTTGAAATTTTGTAAGTGTATATACCTCTTAAATACATAACAGTTATTACAATTACCGTACTTCCTCGAATAGACGCCAGGCCTCGAATACACGCCGGGTCTCAAATAGAGGCCAGGGGTATGACTGTTTGAAGTAAATACAAGCCGGGTCTCGAATAGATGCCGGGCCTGGAATACACGGTGATAATTTGATTAATTAATGCTCACGTAGTTAAATGCAAATAAAGTATTATCCCTAGTACATGTAACGTAGACGAAATTTCCTACAAAAAATAAATAGACGCTGGCCTCGAATAGACGCCGGGTCTCAAATACACGCCGGGGGGTAAAGTGGGTCTGAAAAAATAGACGCCAGTGGCGTCTATTCGAGTACATACGGTACCTCTTGACATATCTGACAAACTTGACCCAAGCATCATTTTCTATGTAACTTTAATGAGCCAGTAGTGGGAGCAGGAGTTGTCTTGTGTAGAATCGGAATGCAATTATGACCAACATAAAAGTGCTAACTAAGCAGAACCATAGAAAGGCCCATTCTGGTGGAAGTACCTGTAATTTCCTCTTATCTGACATGGCAGGAAAGAAGAAATCTTTTATAGAGTTCGGTACACAGCCCTTGTGTTTGAGACTAAATTGGTCGCATATGTGACGGTTTTATTTTGATGGCGATTATTTTTCATATTTGGTTGCATTGTTGGCTCCTGAAATTTTACTGCTATTGTTACCCTAATACATGATGAATACATTATTTGTATCCAAGCTAAAAGTCTAACATCTAATACTCATACAGCTACTTAAAAACATGTTATCAAAATTGATAAGCTTCAAAGTCACCAGTTAGATACAGAATTCTTGGGCTACATCTTTGGCTCCAAAAATTCCAAATTTGGCAACCAATTATTTCTAAGTAGGAGCCACTTGGCTCCTATGCCACAAAGTCTAGCATGAGGGCTGGTACATAAGCACTTGTTTTTGGTTTAGTGAAGATTCAAAACGAAGATGATTTCATCAGTCACAATGTTTAATCATGAGTTAATATATCAAGATCAATATTAATCAAATGATAACTCTATTACACTTATATATGTGATTACGTTTGACTTAATCTCAAAACACATATGATTATTCTCTGAGTGACTAGAGCTCAAAACAAATATGATTAGTTGATCATCATTACAATAGTTCAGGGCAAAACTATACTTCATTACAAAACACATGATGGTTATAAGGCTTCTCTATTTCTAAAATAAAGCATATTATATGCCAAGGATGAACATGAATAAAATCGTATTCAGTAACTATACTGCAATATATTTAATAATCTAAAATGATAAATGGCGACAATTAGTTACAAGAAGGTTCCATCAACAAATGCATACCATCTTCATCTTCCGAACGCATCGGGCGAGATATGCATGTACAAGAAATTCATATTCACCCTTGCGACAACTCGACGGGAAAGTTGTGACTCTATCAGCGCCCCCTGTAGGACAAACAGAGTAACGTCCCTTGCGTCAGTCCATCTCGAACTCGAAAGCAAAATTTAATTTCTAATTAATCCCTTAGTTACATTGTGACAGCAGTCATAAAAACGATGCGTGAATATAGGTAACCAAAATACTGCATAGAATAAGGCTGTATCTCTCAGTTTCTATTTATAAATCGCATCGTTTTATTACAGTTTTGGGTGAATAAGAATTTCTTGTAAATGCATATCTCGCCCGATGCGTGCGGAAGATGACCATCTTGGACACTCCCCTAATTCTATCCAATAGAGACCCTCTTTTAGTCAAAGGGTCAGATCTATGAATAAGAATTGGCAAATAGTCACAATATTAGTCACAAAACTGTCTCTGGAGATAAGGAACCCCATCTGATGAAGGCAAAGGTTGTAATAGCTTTCTGTAAAAGGCAAAGGTTGCCTTAGCAAAAGTTGTTTTGCACAGTGGTGTTGCCAACAAGATAAAAACAGGCTAGCTGAGTGATGAGTACCTTTCAACCCTTGCAAGAATTCTAATATTTGTTTTTAAGGCTTCCTTTGGTTTAAACCAAATTGAAAATAATGTTTCCATCAAAAGTTTGGTTACAAGATTTTATTAAATATTTCAAATTTATGTCAAATCAATATGTAACCTTTATATAAACGCTACTGAAAAGTCATATATATTGGGTTTTGATATACCCTTTTCATGACATAAAACATGTTCTTAAATAATTTACCTTTCATAAAATTTATCTAGATGTACTTGTAGATTGTGTACAAAGAGACAATTTACAAAAAAATAAGGTAATCCAAATCATCAAATTGAGAATTTAAAACAATGAACGGTCCATATATCTTATCCATTTTCTTCATTCATAACCCCAGAAATTTGGCAGCTAAAATCACCAAAATTTAAAACATCAAACATAACCTTATCCATATATATTCTTCACTCAAAACCTCCCACAAATTTTGAATTAAAACCACCAAATTGAAACATTAAACATAGAAGTTATCTTATCCTAGCTATCCATATATTTTCTTCACTCAACCCCCCCCCCCCCCCCCCCCCTCAAATTAAAGTAGTTAAAATCACCAAATCGAGAACATTAAACATAAATGTTATCCATATATCTTATCCTATCCCTGTATATTCTGCACTCATAACCATCCAAAATTTGGTAGTTAAAATCACCAAAATGAGATCATGTGAGAGCCTGCATTATAATCAGAGAGCAATGTCAACTGCAATCACAGAAGCATGTGAAAGGCATGTCTGACTATTGATCGGATAGATAGATCAGAAGTTCATCTACGATTGGAGGACGGAGAACTCCGTTATTTACATCCTCCTCCTCCCCCGTTCTTCTATATAGTACTAGCTTCTTTCACTATCGGCCTTTGTAAATTGGCTCTTGTCGTCCCTGCTGTAGGAGCGTGTATCTGCAGCCTGAGAGACAGAGACGGCTAGGTGACATCACAGTCTCTTAAAGGTAAGAGGTATCAGGATTTGGATATATCACATCACAGTCTCTTAAAGGTAAGAGGTATCAGGATTTGGATATATCACATCACAGTCTCTTAAAGGTAAGAGGTCTCAGGATTTGGATATTTGATATCAGATTTACAGGTGCAATTAGGAAGTGAAAGAGATATCACATCACAGTCTCTTAAAGGTAAGAGATATCACAGGCTCTTAAAGGTAAGAGGTATCAGGATTTGGATATTTGAACTCGGATTTACAGGTGCAATTAGGAAGTGAAAGAGATATCACATCACAGTCTCTTAAAGGTAAGAGATATCACAGGCTCTTAAAGGTAAGAAACATCACAGGCTCTCAAGGGTAGATAACACAATCTGGATATATGAATTCAGTTTTACAGGTGCAATAAGGAACTGAAAGAGATATCACAGTGTCTTAAAGGTAAGAGATATCACAGGCTCTTAAAGGTAAGAGATATCACAGGCTCTTAAAGGGTAGATAACACGATCTGGATATATGAATTCAGATTTACAGGTGCAATAAGGAAGTGAAAGAGATACCACAGTCTCTTGGGAAAAGGCGTTACAATTATTAACTCAAATTTACAGGTGCATTTTGGAAGTGAAAGGTAGGGTGTTGAAATGTGATTTTAACAATTTTTTCTTGGTTTTATCTTTTTTGATTGTTAAATGTGAAAATAGGTTTTCTTAGAAATGTTGAAGTTTAAAACGATTTTTGAAATATGTTTTGTTTTAAAATGTTGCAATTTTAGGTAGGTTTTGTTTGAAGTGCCACAATGAAACATAATGTTTTGTTTGAAGTGTCACAATGAAACATAATGTTTTGATTGAAGTGTCACAATGAAACATAATGTTTTGTTTGAAGTGTCACAATGGAACATAATGTTTTGTTTGAAGTGTTACAATGGAACATAATGTTTTGTTTGAAGTGTCACAATGAAACATATTGTTTTGATTGAAGTGTCACAATGGAACATAAGGTTTTGTTTGAAGTGTCACAATGAAACATAAGGTTTTGTTTGAAGTGTCACAATGAAACATAAGGTTTTGATTGAAGTGTCACAATGAACATAATGTTTTGATTGAAGTGTCACAATGAAACATAATGTTTTGATTGAAGTGTCACAATGAAACATAAGGTTTTGTTTGAAGTGTCACAATGGAACATAAGGTTTTGATTGAAGTGTCACAATGAAACATAATGTTTTGTTTGAAGTGTCACAATGGAACATAATGTTTTGTTTGAAGTGTCACAATGGAACATAATGTTTTGTTTGAAGTGTCACAATGGAACATAATGTTTTGATTGAAGTGTCACAATGGAACATAATGTTTTGATTGAAGTGTCACAATGGAACATAAGGTTTTGTTTGAAAAGTTACAATTGGAGGTAGGTTTTGTTTGAAGTGTTGATATAAAACATAAGCCTTGTTTATTGAGGTTTTGTTTAATGTGTCACAATGAAACAATTTTTGGTTTGAAGTGTTACAATGGAACAAATAATTTTGCTTAATGTGTTACAATGAAACATGGTTTCTTTAATGTGTTACAGTGGATCATAAGGTCTTACTTGAAATGCTACAATGTGGCATTTTTGTTTGAAATGAAACATAAATTATGTTTGAAGTTTAACAATGTAACAAGTTCTTGATTGAATCTTTACAATGGAACCCAAAAGGATTTTTTTTCAGAAAAAAAACCCCTACAATTGAATGGTAAGTTCCGTTAAACTTGGTACAATTGTAGGTTTTTGTTTAAAATGTTAGAATTGAAAGTTAGGGTGTGATCACCGTCAAAAGTTTGTTAGAAATGTATATTCTTATAATTGAAATGTTTTATTTGTTTTATAAGTGTCATTGAAATATAACAAATGAAAAGGTTTGGTTAGAAATTTTAGTTTTAAAATGTAAGTTTTGTAAAGTGTCAATCATTCTTAACACTTAAAGAGTAGTTCTGTAGGTGTCATTGAAAACTCTTACAATTACAAAGGTGGTTTATCAAAATTATCATGGGAATTTTTACAAACAAAAGAAAGTTCACTGATTTTTAATATTCTTTTAAATTGAAATTATTTTTGTGCTTGAAATGTAGATTGTTACATTTGAAAAAGGTTTGTTTAATAATGTTTCTTTTAACTGTAAAAAGTGAAAGAAGGTTAGATTTGATAGTAAATATGTATTATCAGAAATGAAACATAACTTTTAATGGAAGTTCCTTGTAAAAGATAATGCCATTTATTTCAGTTCATTAATTGTCATCTTAAAATACTTTCAAATATATATTTCTTTCAAACAAACATTTGTGAACATTTGTTTAAAAAGTGACCTTTTTTCTGCATCATTTGTCTGACATTAAAAGCTAATACCTGTCTGCCCAATTAAAAAAAAACATGTGAAAGTCTGACTTAATACAGTTGGAACACAACTACACAACATTTCATATTTCAATGCCTCGTGCTTCTGGAAAAGAAAATTGAAAAAGTTGTAGAAGGGACCATTTCTAAAAATAGGTATGTAGACGATACATGGTTTCAGCTTTCTGGGCCTTATGCTTCGAGATGAACACATTATCAAGTTTTTTTAGGCTCTGGTGATGGTGACAAAAATAGGTTTAAAGTATGTGGCCCTGTTGGACCTTATTAGTGTTCACCGGTTTACCAAACTTATAAATATTAAACCAAAAAAGCTTCAAGTATGCAAAAGTTACAGAAATGTATAATATATTCAAATTTCCCCTCTCTTGTGTTTAGTTCAGGGGCAACATTTTTTCATGGCGATAAACTGAGAAAACTTTTTTTTTTAAATCTGGTCAAGATAATTAAAGAAGATTGTTTAAATCAAGTTATAATTGCCTTACAGAAGCAAAACACTCCTACATAACTTCTACTCTGAAACTCCTCAAAACTTCTGTAAATATTTTGAAATCTACAACAGTATTCAAGTTTCAGTATAATCAAAGTCCTTCATAACTTGAGTAAAAAATATTAGGTCACAGAATTTTACAACCATAAGACCGGACCATAGGCTTGATTTGAGTAATTGACTAATTACAATATTGATGTAACCATATCTCTTGTACTAAAATGCAACAAAATAAAAAAAAAGTAAAAAAAGTAAAAGTAAAAATAGAAAATTGCTAAGGTAAGTTTACGTCTATTAAAGCTCCTACATATCGAGGGAAACTCTGCGACAACATCTTAACTTAATTAACGGACAATAGAAGATATGCATGAACGAAGTCAAAATAGAAATTCTGCTTACTTAAGCAGAGAGCTATTCGACCACTGAGCTTTAATGCAAGATCTCTCCATCACTGAAAGCTGCCAAATGAGTATCTATTGCGGCCACTTCCGCTCTTCAATGGAGTCCATTACGTCTAAATTAGGCCTCGGATATTCATCACGATCAGATGGTTTTGCCTTCTTCTTGACCCGCCCACTACGATACTTGACTTACTTAGACTAAAATGCTTTCCTTAAATACAATTTTGAAAAAGTTTAGAAATTTCATTACTGAAATATTATTTATAAGTGCTTTTTGCAACAGCGGCAGATAAAATGCTTACCTCAAATACAATTTTGAAAAAGTTAAGAAATTTCATTTCTGAAATATTATTTATGACTGCTATTTGCAACAGCGGCAGATAAAATGCTTACCTCAAAATATTGAAATACATTTTGAAAAGTTTGGAAATTTCATTTGAATTATTATTTATCGGTGCTTTTTGTGACAGTTTAAATTTAAATATTATTTTAATGGAGCAATGTTAGGCCAAAGTTCAATTGGAATGATAGAAATAAAAATTTGTGCAGGTAAAATATTTACTAAGCGACATGATCTTTATAATGTAGTGTACAATGAGTCGTTGATATGATGACAGTTTTGATATCATATTACACCTTATTACACGCCCGTGTAAGATACCGCAGTGTAATATTTATACAGCAATATTAAACTAGTGTAATATCACAATGCAAGTATGACGTCACAGAAGTGAGCTGTTGTGACGTCACAATGTAAGCGCTTCGTCACAATGGGTGCTGATACGCGGAACTGTTAGTTTCAGCACATTTTCGACAAGTTTGCGTGATTTTTAGGGCAAGTAATAAACAGAATACTAAACTTCCTTCCATTTAATACTGTTTTTATTAAACTCGTGAATGATTTGGTATCAAACTCGCTTAAGACCCTTGATGAGTAGCTTACATAATGATTCTGTATAGTGTAGGCAGTCTAGAAAGTTACTCTCATAATAACACTCTACCTGTTTGTTCACTTGTGAAACTCCATTACCTTAATTGCTGCCCACTTTGTATGATAGTGTTTGATAATTGTAGCATATTCTGTGCCAGAGTGTCACCTTTGTCTAGATCAACCATAAACACAATGCCTGTTTGTATTGTATGATTAAGTGCGTGGTATATTACGTATTCCCTCCTAGATGGCTAATATTGTGTATATCAACTACTCATGGTAGAGGCAATCCAGATGTCTCATTTCAATAGATAAACCATCTGTTGTTGAAAGGGCTTCACAGTGCTGACAGAGTAATAGTCTAGTACCACTTGGACAATATTTCACCTTTGGTAATAATGTGGAAAAGGATCTGGTGGTTAGTTTGTCCCTAGGGGGTTGTGACTATATAAGTTATACGTCGCATAACACCAAGATGGTGTCTGATATAACTCGATAGCCTGAATATATCTGAAAATAGGTTTTAAGGGCGTGGCCTTATCAAAATCAGGGCACAGACAGACCCTTTGAAAAGGAAAAGAACTGCTACCATTATGGATTTAGAGACGGTTCCACGCAATGATGGTAGGATGAATAAATAAGGGGTGTCCACACAAAAATGGTCACATGTAGTTTAAACTTGAAATTTGACACCTTATTTTATGATTTAAGATAAATGTGTAGAACATGTTATACTGGCTGAATTAAATATATTTTGCATAATTGAAGAAACTAGATATAAAGAAACATACTAAGAGTTATTTCAAAGTACCTTGACTCGTAAGATGTCTTGTTTGCTTACTAAAAATGACAGGGCAAGCATATTTTCAACGTGAAAAGCGCTTACAATAACAAAATTGATGTCTAGAAATAACGCAATTTATAACATCGAAATAGGACACTCCTACATAGATCTGCGTTCAGCAGGATTCTTCTATTTAATTTCCAAAAAGCCCAGGGGTCCACGAGAATCTATTCATTCCATATTAACCAATGCTACAATCTCTATCATAAGGTCTCTCACAGACTGATGAGTTTCTTAACTAAGACTGACCGAGTTTCGGAATCTATTAGCTTATTTTTTTTATTTCAATGATGACAAGAACTAACTTGATAGATCATATAGGATTCAATGTCATTCGACAACCTCTCCATCTCCAGTAGCTGGCAGTGTTTATGGGGGAATATAAGATGTGATAAAAATGAATATAAATGGTTCCAATTGGAAGACAATGTATCTAAACTAAATGAAGCAGTAATTAATCAAATATATAATGTAAAGTTCAGCCATGTGATTCCATTTTCTTACACAAAATGAATTAAAGGTGTTCACACAAAAATGGCCGTCACTGGTCTTTATGTGAATCTTTATATTTTGCTTTCTGACTGTGGATGATTGGTTTGTGGAATAAGATTTTAACACTATCAAACAAAAATATTTAGTACAAGTATCAGGAAAATTAAAAATAATATATTTTTCAAAGAACATGCTACTGCCCCTTTAAGGGACATTATCAATAATATTTTCAGAAGTATTGCAATGACTTAAGAATACACTCTGGAGTGGATAGGTTTTTTTAAATTCTTGCCCATGGAGTTCTATTTGGAATTATTTGTTAGGGATTTTTAATGAGAGGGTTTGCTTTCGGGGGAAACCTTGGTTAAAGAACTGAAAATTTCTTGGAATCGTTCAACTGAAAATAACTTTTGAACAAAAATAGTCTTTATGGATGTCTGTCATTTACTCATATTAAAACGGGAGGGCTTGGTTTCGGGAAATACCTCTGTAGCACCTGAACATTTCTATGATTTGTTCAACTGAAAATAACTTCTGAACAAAATAGTCTTTATAGATGTCAGTCATTTACTCATGTTAAAACAGGAGGGCTTGGTTTCGGGAATACCTCTGAAGCACCTGAACATTTCTATGATTTGTTCAACTGAAATTAACTTCTGAACAAAAATAGTCTTTATGGATGTCCGTCATATACTCTTGTTAAAACAGGAGGGCTTGGTTTCGGGAAAAACCTCGGTAACACCTGAAAATTTCGATGATTTGTTCAACTGAAATTAACTTCTGAACTAAAACAGTCTTTATGGATGCCTGTCATATACTCATGATAAAACAGGAGGGCTTGCTTTTGGAGAAAAACGTTTGTAACACCTGAACATTTCTATGATTTGTTTAACTGAAAATAACTGCAGAACAAAAATAGTCTTTATGAATGTCTGTCATTAACTCATGTTAAAACAGGAGGGCTTGCTTTCGAGAAATACTCCTGTAGCACTTGAACATTTCTATGATTTGTTCAACTGAAAATAACTTCTGAACTAAAATAGTCTTTATGAATGTCTGTCATTTACTCTTGTCAAAACAGGAGGGCTAGCTTTCGGGTAAAACCTCGGTAACACCTGAACATTTCTATGACTTGTTCAACTGAAAATAACTTCTGAACAAAAATAGTCTTTATGGATGCCTGTCATTTACTCATATTAAAACAGGAGGGCTTGCTTTCGGGAAATACCTCTGTAGCACCTGAACATTTCTATGATTTGTTCAACTGAAAATAACTTCGAACTAAAATAGTCTTTATGAATGTCTGTCATATACCCATGGTGAAACCTTACACCTCACATAGCACCTCTCAAGTAAGGCTTTGGTGTTACTATTTACTACTAACTTATAATAGAAGGATGTTCGGAGAAGCCAAACTTCTGGCTACTAATGTCCTTGTAATAGATAGAGGCAGATTAGTTCTGACTTGAAATGGAAAACTAAAAGAAATCTATTTGGTTCATAACATTTCTGATGAGATGCAGTTTTTGATAAAAAAAAATTACATAATTCTTATTTCTTAGACAGAAACATAATCATTTCTCTATTAGATTTTATATTATGGAGAATGGCAGCCAAATGTCTTCTTTTATCAAATATATCAAAACAGATTGACAAATGTTGCAAATATCAGTGGCAGGAGAGAGAAATTTTATTTTCCTTAAAAAATAATGTTTCATTATGTTTCCATGAAACATATCCATCACTGAGTAACAGCAATAAATTTTGCCTCCAAATGTGACAACATGGTATATGATATCATGATCAAGATGGCAGGGCAGCCAACTGCCATAAGAATATCTCCTTAAAAGTATTGTTCGATCTCCCAATATATTGTAAATTTTATTCATATATTAAGAAACAGAAAAGCGTATTACAATACATATTGCAATATATTGGTACTTTTCAAATACAAAAATTTGCATGCTAGCTTGTCTACTAACTATGAGCGGTGAAAACGATAATCATTGCTCAGCTATGAACCGTTTTGGAAAGGGATATTTTTCAGTCCCTGTCTATGATCTGTATACATATTTAGTATTTACGCTATTTTCACAACACATCTTCACACTTATTTAGAACTTTCTCTAAAATCATGTTTCATTTGGTTGTGTTTTTTCCTTTCAATTTTAGGAAATTGCTCATTTCAAAACGTTCGATATATTGGATTCTTCCAGAAGTGTGTAGCAATTTGTATCACATTGTTCCTGTATTGCAATATACCAATATAGATAATACCGCGCACCCTTATCTCCCACTAGTGATACTGTTGTGGAACACAGTTTTAGGACGTTACTAAACAACTCATTACTTCAAGTGAGGTTGAGGTGATGTGGGGTTTATCGCCGCTTTCAAGAGTATTTCACTTATACCACGGCTGCTAGTATTATTGCAGGGAGAAAGCCCGCAACACTGTTGTGGCTATGCATTGCAGTGAAACCTGCGAGCATCGACTGGAACCGGCAACCATGGGTGTTACTGCTCTGAAATTCAGCGTAACATTGCACACAAACCTGACTGCTTGTAGAACAGTTCTCTACTGCAGACAAAGTTGCTAAACCCCTGACGGGATTCTCAAGTGAGGTTGATACAATAAATTTTGACAAAGCAAATGTGAATATCACACATCAAAAGTTGTTAAATCTTTGGCGCAAGCAAATATGACATTGATCATTGTTAATAATGCAAATGTATAAGTTCTTAAAGTCTTTTTTCTGTCAAAGATAAGGTATGTAACTCTTATAAAGTGCATGAAGTTTCAAGTTCAGATTTCCTACAAGCAATTGTTTTGAACTGGAGGCGTTTAAATTGTTCTATCAATTAACCTAAATACATACACAGGTTGACATTGCAGAAGACATGAAAAGAATAAGAGGTAACGAGATATCCTTTTATCATCCATTAAAGCTGATGCTACGTGTAAATGCTGTCATGTGACCTAGTTGGCCAATCAGATAACCCAAAATAATTCATTCATATAATAAGGTTTTTCATTGACATCAGAAACAGATTAGGATGCATCATGGTGGCCATGAGTTGGGTGGGGTTGAAGTGAAGCTAATTAGGATTGACATTAATTAATCCATATTCCTGCTTAATGAACATGATTGTTTATAGAAAGATGTGATATTATGCTGACACTTTGGCCAAAAGAAAACAGGAAGAAGAATTCACAATAACCCAGATAGATAAAGTAAAGTCACAGGGTTCAAAATTAACACTAGTCCGGTAGCCAATGGCTAGTGAATTACCCGGTAGAAGCTGGACTAGTGAAGTGTAATAACTGGTAGTCCAAAGGACTTAGTAAAGAGTTTTGACGATAAGATCAGACAGATGTGTAGGGCTAGTAGGAAAGGGTTTGGACTAGTACTCTCAGATGTGAACAAGTCCGAATGGCTAATACATTGATACGGTTTATTTCGACCCCTGAAGTCACATAGTGCCTTTATCTAAGGACATCACCTAGGTACTAGTGGAAAATTTGAATGGCTATTGTTCGTTAGGGGTTGGAAACAATTCACCTGAGCTTAGCTTGATATTAATTGCTGTATATCTTATCCTTGGTTCAGTTAAAATAGAAAATAATTTAACAAACTTAAACGATAACACTGACTGAGTGAGTTTGCAATGACAATGACAATACCGCTAATTGACTAAATTCTGACACTGATTGAGTTCGCCGTAAGTATTGTTAATTGGGCCTCGGGTCATGAAAATCAGTTTGCTGTATCCGTTAATTCCCTATATCCAAATATGCATATAATTTTAATGATATTATGTATGGCTTTTGAAGGGACTTTGAACTTTGTTCGCTATATCCGTGTTCGCTATAGCCATGTTCTTGTCGTTTTGACCTTTTAATAACACTGATAATTAATTGGCTCTTAGTTCATGAGAATATACTTCTTAACATAAATGAAAGAGGAAATAAATCAAGAAGGACAAGCCGGTACCAGACAGTTATTCTATTGAAAATTTGATAAGATTAATTTTAATAATTTGAGCAGGGAAATTGATGTCTCTTATAAAACTTTCTAATGACTATCAATCTAGACAACAAAGAGTTTTGATGATAATGCAGAGGAATATATGGCTGACAACTTCATTGTTGTTTGTATGCAACGTTTCGACACAAGAATCGTTCTCAAGATGATTCAGGAAGAGAAAGCCTTTGCTGTTTGAGAGTTTGTTTGCTCATGGAGGGCAATTTGTATACAATGGGGCAACACATAAAAATAATAGCCATTGGGGATTATTTTGTTTTAACCTGTGACCTGTAACCTGTGGCCTGATTGGCGGAGCGATACAACAACAGTCCTGCCCGTGCGACCCCAGTCACACTCAGTCCACGAAGTACGAGCCGCGACCACTTTCCCTCCCAGCTTTTAACTTGTGATATTTTAATTTTTTTTAATTGATTGTATATTATAGGAGGATTTTAAAATTTGTGTAACTCTTGTCAGCAATAACTGACCTTTCCCCGAACCATCTGGTTTTTTTAAATTTAATGGATCGAAGAGTTAATCAGACTTCCATTGGTTTGTTCCGGGAAGGAAAAACCTTTGCTGTTTGAGAGTTTGTATGTTCATGGGAGGCCATTTGTATACAATGGGGCAACATTATTCAGACTGCAATTGGCTTTTTTCAACCAACCATCTGTTATGAACATGAAAAAGATGGAAATAAAAAAAACTAACAAAACAAAACCCATCTGTTACTTTTTTAATTTTATGGATCGATGAGTTAATCAGACTGCCATTGGATTGTTTCAACCAACCAACTAGTATTTTGTAAAAAAAAATGCCATAAGTGCATCGGGTCCTTCAGACCTGATGAGCTAAAAATTTATGGATCAGATTTTCATTGGCTTGTTGCAGGATGAGACAGCCCTTGCTGCTGGGGATGGTGACGATCGCATGCTGTGCGGTACAGTACGGTGCAGCGTTCCCCCGCACCACGCGGCAAAGCTTCTTCCGATGCAGTGGGTGGGGTGCGGGGTGCACGAACATGGACTACACCGCCGCCAGTAGAGACCCCGGGGCACAAGCTCAAGCTAGCAAGAGTCAGAACTCTGGCAAAAGCTTCTACAACATGCCTTATCTTTTCACATCAGGTGAGTAAGAGTTACATTCTTTTCTTATGTGAATATTTGAACCTGTAGAGTTTTCACAATATGCCATATCTTTTCACTTCAGGTGAGTAAGAGTTGCATTCTTCTCTCTAGATTATTTGTAATTGTAAAGCTTCTATGACACCATAATATCTATCATGAAGGAATTTTACAGGAGCGTTTTAATATTGAGTTTAAATTTAGCTTCTTTTTGTTGAATATTTGTAATTGTAAAGCTTCTATGACCCCATATCATCTATCATGAAGGAATTTTACAGGAGCGTTTAAATATTGAGTTTAAATTTAGCTTCTTTTTGTTGAATATTTGTAATTGTAGAGTTTCTATGACCCCATATTATCTATTATGAAGGAGCTTAGCGGGAGCCTGCAATGAGAATCAGATGTATTATCTAATAGCATCCCCATTGCTTAATTTGAATCACAAGGTGAGCAGTATAAACCAGTATGACGCTATCGCTGAAAGGGCATCATTTGATTGGCTTGCTATATATAGTGATACGGCAGAATGCTATAGGAGGATATCAGGGGATATGTTGTAGCATTAGGCGGAGTCATATACGCTGATGTAGCAGGATGCATGTATTGTATCACAACGATGCATCGATGTATCGATGTAGACGTGATTTTGAAGCCATGGCAATGATTGACGGTTACAGGCAGGTCTTGGACGGCAATAGGCAAGCGGTGGGGACCGACCTCCTGGCACTCCGACCCCTACCTTAGACGCATCCTCCTTCCCTACATGCTCTCCGCAAAAGGTGAGTTAATAGTAATAATGTGCATACTTATATTGCGCCTTTTCCACGTCCTAAGACATGCTCAAAGCGCTACATTATTACCCCGAAGGAGTGTACTTTCACAGCTGTTACTAAGCGCTAATCACGACCCCATAGGTCAGTACATCCAATTGTCAGGTACCCATTTTAACAGCTGGGTGTACTGAGTGCAATGTGGATGAAGTGCCTTGCATAGGGACACAATACAGGATGAGTCCCAAGTCACAAATTTTGTGTGTCTCCACCGGGATTCGAACCCAGGTCTCTAACCACTACACCACTGTGGTCCACTGAGTTACACCTTATCTAAAAAGCAGACATAGTCATCAACATCCTATCTTCCTGCGCAAAGCCTAAAACTGCCATTTCCAAACTGTCAAATGAAACCCTGACAGTTTGAGCTGTCCCACTGTCCCATCACTTCCAAACCAGATCCCCAGTTGTACAGCTGGGTAAGAACAGGCACACTCTATACTCAAAAACTTGCCCAAGGCAGCGTTTAAAATATAGCCCGTCCGCCAGTCCTTGACTGGCTACTTTTTGTCAGGACTGGTTACTTTTTGGTCAGGACTGGTAACTTTTCAAAATTTTTCTATATTTTCCCCTTAGGAATTGACCAATTCATTTTCAGGACAGGCTAGGTTTCCAATATATTTTTTACACTGCCCAAGGTAACGCAATAACATTCGAAACTCATGTTTCAAGGTACGACAGAGAATCAACGCTTCAAAGTTATATTTACTTACTTTAATGAGTATATGTTCTACGAATTATCGTCCTTTAAAAGGTGTTTTTTCTTTTGCAGATAATCTCTGGGTAAGACACTACTTTCCTGACGAGTATTTGGCTTTCAAGAAACAGTTTGGACGCTCTACGAATGTTCTCACTTCTAAAGAAAGGCGGGCAAGTCAGGGCGAGAACTTGAAACTTTAATGGACATTGAACGCACATTCAGAATCAACTCTCTCAATAAATAACTGATATATCTTAGAAGAATGGAAAGAGTTAGATGTATTTTCTTAGGCATGAATATGACATGGTTCAAAGAAGTGGACCTGAAACATAGTTCAAATGAAGAGGACACGTTATGTTTATCAGTAACCATATATCTAATAAAGTTGATACAGAAAGGACAACTGTTAAAGAGAGATAGTTTCCTAAAAATTGAATCACATTTGTATACATGTAACAGCTGAACTCATTATTTGAGAAGCTAACTCAACAATATTACTATGGAGAGTATAAAAATACATTCATTAATCAATCCGAATCTAGTTAAAACTAGCTGTAATGTTATCGTCCCCTAAGTCCTTACGTTACATCTAGCCACTAACCCACCTGGTCCGTGTTGCGCATGCTCGGAAATCAACCAATGGAAAAAGAACTGGCTGATCTCTTTGAATCGGGCGTCCTTAAGATTTATATTGCATTTTACACTTGAGCATAAATATCAATGATTTAATGTATGACTTATTGGAAATAAACATTACAGCTAGTTTTAACTAGATTGATCGATTCTAACAGCTTGTATTAACTAGATTCAAAGGGATCAGCCAGTTCTTTTTTCATTGGCTGATTTCCGCGCATGCGTGACACGGACCAGGTGGGTTAGTAGCTAGATGTAACGTGAGGACTTAGGGGACGATAACATTACAGCTAGTTTTAACTAGATTGTAAATGTCCGAAGAATATTTAGTTTGTAAGACTAACAAACAGTTCATTTTATTTTAACAAATATTTCAAAAGAGCTTTTCTAGTCAGCCATTCATATGAAATAACACAAGGAAAGGCATTGATGATTAAAGAGGCAGTAACACGTTTTTTGATAATTTTATATTTTTAATATTTCACTGATAATTGTACGTTAATGCTAAATGTATTATAGTGATAGTGTCAAAAATCTCATAACACAAACCAATTATCCATAGTCAGAGGACAAAGTATGAAGATTCACCTAAAATACAATGGCGGCCATTTTGTGCGAACACCTTTAATTAATTTTTTGTAAGAAAAGAGAATCGCATGGCTAAATTTTACATTATATATCTAAATTATTACTGCTCCATTTAGTTTAATTGCATTATCTTTCAATTGGAACCATTAATTTTTATTTTCCTGATAGCACCATATATTCCCCCTAAAAACATGCTACTGCCCCTTTAAAAGTGAATCTTGAATATTCAAGGATGGTCCTGCTTGTTTTGTCCATTGGACATTGTCTGTTAATGTATGTAAACCAGAAATTTGTGAATCTCTTAGAATTGTAAGACTCCTTGCCATAATTTATCATTAAATAAACAACAACGGCAAACAAAGACTTCATCTGTTTTTCAGTTGCACTGGATTGTTTACAAATCTGAGTGGTCGACATGCTTCAAACAGATACATAGAGGATCTCTGTAGTTTCAATTTTTAAAGAAAAAATTGTATTCCAGCTGATTTTAATCAGACTGTGTTATGTTGATATTCTGTCAACATTTGTTGTGTACATCATGACACCATGGATATAATAATAATAATAATTTTAACGCCGATACAATGTATATTATTACCTTGAAGGAATTGTACTTTCGAGTCACACAACACAGTGTTAAGCCCAGGTTATAAATTGTTGGTGTCTCCACCGGGATTCAAACCCGGGCCTTCGGCGTGAAAGGCCAGCACGCTAACCACTACACCACCGTGCTCCACATATACTTTCTTTATTACTTATCTTTTGAACATACTGTAGTGGATTGTGGATATCTATGACAAGATTATCTACGACAAGATTCACTAAGTATAATACTGCTGTAAGTATGACATCTAGTTAGTCTGTAAGTACCGCCATCAAATGGTCAACAGTAATGCTCAATTATAGTGGGAGAGTGAAAAACAGAATACATCTTCCGTCAGTTCAATACTATCTACATCAACTCATGACTGATTGAGTATCAAATTTGTTGTTGCTGACATACACTTTTTCATTAACTCCTTGAATGAGCTTTTGGATACTCTGGAACTCATATAATATATAGAGGATACTAAACGACCTTCCATTTAATACTATTTTTATTAAACGAGTTAATGATTTTGTATAAAACGAGCGAAAGCGAGTTTTATACCAAATCATTCACGAGTTTAATAAAAATAGCATTAAATGGAAGGGAGTTTAGTATTCTGTTTATTACTTGCCCTCAAAATCAAGCAAAACCGGCGACAGTTTGCTGAAACGAACTTTTCCGCAACTCGGCAGCCATTGTGACGGCGCGCTTCCACAATGATGTCACAACCACACACTACTGTGACGTCATACTTCATATTTCACTAGTTTAATATTGCCATATAAATATTACACTGCAATATCTTACACGGGCGAATAATAATCTATTTCTTCTCTTGGCGTATCAAAATACAAATTGGTACCATGATAGAAATATTTCGGACGTTTGAATACTACATACAAACAAAGTAAAGCTCTCAGCCTTGGAGATGAGGAAAAATTAACTAGAGAAAAATTCAAAAGTTCATTTAAAAAAAAGTGAAAGGTTTTTTTCTCAATTCAAAGAGCAATAAAGTTAAAGGATAAATCATGGACAGAACTTACAATTTGAAGTAATATACGTGAGGAGTAAAATAAATCGCAGAAGAAAATGAGTTTAGACAATAAATCAAAATGCAATGACACCAGTGTCGGGTTCCAAATACAGAAAGAACATTAGTTAATCCATTAAGAGCAAGATAACAACCCACATGAACATTATCCACAATTAATTGATTTATTTAATCCTATAATGGGCATACGATCTCTCAGGGTTGACATTAACCGACTTGTCCACAATAAGTGACATGATGAAAATTATAATGGCTGTTCAGCAAAAAAAGTATCTGCTCTTTGATTGGTCAAAATCGACCAATCAGAAAGCACCTTGCATTCTGTTGACAATTGGCCATTACAGTCTCATTAGAATCCAATAACACTGGCCAAGAAGTTTTTTTTATGAAATAATTAGAAAAATCAAAATGGGAAAATAAAGTTAAAAATGGTTTGAGATTATACAAATAACTGATGCAGACATGAAGAAATGTTCCTCACTGACTCCATCTTAAACTGAATATTGATTACCTTAAACCAAGTGCCAAAAGTTGATGCTCCTATTCTTCATTCATTGCTTGAAATAATTGTTTAATTTGCAAAAGAAACTAGAAAATAACGTTAACAAAGCGTAAGTTTCTCTACTGCAGTATTTTAATTAAAATATCTTGATAACGAGAAAGTGTTTTTACCCGTAAAAACAGATGTCTCCCCCTTCCTCAAATGCTCCAAACCTCTAAACAATATTATCATAAAGCACCATTAATGTTCTCTGTATAATTCAACTTGAATAAATAACCTTTCAACTCCACAATTGTAGCAAACAAAATATTCAAAATTCTAAATGATTTGATGCTGAAACCCTTGAAAAAGACTTAGTCCAAATTGTTGCCATGGAAATAAAAAAAAAATATTTTTTTTTTAAATCTATAACCTCCAAAAGGCACATCTATATGATATGGAGAGACAGTATACCAAGTTTGGTGATGATCGGTCACATAGTTTTAGAGATATGCTCCCGAAACGAACACTACCCTTGAAAAAGACTAAATCCAAATTGTTGCCATGGAAATAAAAAACAATAAAATTTTAAAATATCTATAACCTCCAAAAGGCACATCTACATGATATGGAGAGACAGTATACCAAGTTTGGTGATGATCGGTCACATAGAGATATGCTCCGGAAACTAGTGTTGGGAATCGGTTGAAATTTTGTAATTGATCATCAGTTGGGGGTAACCAATCGATGATCGATTAATAATCGGTTACATGTAGTTGCATTTTGGTGTCTAAGATTGATTCCTTCATAAGGGTAGAAAAGTTTCAAAAATAAGTTTTCTATTTTCTTGCTTGCATTTTCACTTGATCCTATATTTGGAAAACAAAAATAACATGTTTTAGTAATGAAATCAATCAGAATCATTCTTTTAGTAATATTACTGACAATTACTGTAAAAATATCTTGATTTTTATCATTAATCGATTAAATCGATTACAGAAAGTTGTAATCGATTATGTGGTCAAATGGGTCAACCGACCGATGCTCGACCAAATCGATTAATCGGAACACCACTACCGGAAACGAAATGGGAACGCCAACGCCAACGCCAACGCCAACGGGAACTCAGCTAAAACCAATATGTCTCCCGACCCTTCGGGGGGAGACATGCTGATAGCATTGCCATTGAGGTCCTTAGACATGCTGAAAGCGCTACATTATTACCCTGAAGGATTGTACCTTCACAGCTGCTACTAAGCGGAAATCACGACCACGTAGGTCAGTACATCCTGTTTTCAGGTACCCATTTTAATGTGATCATCATTAAAATCTAAGCATCAATATCACACATGCACTAGATATTATCCAATATTTAGACCAAAGAGCCAAATGATTTTTGAAAATTGTAGGGTAGAATTTATAGAGAAATTACGGTAACAAAAAGACTATTTTTTTAAGAGTGGATATTAAAATAATATTTTGTTTCAGATAATTCTTCAGATAATTCAATGCTTCACCTTGCCTTAAATACCTGCATGAGTCTTTTGTATGCATTCAAATGTACAATTAATTCAATGAAATGAATAAAAAGATTTGAAAAACAAGATGTGTTTGTGAAACACGAATGCCCCCGGATGCATCCTGCTCGCTGTGTCAAGGTCAAGGTCACAAGGTCAAATGTCATGGTGTCATCTGAAAGGTCTCATCACAAGGGATCCATATGTCAAGTATCAAAGAGCTAACTCTGACCAATAAAAAGTTATGACCAAGGTTAAAGTTTTTGTGGACAAACGGACAGACGGACGGAAAAGGTCAAATATCATGGTGTCATCTGAAGTCCCATCACAAGGGATACACATGTCAAGTATCAAAGACCTAGCACTGACAGTATAGAAACTATAGCCAAGGTTAAAGTTTTCGGAAAAGGCTCGCTGTGTCAAGGTCAAGGTCACAAGGTCAAATGTCATGGTGTCATCTGAAAGGTCTCATCACAAGGGATCCATATGTCAAGTATCAAAGACCTAGCTCTGACCAATCAAAAGTTATGACCAAGGTTAAAGTTTTTGTGGACAAACGGACAGACAGACGGACAGACGGACGGACAGACGGACAGGTGAAAAACAATATACCCCCGGAATCTCCGATTCGGGGGCATAAAAATATCTTTGCATAACACACAAGAATTAAGAGTTGGAAAACGTTAAGGTCCATACAACAAAACTTTACTAAGAGTTAGTTTTATGCTGAGGCAGCTTTGAAACCCTGAAATTTGATGAACAAAATAAGATGAAATTGCCTCTAAGGCACATTGAGATAATTAAGAATTGAGATTAATTTTGCTTAAACAACAACAACAAACTATAGACAACAATATCCTTTCGATTAACAATTTTATCATTTTGACAATAGGGATATTTGGTATGGATTATTATGATGTTTTTAATGCTTGAAAACAGTATAAGTCTATAATAAGAATCAACACTAAAATGTATAGAGAAGTTGTTAATCGATTAACTATCCTTTTCTTTTTTAATGCCAACTTTTTTAATGCCAACAACAACGACTACAACAAAATCAACAAGAAAAAAACATAGTCATCAACATGTCACTAAGTGGTTTTCATAAGCTCCTAACATTTCCTAAGAGTCTAAAAAAAAACAATTGTCTGATCTTTGAACTCCATCAGAGTATTGTTACTCAATGGTCATCAGTAAATTTGCTGATTTCATCTTAAATAGTTTCAAGGAAATTTGTCCACTTTGAGGATACACTCAGAGTCCAAAAGCACAGAACAAGAGCAATAACGCCATAAAAAATCATTTCAAGCTTCATCAAGGCATGGATACCCCGAATGCACACAGAAGTTGGTTACGTTATCTTAAAATAGTTTCTGAGAAAATTTGTCGATACCCTTTAACAGGGGTCAAAAAGTTCGCCACCAACACATCCCTTTATGCCATCTGTAATTTGTTCATCATTCTCATCTCAAAACAAGCTGTTAGAGAGTAGAGTGGTTTTTTTTGCCATGAAGGCTGTATGAAAACTTTTGATTTGATAGAAACAGTAAAAGGAACAAACTATACATGACGATTATTCAACATAGCAACGAGCTTTGTACTGGACCAATTTTTATTGATAAGTTATTTTGAATTTTCATTCTTATTTCTCTCTATATTTTCATTTAAAATGAACAATTAGACAAAGGTATTTTATTTTACAAGATTAAATTTGAGATGACATCGATGATTGTGTAATGGACATCTGGTGTAAACATTGACTCGTTTGACTTGTTGGGTTGGCAGATACCCCTCACTTGGCCTCTAGTTTTTGACCTTGTCTATTAGGCGACCCCCTTCTTTGACCCCCCAATTTCTGGTATAAAAAGCTCGCCTTATAGACTGTAATATACGGTATGTCATTGAGTCCTTGTGGTTGGAACTTTAGCTTGAGTGATTTGCAGGCTTTAGTGGTGGTCTCCCCTCTGACGACTTCACTCATGAAACTAAACTAGTAACCAAACAGGTAGCCAATCAGCCTCTCTCCGCCTAATCCGGTCATCACTACACATCTCGTTATGTCATTGAAAAGTTAAAAAGCGAATACAGTTTGAACATCATAACCACTGACGTAGCAAAATCACTTTGACTGAAATGTTGTGTTATTTGGACAGATAAATAAAAAATAACTACCATTCATTTCCCTCATCTCCCTTGAGAAGTCATAAGTGAATTACACCTACCATTCATTTCCCTCGAGAAGTGATTGGGATCACTCATGAACTAAACTAGTAACCAAACAGGTAGCCAATCAGCCTCTCTCCGCCTAATCCGGTCTCAACTACACATCTCGTTATGTCATGGAATAGTTTAAGTGAATGGCACCTACCATTCATTTCCCTCATCGCCCGAGAGAAGTCGTTGGGATCCTTGAAACTGACGAAGCCGTATCCTTTTGTCTTGTTGGTACGTCTGTCACGAATGACCTTGGCCTTCTGAAAGGTCGGATATTTGGAGAAAGCTCGAGCGAGGTGTTCATCGGTAACCTCGTTACCCAGGTCACCACAGAACATCCGGAAGTCGTCTGAAAGTAGAGAATTTTTTTATTACTCACCGTGTAAGATATCTCAGTGTAATATTTATTGAGCCATATTAAACTAGTGTAATAACACAATGCAAGTATGACGTCATAGTAGTGTGTTGTTGTGACATCACATTGTAAGCGCGCAGTCACAATGGTTGCCGAGTAGTGCTAATGTTAGTTTTGGCAACGTATGTTTGATGTTTGATTTTTTGGGCAAGTAATAGACAGAATACTAATCTCCCTTCCATTTAATACCATTTTTATTAAACTTGTGAATGAATTGGTATCAAACTCACTTTCACTCGTTTATACAGAATCACTAACCCGTTTAATAAAAATAGAATTAAATGGAAGGTCGTTTAGTATCCTCTAACATTTTATTTGGAAATGAATATGAATATACCCCTACAAATCAGATAAAAACTCATGACATTAGCTGGAGGTTCTAAAAGCTGAAATTTATATGTGTTGAATAAAAATGAACTAAGGAAATTTTACAAACACAACTATTTATTGATATCATAAAATGACAGCTAGTTGTAGGAATATTAAAACCTTTCTCCCTTGAAGAGTAGGAATTTATAAGTTGAAAGAAGTTTGCGACAGCTCCATTCTTGTAAGAGGTGTTGGCAGATCAAAACCAATGGGAATTTCCAGCATTAAAAACATTAAAACAGTGTTGAGCAATAACAAACAGTGACGCTCATAACATGGAGATCTTACAATTTTCACGGTGAAATTTCAGATGGAGAAAAAAAGTTTTATCATAAATTGACCAACACAGAAAACCAACAGTCAAACGACTATTCTTATGTCATAACTGTTTGCCTTTGTGACATTGTGCCAAGGGATCCGCATTTGAGGTGGGTGAGGTGAGGTGAGATGGGGTTTATCGCCGCTTTCAAGAGTATTTCACTTATATCGCGGCTGCTAGTATTATTGCAGGGAGAAAGCCCGCAACACTATTGTGGCTATGCGTTGCGGTGAAACCTGCGAGCATCGGCTGGAACTAGCAACCATGGGTGGTACTGCACTGAAATTCAGTGTAGCATTGCACCCAAACCTGACTGCGTGTAGAACAGTTCTCTACTGCAGACAAGTTGCCGAGCCCCTGGCGGGATTCGAACCACGGACCTACTGATCCGAAGCCGAACGCGCTAACCACTGCGCTATCCCGCCCCCGGTCCGCATTTGAAAGAGGCCTGCTTCACAAAACAAGGAAGCAAATCAGGGGAAAAAAGGATTACCCAAACCAATCAGACATTCAGTCAATACCTCATCCAAGGAAGCTCTCATAAAATATCCACCAAGTCCTCTACAGCACACTGTGCCAGGAAGAGATTGCAATGACACTGTATATACAGCTATAAGACTTGTGAGAGAAAAGCAGTGTTTGAAATAGCTACCTGGCTGGTTTCTCTCAGATGGAGCTTGTTGATTTAAACATATTTTTTTCAATGAAGAATTGGATTGGTAAACAAGCTAAAAGGTTTTGTTAATATCGCTCCAAATGGAGATGGCGCTTGTTAGAGAAAGGGGCAGTAAGCCTGTGATAAAGGAGATATCTCTTGTCTTTCCATGTACTACGGCTTGTCAAACGTTTAGAGAGGCTGGTTGATTTTTT
The DNA here is from genome assembly GCA_916613615.1 of Steromphala cineraria. Lineage (NCBI taxonomy): Eukaryota > Metazoa > Mollusca > Gastropoda > Trochida > Trochidae > Steromphala > Steromphala cineraria. The sequence goes on from OU744737.1 coordinate 3,039,026, forward strand.
AACCGAATTGTCCTTGTTGCTTATGGGACAAAAACAATTTTCGAACACTGTATCAAAGTATTAAGAATCATGAACTTAATAAAGTGGCTAGCCTATGGGTGGTCAGTAGATCATGTTGTTTTAAGCCAGAATGATATGATAAAAAGGCTTATTATTTCTTTAAATTTTACAACACGATAAACAAGAAAGAATTGAGCATGGCTCACATACCCCCGAGATCTGCTATATATGCTATAGGTCAAAAGTCAAGGAAAAAGACTGCTGGAGACTGACGCAAGTATGCCTTGAAAAGGAAATAGCCAACAGGCAAACAATGTTAATCAAGCTATAAGCCAGTACCTGTATCCCATTCTGCCAGAGTAGGATCCTCCCACGTAGTTCCAGCAGCAGTCCGCACAAACTTCTTCTTCTTCTCTTTCTTCTCCTTCTTGGTGCCCGGAGTTGCCTCCCCTTCCCCCACCTCCATCAACTCCCCCACCCCCCCTGAATCCTCCACCTCCACATGACTACTGTCCGGCTTCTCCACCCCGGGGATATGCACCCCAATCTCTACAGTCTCTGTCTTCGTTTCCTTTACTTCCACTTTCGGGACTTTTCTAACTGGAGGTGCAGAGTAGACAACTTTCGGTTTTTCAATGGATGCCGGCCTCATCTGGGGAGGTCTTGGGGGCATCGGAGGACCGTAGGGACCCGGGCCGGGGGGGCCCCCCATAAACTGTCTCATGGGGGGCGGAGGACCTCCTCTCATCATGGGATGTCCGAAGGCACCAGGGTGCATGGGGGGTCGTGGTGGAAGAGGAGGACGGTTCATGGGAGGTCCTGGGGGTCCCGGGGCTCGCTGGCGGAGTTGAGGGGGGACGAAGGAGGGAGCTAAAGGCGGGGGAGGTGGTGGGGGGAGGAAGAGGTTTGATTTGGGGGTGGGTTCTGGGGTGGGTGTTGAAGCCTTGTCCGAGCCCGGTGGGGGTGGTGGCGGTGGTGACAGCACTGGAAATAGAGAGAGAGTTGTTAGCAGAGCATTCACAATGCTTCATATAGTTTTGCTGTTTATTGAATTTAAGTTAAATTATCAGTTTAGAATTAGGAGGAATCAAAACTTGTCGGCAAGGGCCTCCTTTCACAAAGCACTAAGCCTGAAGGTTATTTAAGTCACTAAGGTAACCTTCCATGTTTAAGAATGGGAGTTAAGGTTAACCTTGATGAAGGTATGCTTTGTGAAAGTAGGCCCAGGACAAGAAGTTATTCAACACAATCTGTTTCAGCAATCCTAAGACTGAAAGTCTGCCTTGTAGGAAAAGTGTGTAGCATAATAATTGTAGGTGGGGTGAGGTGATAAGGGGTTTATCGCCCTTTCAAGAGTATTTCACTTATATCGCGGATGCTAGTATTATTGCAGGGAGAAAGCCCGCAACTCTATTTTGGTTAAGTGCAGTGAAACATACGAGCATCGCCTGGAACTAGCGAACCATGGATGGTACTACGCTGAAATTCAGTGTAACATAATAATTGTATTCTTTAATCCTGGGAAAATAGGTATCTGAAAACTTCATTTGGTGGGCAATAACTAACTAACTAACTAACACTTAGACTCTAAATCTAGAATCTAAAGTTCTAAAAATAGATAAATAAAAAGAAAAGGAGATTGAGTTTTCTTCACGGAGTTCTCAAGTCTTCTTATACCATAGCAGTGTTGTTGCTAGAAGACCAGGGACATTTGCCGACATTGTTTGCTTGGTGTCCCTTCACATTTGGAGAAGTAGGATACCATTGCAAGGGGTCCCATCTGCTCAGAAAAGGCCAAAATGTCGCCCTTAACTGACCATCTAGGAACAACACTGATAATACCTTTGTGTTTTTAAGTCGAAATTACTCTCTGAACTGATCCAAGGGCAAAAGTGTGGAAATAATCTAGGACATGCTCTGGCTTTATCTTATGTTAGGGTCTGGCTGACAGACAAGGATGTAACAAAGAGACGTGTGATGATACAGATTTTTCACGATACGATACGTATCAAGATATCTCATAGCGATACGATTGGATACGATACACATTACGATACACTATTTCAAGGTTTTTGACAAAAAAAACATTAACTTTTCATGAATCCTTTGATTTTTAGGCAAAATAAGCCGTTAAAGAGCCCATGATACCTATCATGATACAGAGAATGTATCATGATAAGTGTATTGTCAGATTAAGTATCACGATTCGCGAATACCACGATATATTGTCACAGCTGAAGATGGATACTTTTACCATTGCAAGGGGTCCCATCCGCTCAGAAAAGGCCAAAATGCCCCCCTTTACTGACCATCTAGGAACAACACAGATAATACCTTAGTGTTTTTAAGTCGAAATTACGCTCTCGACTGATCACAGGGCAAAAGTCCGGAAATATGTCAAGGGGCAGTAATCTAGGAACAACACTGCTACAGACTTGCTCAGGTTTTATCTTATGTTAGGGTCTGGCTGACAGACAAGGATGTAACACGACGCCTACCCGAGAGTGGGATCTGTTCTGGTTCTTCCAGCGGCCCCTGATTAGGATCCCCCGACAGCTGGGCCTGTACCTTACTGAACGTGTTTGCTCCGATAATCATCCTCGGGGGTCCTCCTTTCGGCCCCATCCCTGGGGTAAGGATCTCCTGTTCGAAGCTGAAAATAATTAAACATTTGAAGTAATTTAAAAAAAATTTTAAACATACAACTTTTTCAACTTTCCTTGTTTTAAGTTCTTATCAGAAGCTGAAACAATATCTGAAATTTTGACAGAAATGTTAAATCCCAAAACTTATACTATCAAACTTTTATCACATCTTTGTACACTTTTTGGATTGACAAACTTTAAATTTGCATCAACTGGACTGATAAAGAGAGTTTGCTAGAAAATCAATATTTTTTAAAGTGTCATTCATTCTATAAATAGATTCTCTAGATTATCAAGCATCTTTTATTTTTTCATTAATGGATGAACAAGTTTTCGAGCTTTAATGGTAATAAGGTGTCTGTCATCAAGGGAATTTAAAATGCATTTGAACGCATTAGAGGGGCAAGGAAACTTCCATTTGATAGAATGGGACAGGTTTCAGTGTTTTGTGATTTGAAAATAGTATCTCACTGCCATGTCATATCATGAATTCACAAGGTGTTTATGCCTTGAGGGTGCTGCTAATAGTTTTTTTTATGCCACACTGAAAATTTCTGTCTTTAAGCAGTCTGATCAAAATAGACATTGCTCTGAGGAATATAATTTTAACAATATTGTCAATTTGGTGGTTCAAAGTTAATCCAGCCAGGATTCCCTCTCTGTCAAGGTCTGCATGCAGCCAAACAACTTGCATGTTGCTGTAACCAGTTTAGCGCAGACAAAACCCAGTCATTCGAGATTCAATCATATTTTTAAATAATGTTTAGCAGCATTATTTAATGTAAAATGAATGGTACAATGGAGTTACCTGCCCCTAGTAACGGATACCAACAGATTTTTTCGGCGCCTTGCAATTGGCGAGATTTGCATATGTCAGAAAAAAAGAAGATAATTTACCCAAGACACATTTTATAAATTTTCTTCCGCGGAGCACAGTCAATTTTAATCATTCCACCTTATTGTTTTTATATCATTTTATTATTTTTTCACTATAAAGATTTCTAACAGACATCCAATCAATACATAGAGCAATAAAGTTCGAGGTTGAAGCTTATGGTTGGTAGAGCGTTGGCATAATTGGTATGCCACCCCTTTTCATAATATATTGTATTACTTAACTGTTCATTAGGTTAGGTTTAGGTTTTGTTTTAAGTTTAGGGTTAGGATATGTGTTACGGTAAGCGACTTACTTAGGACTAGTGTTAGGGTAAGGGTGTTTTTGGGTAAGTATTTGGGTGTTGATCTGATCGCCTCATACCAAAAGATGGGAAATGTTGCTTCCGTGCTGAACCTTCAAAATTATTGAGGACAGAGCAATTCTTGAACTGGCGCTGCATCTTGGCAGCCGCATGCCACGGGCACATACAGAATTTCTGACATTACTTTTTTACTATGACACCAAGAGTTATTATGAAATTGATTTGTTATCACGAACTTCATGATATGACGAAAATAGGTGACACATCCAGCATGACGATGTTAGACCGCTCGGTTTGATACAACACATGGATATTTTCTATCACAAATAAAATAATTTTCGGGAAATATCGTTAATATAATATATCACATGTTACTAGAACGCTAATATTACCGGTTCATTTCCGCTTCCATTTCTTTTAATCGTTCATGAGTTAGCGACGCCATCTTCGCGTTTACACGGTAAACACAAAAGTGGGGAATTCCGCTGGGTACATGTAAAACTATTTACTCCAGATAATACGAAATATGATTTTGAATATACTACCTACAAATTGTTTTTATTTGAAAGTTCTAAGAGACTTAATTGATACAAAAATAGTAGTAAATTTATATATCGCATAAACGCAGAAGAAATAAAAAAAGCTCTGTCTAATTGAAAAGAAAACTAAAAAGAGATTATTCACACAAATTAGTTTGAACTTCCACATTCTTCTAGTTTTTCTAGTTGTATTTTGGTTGATTTTAAAGCTATTTTTTTTATTTCGTTTGTTAGTTATATGCTTTTGTTCGTGTTTTAATGTTTTTATTTTTGCTGTTTTTTTATTTCTCTTTAATGCACAGTAATACTAATTTATCATTTCTATACGTATACATCAGTGTTATGGATTTTTTAACCATAGTTCGATTCATGTGTTATCAAACTTTCAAAAATGTAGGCTACCGTTGGTTTGGGCCCTATATTCCTACTACAGTTTGATCCTTTATTCTATGTACAGGCTATTCAATCCCGATTGAAAGAAGATAGGTGTTGTCTTTGTAACCGAATTAAAATGTTTTAATTAACTAGATGCATTTGAAACAGAAGCTTGAAAATAATAAAATGATGGAAGCGCCATTAAAAGGAATCGTTCCTGTACGAAAATCTCGTCTAATGCGTGTTTACGGTTAAACGTTGTAAGAATATTTCCTAATCACTGGGAGATAGATGAGTGAAGAATTAAAACAGTATTTTCTCTTACTTGAGTTATTCAAAAGTGGTCACAAAAATAACCGCACCTTTTATTTATTTAAATATGACACATTATAGTTTCACTGCGGGCGATAATTAGGTTGATCACTGAAACATTTTGTCTAATAGCATTTCTAAATAGGCATTTGACAAATCAACCTCTAAAACGTGGGCGAATACGATTAATGACATTTGTAAGTAACACATTACAAAATGGCAAATATCATCTTTTCACATTTATTACAATTTCAGACATTTTACAATACAAACAGTTATGGGGTATTAGTAAAATAACACCCTACTCGCGCGAGTTGTGGGAACGAATTACTATCAAGGTGTAAATGGAAAGATTATAAACTGTAATGGTCGCTTCTCTATCAATAAACCATATTTTTTTACGAATCATATTCCCACTTCACTTCAACTTCAACTTAATTTCAACTTTGACTTCTACTTCAACCTTTACTTCACTTCACCTTGTTTCACCTGATCAATATCGATTGAAAGCTAAAACTCATCTTCCTACGCAGAGCCTAAAAGGCCAGTTTCCAAACTGTCATTTTATGCCTTGCTGCAGAGACTTGAGTATCTGTGCTTGCTCTTTACTCTGTAGGGGCACTATAGCAGCACAGAAAAGTAGAGTCTCTGCAGCAAGGCATAAAATGACAGTTTGGAAACTGGCCTTTTAGGCTCTGCGTAGAAAGATGGCTAAACTAAGCAGGTCCATTTGTCCATTATACAATTTGTATGGAAAAGTTCTATTGTAAAAAAAGTCGTTACGACATTCTCTCGACCTCGAAAGGAGTAAACCATTTCGTCCGTTATGCCATAGGGGAAATTATATAATAAAATCACTGTATCTTAACGAAGAATTAATGTTTTACATGAATTAAGCATTTGACAATAAAGATTGTCTTAAAGGGACAGTCCTATCGGAGACATTTCAGTTTTTGCATATGCTGCTATTTCAACATTGTTATAACACAACAATGTTGAATCATGTTAATGGGGATATCATTTTTTACATACATTTTACGTGTAGGATATGGTCAGAAAAGTCTCCATTAGTTTGGCACGAGGGACTTGTCTTAGGCCGTTAGGCCGTGGACGAGTCCCTCGTGCAAAACTAATGGAGACTTTGAGGACCATATCTAACTTAAAGCAAAGTCACTGTCAACTATTGGAGTTCGAGTGTTTAAATGGTTTGAAAACTGGTGTCGCAGTGCAGTAGATTGGCTTATCTAATCTTTGACTTTCTTTTTAAATAAACTGACCATTTCGTTGAATTTTTCTAACCTAACACTTTATTGAATACAGTAAGGTAGGTCCTACAAACACGTTTTGATACAATACGTTAGTTTAAACAGGAAAGTCTCATCGAAGTTGCTTGACGTAAAAGGTCTGACAGAACCTTACCTATAACACTTACAGCTGCATACCAAAAGTTGTTCACTTGTTTGTAATCTAAGCGCAAATATCATGTAATTTAGGTTTCGTTTTGACGTTCATAAATAACTCCAGGACCACTTACAAAAGATCATCAATTGTTAATGTGTAAAATAACCATTTCCAAACCATATTTCGGGATTGTCTCGTCACTGGTTCTGAATGTCAATATTTGGCATTGTTAAATAGACAGATGGGGTCATATTTGTGAAATTCGGATTTTCTTACATTTTGATTAAAATCATCCATGTAAACTTTGTAGCGAAAACAACATCACAGTTACATTGCTTTAGCGCAAAGGAACACATATGAATACGATCTAAAGCTGCTGATCACTTATGAAGAATTTTGTAGAGCAAAATAGAAATCAGTGTTTTCGAAATTTTGACCCCTGGTCACTTCAATGACGTGCCAAATTTGTTAGAGCTGTCTGCTAGGTATGACATACTAATATGTTAACGCAAACTGAATCATAACTTATGCAGTGAAATTTCATTACTACTGGTTTCGTTTTCACAACCCTAAGATGTCTCAAACAAGTTACAAATTACATGATATTTGCACTCGAATACGAAGGTAAGTGAACAAACTTAAGATACGCAGCTGCACAGATAACAGTGATGCAGGGTCCGGGAGATAAATGTTTTATCAATATGCTTACGGTGTCTCCTGGGGAATATTGTTGAAGTGAATAGTTATCGTATATCATCTATAGGAAATATTGTCATAAGATTTTGTTAACCGACATTCTTCTAGGTGCAGTTTATTAGCACGTGTACACCGATATCATTACAACTATAATTGAGTCATCACTGACTGAAGTTTCATTTTTATAAAATATACATCTTTCGACTGCAGTATGCTTCGTATGCAGTTCATCGATACATGTATAATTTATTCACAACAATAACTTATTTTTTATGTATATAGGTCCACGTTAATTATGCAGACTTCACTTGATAATCAGTCCTGTTAAAGGGAATCAACAACCTAGCTTGTGAAACCTAATTGACCATCGTTAATGAGAGCATCCAGACGGGTAAGGGTGGTCATGTGACCCAAACTTGGAACTGGCTGTCAGCTGTAAGCGGTTCGTCACCAAACTATTTCGTCCCTACCGAGCATTTACGGCTCTTTGGGGGCTCTGCTAATAAAACTCTGGAAGTTAAAAATTCGGGTTGAGGACCCCCTTTAATGTTAAAATAAGTTTCTCTTTCAAATTTTTACCATCTTGAGGAATAACAAATGAACAAATGCGTTACCTAACATGAATATTTTCTCGAAATTTATTATTTGAAAAAAAATATTTTCTAAATATAACCGTGAAACAAACGATTCTTTTTGATGTTTTTGGTCAAATTTGATTATTTTTGTAAATTAGTGTCTTTTTGTAACAATTGTCACAGTATAGATAGAATTTACTTTGATATTTGAAAATTATGCTGTTGACTTAAAATGAAATTGATTATTTAGGTTATAGATTTTTAGGGTTTTTCAGTAAACCGAATATCTACTCCACTCTTTTTTGTACTTTAAGCAAAGATTTACTTTTTAAACAAATTGTGGCGGTCTAAGGCATAGTAGTATGTAAAAAAGTGGTTGTTGTAATAAATATCTGTCATTATATACTAAACGGCCAGAAGACCACGTGAAGATATGTTGCTCGCTTATTTAAACAACCCACAGGTTTCGTTTTAAAATTGCAATAATCAAATTCTTCCGAATTCATCTTCAATTTCTTTGACCCAGTGATATTTAAAATTTTAAATAAACCCCCCAAAATGGCATGAATGTAAAAAGTGTATCAGTGTAGTACAAAGTGAATCAAAATCACCAGATGAGGAAATGAAATATGATTATAGAAAAAAACCAAATTGTTTGTTTCAGTGAAAAGCATATGAAGAGATTTGTTGAATGAATTGCAAAGAAAGCAAAGAACCCCATTTTAAAAAAAATTCTTTGGTCTATATTTGCGAAAAGATTAAAACGATAGTTCTTGGACAAAAAAAACATGAAATTGTAATATGATTTATTGATTCATATTTGACAAAACGATAGAAATGTGATAGATATCACAGAAGCCAATGCAGAAATCGTGACCTAGGTTGATAGGTACACACGAGTATAATGAGAGAGATATCACAAATGCAACCAAAGTTCATTTTGTTGTCCTATAAGTTTTCGTGAAGAACGACTGAACATTTTCCAGCAACGATGTTTACACATTCAACTGATGTTGATAACGTCAGTTTTTTTCAATCGTTTCACAAATGATAATCTATCTTGAAACTAGTCTACTTACTGTCACAGTTACTGACTATGATTTGATATAAACAAGGCTTTTTTGCTGCGAATAATTGAACATAGTTAATGGGATTTTATCTGGATGTATTTGGATTCCATTTGTACAGTTGCTACATATTTGCTCTGCTAATTCATTGATACAATTAAAGAGGAATGGGCTTAACATACAACCTTGTCTAACGCCATGTTTACTTATAAATCGTTAAGATATGTCATGATTAATTCACTCACGCACTTGTACTTGCTGGTATATACTTTTCAACGCGTTATTATTATTTTATTTCTCTGTACAGAGTCGAAAGCCTTCGCAAAGTCTACAAATAAGGCATGCAACTTCCCCCTTTGAACTAAGATATCTTAATTTAAGACTATGTAGAATAAAAAAAATTCTGTTGTAGTGTAACTTTCCCGAAAGCTCTCTTGTCCTTCATATATTTTGTCAATCGCATCCGCCCAATTAACTAATCGTCTGTTGATAATATGAGAAAATAGCATTCCAAATGTACTAAGTACAGTAATTTTACGGTTGTTATTAGCACCGTTTTGTTCACCTTGTTTATATATTGGGACAAGAATGTTAACTGACCAACCTCCAGTCTCCATTAACTAAAATAACGTTGAAAATGAGTACAAGATAAGGGAGTAATTTGATGAGTCTAATGAGTGTTCGAAGAATTCTATGATAATCCAGGGTGATTTATTACATTTACTTAGAATTTCATCCCTACTTATTGGGGCATATAGTATGTCGGAGGCAATTTCAGGTGGTGGCAAATATTCTGGGTCGTTTAGACTGTCTTGTCCCATTGACTCGTTACCTGAGACGAAAATAAAGAGTTAAAGTCAATTTCAGTGTTGTTGTTCTGAGTGTTTTTAGAAATAGGGGAGACCAGGGCAAAGCGCGCCCCCGGGGCAAAGTGACCACGCGTAATTTCTCCAAACCTATCGACAAATGAAGTAATTTGTCATTACCAACGAATGAAAGTTACCTTAATGAAGCTTTGTGACCAACGCTGGAATCATTTGCCTGAGTTGTGGACGCAGAATTTCAAATATTCGAAAAAACGCGATTTTACTATATCGAACAGATATGTCTCAAATTCAAATATTTAATAAAAATACAAAACGGAACATTGAACTCTCGTGCATATGTAACATGAATTGGTATCATTAATTCATTGAATAATGAAATTTGTAATTACTTGCTTTAGTGACTTTCTGTGATGTTTATAACAAATACTACCCTTGATGGGGCAAAACGTGCCGGGGGAGCGCTTTGCCCCGTGTGTTATAAAATATATCATTTTGGTTAACATATTGGTGTTAAAGTTATTATTTTGCATTTCTTTAGCAAATAATGTAAAGGTGAACTATCATTTTCATATCAGTATTCTGCTTTTTTTTATATTAAAATGAAATATACCATTTTTCTTAAAGGGTTTTGTTTTGTTAAAGAATCACGACAAGAAACAGTTACCAAAGCATATTTTTCTGTTGTTTTTTAAATCATGAATATATAATTCATTGTATATTAATGTTCAACCCTAAACGATAAGCAATTTATGCCGTTCTGCCAAGTCCGACACATAACAGTTGTATGAATTCTTTAATTCGTCCATATAACCAATTCAATCATCTTATATTCTATTATTTTACTGGTTTTGATATTAAAAAACCTACATTATCAACACATTCGTAGTTGAAAGAAATGTACATGTACCAACCATAACGATATTTGGTCATTGAGAATGTTGAACATGTAGGTCCATTACATGTTAAGGAATAGTTTGCGCATTCTTGCATATATTGTCAATTTTAATGTTAATTCTATCCTTCATATGGGTTCGATGGTTGCCTTGCATTATCAGGATGATAGCTTTTGATTTGTATTGGCTGATTATATGTGTGTAATATCTATTACATTCTGTGTTGTTTTTCGAATGGGGCAAAGCGCCCAGGGGATTGGGCACTTTGCCCCAAACTACAGGGCAAAGCGCGCCCCCTTAGTCAAAATATATTTACGTAAAAATATCCTTATTCCGAAATGGCAGATTAAAAAAGCATGTGCCATGTTACAGTCTATCTGATAAGTATTAGAGATAGTGTGCAAGTTGCATTCTGTACATGTCGGGGTGCCCACTAGACGCACTTTTATGTTAGGGGGCGCGCTTTGCCCTGGTCTCCACTAAGTGTTTTTACTTAGTACCAAAGAGTTTTGGAAATTGTTTGGTAATTTATTTTCTTTCTTTTATATTTTTTTCTTTTTTTCAGAACAACTTTTATGTTATTTGTTTCTAGCTTTATGATAGCTTTCTAGGGAATCTTCTGATTTATATTTTCGGAATTAGAACTTAATCTATCGAATATCTGAACGTTTTATCTTTAAAGGCAGGTGTTGCAATAAACTATAAACTATAAACTATTCATTTGATAAAGCGCTAATTTTCATTTTTAAAAATCTGCAATAGCGCTGTTAAGGCTATTCTTGCTGTGCAGAGTCAGAGAAAGTCAAAGAGGTGAGTTTGAGAACACGTTTGAAGGCTGGTACAGTTTATGATTTCTTAATCTCATTTGGTAGCGAGTTCCACCATATTGCTCCAATCACATTGAAGGCAGGTGTTGCAATATTATTTCCAGGTAAATACGTTACTATAAACAGTTAGGCAGAGAGATCATATCCTGGAGAAAGATTACTTTTCCTCGAAAGAGTCACTATCATCTCGCGGTCACGTGACTTATATGCAATAAAAACTTGAGCAAGATCTCAGGACACCACATTATTGGAGATCGTGCGTTGACAAAGATTACAACTTCATAGAACTGCATTGTGCAAGGTATGGTTTCATATACTTTTAATTTGTGCTTATTTTTGCTAGTTTTGATAGTTATTCATGATTTGGTAGTAACTTGCTACAGTGTGTTAATATTTTTTAAATGTTGCACTTGCTAGACATTATATAAGAATCAAATTAGAAATATAAATAGAATACTTAATGTTGTTTTCCAAATACCAGTTTTATTTCATCGTGTGTCATGGGTAAAGTTGATATTTCACGAGTGGCGCAGCCCTGTTTACTAAAATTGTCTCATTCTCTCTGTAGGCTTTTTAAAATTCTTTTGGGAGGAATTTAATATTTGGACTTTTAGATTTATAAAACGTATTTCTCAAAAAAAGGTGAAATGTCTTTAACTAAGAAAAAAGGAGTTATATCATACATACCTAAATCTAACAAAGATAAAACTCTTCTAAAGAATTGGAGACCTATCACAGTTTTAATGCACTTTATAAAATTGTTAGTGCTTGTATTTCTAACCGTTTAAAACAAATCTTAGATCTATTAGTACATGCAAACCAAACATGCTCTATACCAGGTAGAACATTAAGTGAAAACACAAGATTACTATATGATATAATGTTTGAAACCAAAAAAAGAAATATGCCAGGATTGATTTTAATACAGTTTCCAAAAAAATCCTGAATCGTGTTTTATCTAAATTTGGTTTTGGCCCAGAAATCATTCGTTGGATCAATATTTTGACATATGAAACACAATCCTGTGTGATTCAACATGGAAAACTTTGGAATGGAATGGAATTTTTCTTAAATGAACGCGGTTGTAGACAGGGGGACCCTTTGTCTCCACATCTCTTTATCGTTGTTGCTGAAATTTTAGAATGCATGATTAGGAGCAATAAGAACATAAAGGTATAGTTATCGACAATAATGAGTGTAAATTAAATCAATATGCAGATGACACTGAATTATTTCTTGATGGATCTGAACAAAGTTTAAAGGCTGATATTGATGAAATTAATATCTTTTACAAAATGTCAGGACTTAAAATGAATATAGATAAGACGGCACAATGGGGTATTTGAAGTTCTTGGAAACACACTTTGGGTAATAAAAAGAAAAAGCTAGAAGAAATAAATGGACTGCTCGCCCAATGGAGGAAAAGACATTCACTTTGATTGGTTAAATAACTGTCAATAAAACTTTGGTTATGTCTAAACTAGTGCATATAATTAATACATTGCCAAATCCTATAAAGGATTTCATCGCTTTATTGGATAATATATTTTTCAAATCTATATTGAACGATAAACCTGATAAATAAAAACAATTACTTTGAAAAGGAATAACAAGGATGTTGGTTTAAGGCGGGTTGATACTGTCATTTTCTGTAATGCATTAAAACTGTCAATGTTAAAATCATACTGAAAGAAAACACACATAGAAAACCCATGCAACATCCCTTTTGAAGCATTTTCCAAATTTGGTGAAATTTTTGATCAATTAATTCAGATTGAAACCCTTATTGGATTGATGTTTAGAAGCTTGAAAATAATAGTAAAAGAATCCATTAAAACTCAAAACATATCTATGAAATTCTACCTCAACCATTATTGGTCAACCATAATTTTAAGAAACCAGCATTTTACATTAAAATTGCTCAAATTATGGAATTCTCACTATTCAAGACATTTATAATGACACTGTTTTCAGTTCTTTTCACAATTTGAAAGAAAACTACGGCATAAAAGGTACTTGTCTGGATTATTTACAAGTTTTAAATTTAAATCATAGAAATATACAATTACACACTCAAGATATATCCCTGTTCTTGATATACTTATCTCCAATAATAATTTGAACTTATTTGAGTCCTGAAAAGGTTCCAGAGTGTTCTATGATACATTAATTTCGAATACTGAGATACCTAAAGCTTGCCTTAAATGGCACGCTTCCTTTCCAGATATACTAGTCCAGTTTAAAAATGTTTATGAATTATAGATCTGGATTAAAGGATGTGAAAATTCTGGATTTCCAATTCAAGTTTCTGTATGCCTTTATTTTCACTAGCAAGGAACTATTTAAACTGAAACTTGTCGACAATTTAACTTGCTGTTTTTGCAATGAAATGAATGAAAGTAAATTTCATGTTTATTGGGATTGCAGGGTGATACAATCATACTGTCATGATCTTGAATTTTGGTTTAATAACCATATGCAAAACACAATCAACATAACAAAGTGTCTTGTTTGGTTTGGATCTATTTATAATAATAAAGCAAAAAAATACATTCATATCTGTAGCTTTTGACAGAAGATTCCAAATCTGGCAAGATATTTGGTTATTTTGAAAGAAATTGTCAGTGTAGAAATATTTATTGCATCTAAAAATGATAAACTAGACACACATGAGGAAAATGGTCACATGTATTTACATCAAATGATTATGTGTAACTAAACTGGAATATTCAGTTGAGGCAATGAGTGTTATTTGCATGAACTCGAAAATGTTGAAAAATTGTATTACTGTATGACAATGAGCTTTTGGGATCAATAAAACATTGAAACCAAATAATAACCTGCATTTTAACATTATTTTATTTTTGATCATCATATTAGAAACATGTATGTATGTTGTGGAATATTCTTATTTTGCATTTTGCTTCTATTGATATTTGAGATTGGCCTCCAAAAATGAAATACGCTTTTTTTCTAAAACACCGATGACATATTATCGCAATGATTGGTGACCTCTTTACCGGGCGCTCAAGTCCATTTCCTGAACACCAAACATAATAAAAATAAAATCTTTTTGAAGAATATTGACATGAGCTTTAACATGAGAAACTAATTGAAAAAAAAGGTCACCAATTCCAGCTGCAAATATAAGTAATCCATAATACCGGAATAATGTTACGCACTGTATGGTTTTGAATAATACAGTTCATTTTGACACCTTATTTTGTATGGTTTGTTCATAGTTACGTGTAATGAGGCGCTCTTGACAAAAAAGTCAAATGTCTAACTTCGAGACAATAATTCCTAATTAATTTGAGAATATTTCACAAAGCCCTGTTATTCGTGAAAGCAACTTTGAAATTAAACAACCATTTATAGAAAATCAAATCAGTTTATGATTGCCCTCGATTGTTCACAATTCATCAAGATGTATTTCAGTTTGTTTTTCAGAACATGGCTTCCATGAAAGCAAGTTTGCTGGGTTTCTTTTTCCTGTGTTTCCATCTTGGATTGATTGTAAGTTTAACAGTTACACATTTTTGGGAAATACCTTATCAATATAACTTTACAAATAAAACATACAGACCTCAACAATGACAAACATATATACACGGCAAATTATCAAAAGGTACAGTAATAATAAGGTTAGTTAAAACCCAACCGATAATAGTAGTAATATAAGTAGTAGTAGCAGTAGTAGCAACAGAAGCAGCAGTAGAAGAAGCAGCAGTAGCAGAAGTAGTAGTAGCAACAGCAGAAGTAGTAGTAGCAACAGAAGTAGTGGTGGTAGCAGTAGAGGTAGTTATAGCAGCATCAGCATTTGTAGCTGCAGCATTAGTATTCGCAACAGACGTAGTAGTATTCGCAACAGACGTAGTAGTATTCGCAGCAGACGTAGTAGATCTAGTATTCGCAGCAGACGTAGTAGTATTCGCAGCAGACGTAGTAGTATTCGCAGCAGTCGTAGTAGTAATATCTGAGAAGTGGTAGCAGCAGCAGAAGTAGAAGCAGCAGAAGAAGAAGCAGCAGAAGTATTGTCAGCAGAAGTAGTAGTAGCAGCAGTAGAAGTAGTAGCAGCAGAAGAAGTAATAATAGCAGAAGTAGATGCAGCAGCAGAAGTAGTAGTAGCAGCAGAAATATAAGCAGTAGCAGTAACATTAGTGGTATAAGCAGCAGTACCAGTAGCAGTAGCAGCATATAAAGAACACCAACATGTATAATATTTAATTAAATGTATATTCTATTAAATAAACTTAGCGGCTGTTGCAGATGTCCTGTCCACTCCCTTCAGAATATCAACTGTTGATCGGGTGAACAGAATTGACATACATGTTTATCCTTAATACAGTGTTGATGAAATGTATTTTAAACATCTAAATTGATCAATTTGATTTGGTTTACAGGAAACCGCTGACACGGTCGATGCTTCCAAAATTAGTGTAGGTGAGTTAAGAAGTTAACAATTGGCATCATTTTTTAAAAAGAATACTTTCGTCTGTATTGGGCTAGGCCCTATATATCTAAGCTTAATACTTATTTTAAAAGGTATTAACATATACTCTCTTTTTTTAATTTCTTGTAAAGGGCCATATACACGTTATCAAGCGGAAACATGTAACGACCATTTTAGTGTGAATCAGTTTATAATCATAATCACTTGTATAAGGGGAGACATAAACCCATTACGTTTTTTGGAAATTGTATGTATTGTTTTAAGATATTTTGTGATATCCTAGTTTCTGTAAAATCGTTTGCGCTAGAGTGCCTTATATGCAATTAAGCTAAATTATTCTGGTCCGTTGGACAACGGATAACACAAAGAATATATATTTGTTCTTCCCCAGGAAAATACATACATGCAGAATTGAATACATACCCCTTGTATTAACATACATATTGGTCATGTTATTCACGTGTATTTATTTGCTAGATAAACTTATATTTGCATATTCATTCATAGTTTTCTTTGGCTTATCGACAGACCCGAGTCCTTTCGAGACAATGATAATTTGTGACAACCATGTTGTATAAAAATCAATGTTCAAAGTTAAATTCACGGTCATTAAAAACATTATTATAACGTTTTTGTTTTGTGTTGATTTATGTTCTTCCTTTAATTCTAGTGATACGTATACGAAATCGTTGCTATTGGATACGATATGATTGGATACTTTTTACGAAATGAATTATATGTTTTTCAGATTGTAGCCAACTTCCTGATGCTTCGAAACTGACAGGAATGTCTATCACTCTTCCACAGGACTACAAACCACTTTCTATAGACAACACATGTACATTTGCTGACGGAACAGATGTTTCTGGTGCCGCTGATCCTGAGAAGCAATATAAAGTTGATCAATGTGATAAAGCTGTAAACAGATTTTACTTTTTCATATAATATGTTAGAGAACATGATTTGCATTGAGAAGTAAGGGCACGTTCGTCTTTTCTCTCTATTTTTTTTCGATGGCCACTTTAACTTAACTTCGCAATTTCTACAATCAACCACTTTACTTTTTACTTACTTTTTAAGCTAAATTTGAGGGTGTTGAATAACAATGAATCACGAAGTTTTACAAACGCTAAATAACGCTTAGTCAGTTTGCCCCGATGGCGCGCTCTGTCCTGGTCTCCTGTAGTTGACCTTTATCAGGAGTACAAGTACAAGAATCTTCAAGATAATGAATGCAGATTAGATTTCTCATGTAATTCTGTTATTTTTATCTTATTAGCGAGGTATGAGAGTTTTTTAACAATGTCAAGTTGTTTAAAAATAATTATTCTATGTGTAAAGCCAAGACTGACGGTCTGCTTTTCTTTTGTCTGAAGAGTTTATCTATTGCTTCTTCTTTCTACTGTTACTACGTGACAATATGAACAAAGCTGCCAGACTGACAGAATTATTTGTCTATAAAGTTAAAACCATTCTACTTCTATTAGATAATTGTCATCATCTGAATGCCACTTTCATATTGTATGCTGTTTTCATTTCAGAGTTTGTTGGTGATAATTGTGAAAGTCGGGGATTTTGATACCAATTCAAAAATGTATACAGGCGATAAGCCCGCGGAGTTTACCATATCTTGTATAGATGGAGAAAAGAAATTAGCAACAGCTTCGTTCCAAAGGTGGGTCTGACTATCATATCTCTCTATATTCTCATCAATTCTGTTGGATGAATATCTGATCATGTGACCTCCGCTCTACTACGACAGTTTTCTGTTTGTTCGTTTGAGAATCGTGATTGGCTGAAGTCATGTTAGTTCCTTAGTCAGATTCTTTTCTTCGTTGCAAACGATGTGTTGATTGGCTGAGTTGTTAAGTGAGTTGTTAAGTGAGTTGTTGAGTGTTTGTGTGAGAGGCTGATTGAATGGTTGAGTGAATGGTGGAGTGAGGGGTTGAGTAAGAGGTTTTATGAGCAGTTGAGTGAGTGTTTGTGTGAGAGGCTGAGTGATTAGTTAAGTGGCTGAGTGAATGGTTGAGAGAGGGGTTAAATGGCTGAGTGAATGGTTGAGTGAATGGTGGAGTGAGGGGTTGAGTAAGAGGTTTTATGAGCAGTTGAGTGAGTGTTTGTGTGAGAGGCTGAGTGATTAGTTAAGTGGCTGAGTGAATGGTTGAGAGAGGGGTTAAATGGCTGAGTGAATGGTTGAGTGAATGGTGGAGTGAGGGGTTGAGTAAGAGGTTTTATGAGCAGTTGAGTGAGTGTTTGTGTGAGAGGCTGAGTGATTAGTTAAGTGGCTTAGTGAATGGTTGAGAGAGGGGTTAAATGGCTGAGTGAATGGTTGAGTGAATGGTGGAGTGAGGGGTTGAGTAAGAGGTTTTATGAGCAGTTGAGTGAGTGTTTGTGTGAGAGGCTGAGTGATTAGTTAAGTGGCTGAGTGAATGGTTGAGAGAGGGGTTAAATGGCTGAGTGAATGGTTGAGTGAATGGTGGAGTGAGGGGTTGAGTAAGAGGTTTTATGAGCAGTTGAGTGAGTGTTTGTGTGAGAGGCTGAGTGATTAGTTAAGTGGCTTAGTGAATGGTTGAGAGAGGGGTTAAATGGCTGAGTGAATGGTTGAGTGAATGGTGGAGTGAGGGGTTGAGTAAGAGGTTTTATGAGCAGTTGAGTGAGTGTTTGTGTGAGAGGCTGAGTGATTAGTTAAGTGGCTGAGTGAATGGTTGAGAGAGGGGTTAAATGGCTGAGTGAATGGTTGAGTGAATGGTGGAGTGAGGGGTTGAGTAAGAGGTTTTATGAGCAGTTGAGTGAGTGTTTGTGTGAGAGGCTGAGTGATTAGTTAAGTGGCTGAGTGAATGGTTGAGAGAGGGGTTAAATGGCTGAGTGAATGGTTGAGTGAATGGTGGAGTGAGGGGTTGAGTAAGAGGTTTTATGAGCAGTTGAGTGAGTGTTTGTGTGAGAGGCTGAGTGATTAGTTAAGTGGCTGAGTGAATGGTTGAGAGAGGGGTTAAATGGCTGAGTGAATGGTTGAGTGAATGGTGGAGTGAGGGGTTGAGTAAGAGGTTTTATGAGCAGTCGAGTGAGTGTTTGTGTGAGAGGCTGAGTGATTAGTTAAGTGGCTGAGTGAATGGTTGAGAGAGGGGTTAAATGGCTGAGTGAATGGTTGAGTGAATGGTGGAGTGAGGGGTTGAGTAAGAGGTTTTATGAGCAGTCGAGTGAGTGTTTGTGTGAGAGGCTGAGTGATTAGTTAAGTGGCTGAGTGAATGGTTGAGAGAGGGGTTAAATGGCTGAGTGAATGGTTGAGTGAATGGTGGAGTGAGGGGTTGAGTAAGAGGTTTTATGAGCAGTTGAGTGAGTGTTTGTGTGAGAGGCTGAGTGATTAGTTAAGTGGCTGAGTGAATGGTTGAGAGAGGGGTTAAATGGCTGAGTGAATGGTTGAGAGAGTGGTAAAGTGGGAATATAAAGCCATTATCTTATTTTATGCGATAAGCTGGAAAAGCATAAAGTAAAGTAAAATAGCGTTACAACAAGAATAGGTTTAATTGTAATTTTGAAAAAATGTGAACACTCTTAATGATACACAAATAGCCACTTTCTATAATACTTTTTTTCTTTCAATTATTCATATCTTTAAATATTTTAAAAGATATATGTAGTATCCCAAACCGGACATGAAATTTCCAATTTTGGTAGAATGACTTTGGCCAATATGCTTTGAAGGTGTTTTAGGGGACGAACCTTCTGACACAAACGTAGCAACAGGAATACCTCATGGCAAATACTCGTTTGGGAATGACCTTTATCTGACCTTTGAACATACAATTGTGAATACTGGTGAGTTAAATTATCATTTAAAGGTACAGTAGCTTCAAAAACTTTATAATTTCTTTTACAAAACTGTTAATCGGTTTGAGTGATGAAATGTTCTTACCGTATATTTATTGGTGAAAGTTTGAAAACAAAACGTGCTTCTGTTCCTTGAATACTATATGTCAATTGATAAGCTCAATTGAATAAGAGAGATTATGGAAAAAGTCTCCAACTATTTTTGACAAATCTAAATCGCTGAGGGATTGGTTGTTTAAGACGAGCGAGACAAGAAAAATGTTTCTGGGTGTCCATATGTCATTTCGCAAAAAAGAATAATGATACATTGCCTCGGTTATAATAATTCTATTCATTTACCATAATTTGGATTTTTGATGGAATCTTTAAAAAAATCAGGAGTTTTAGGAATGCAATCATGTGATTGGACAACATTGTAGTATTATTTTACAGAACAGCTGGTTCTCATTCCTCTCACCTGTACAGCAAAGGGAAAGACCGCCCCCGAAGTAACACTCTTCGATATAACGTAGGTTTGTTAACTTATTTAGGGTCTGTATCAATCTTTTTGTTCTGAAATTCTTCATCTGAATAATTGTAATTTAAAATTTTGATATGTTTTGTATGATATGATTTATAAGGGTGCAGTGGAACCTAATGACGCGATATCTTTAAATAAGGAGTATATCATTTCAATATTTTGGGCATCATTTTTGTCTTAAGTGAACGAACCTAACGACGCAGTGGAACCGAATGACGCGATATCTTTAAATAAGCAGTATATCATTTCATCATTTTGGACATCATTTTTGGCTTAAGTGAACGATCATGTAAAAGATAATCATTGGCTTATAACGTATTAAAAATTGATATCGCGCTTTTGCATCCTTCCTTTTAACAAAAATAGTTATTGGATTTTTACTGAAACAAATGTTTAATATAGAATATGTCTGCATAAATGATGGGAACTTAAGCAATCTTGCTTTTCTTATTCATAAAACTTTAAACACAACTTAATTGGTTTGGATTATCGTTGTACCGTATGCTTAAACGTGTGATGACATGATGTGTAAATGTGGATACATGTTTCAGTGCAACGTTAACCTCATGTGTATCGACACCTTCAGTAATGAAGATACCCAAAACTGCGAACACCTTTATAACACAAGCAGCCAAGCCTCTTAACAATCGAGAGGTCACTTACGCCATGTTTCAAGTCTTCAGTTTTATCGAACCCGCTTCAACAGGGGTGACCATATCGTGTACAGTGAGAGTGTGTGATAAAACAATGACGGCTGCTGGTGTTGGTGGACTGTGCAAAACGGTACGTACTACGTATGTTAAGGGACAGTTACATGTTCTTATCAACCACCGACGAAGTCGAAGGTTGACATTGACGTGTCCATCCGTCCTTGCGTCCCGAAAAGGGTGCCTGAGAAATATACTCTTCCCACAGATCTTGAAAAATCTCTCGAAACGTCATACACTATGAAGGTTTCTGCATACTATATACAGTATTCCTAAAAGGGTTCTGTCAAAGATGAAGTGTATTTCTATTATTTGTAAGTTCTGACAGATACAGTATAGTCGGAAGAATATTCTAGTGTCGAATAATTTGGTAAAAAAATACAATCAATATCAAAAAAATTATTGGCTTCGCGGGTACCTGTGTTTACAAGTGGAACCAAACGTTCAACCTTAAGGACATGCATGTGTTGGTTACAAACAGCATCAGAAAGAAAAACAATTGAAAATATTTTTTAGAAAATGTTTTATTAGAAAAGTGAGCCGAGAAGAAGCTTTTACTTTAGAGCTGAGTGATCTAGACTTTTTATACTTTTCTAGACTGGGTTGGTCTTCAATTGGATTTTTTTCCTCTAGGGCCTGGATGACAAACATTATTGACCCCCATTACCACTATGTAAAAGTCATTTAATATAGAGATTATTACACGAGGAAGAGTGTCCTATAAATAACGAGTGTGAATTTCTTTTATTAAAAGAGCGAAAGCGAGGGTTACACACAAATTTGCGCGTGTTTCGTACAAGTCATATGACATACTTCCGAGGGTAATACTTTCTTTATTATCGATTCTATTCAATTTAAATCATCGTAGAAATATTTTGCTTGCCGGTGGTCAAATGAAGCAGTCCTAACAAATAAAACGGGCC
This sequence comes from Steromphala cineraria, assembly GCA_916613615.1. NCBI lineage: Eukaryota > Metazoa > Mollusca > Gastropoda > Trochida > Trochidae > Steromphala > Steromphala cineraria. The sequence continues at coordinate 3,060,813 of OU744737.1, forward strand.
GCTTCCCTTGCGAATGCAGGCCACAGTGACGTCACGAACAATGGTGTTATGACGTCACAGGCGAAAAAATACGGGAACTCGCGCTACAACAATCGTTGCTAGGCAAAAGTGCGTGCTATGTGCATTAGTGCTCATATTGAAAATATGTCACTACCTTTTTCCCTCATATGGGTATTAGACAATAGTACGATAAAGCTTAAAGTAAATATGTCTGTCTTATGCTGTTTCTAACCGACACATCCCGTGGCTCGTTCAACTTCATCAGTCAAAGGTTTAGATCAACAATCTGATAAAAAAAGTCACATAAAAAATATTGACCTAAATTATTGAGATTTAGTGTCTATAACATTTAAACTGCAGCGTTTCGTTTAATGAAACTGAACTTATTTGAATGCTAGTCCAGTATTCGAACATATTTTGTTCCAGGATTTAGTGAAAATGAACGCTTGTAAATCTGGTGCCAAAAGGCGTCGCCGCGATGTGAAGCCACTCACCAGAATGACCAGTGGCCAAGAACACGGACAAGTCCACCGTGTGTCCACCAGCTACAGCATGCAAGACAACTTTGGATTTACTGGTAATATCAAAATAATTAAAGAGGCACATTCACATTTTCTATTTACAATTGACTTCTTCCCGATTTTCTCGACTTGATACAAGTTTGTGCCGAATGTTGTATTTTCATTTCTCAAACCGATAATCTGCAGTCGTAGAAGACATCAAGCATATGCTGATGGCGGCCATTTTTGTGTGAACATCTTTTGATATTTTGAAGGAAGATAACTTCCCTTAGCTCAATCATACATGATACGTTCGTATCAAAACTGATACATTTGTTTTGAAAACATTTTCTTGTATTTAGTAAATTTTATTTTCGGTTTCATGAAATGCCTCTTTGTACCAAATATCGTGATACTGCTTCTTTAGGCTATTTAGCTGATGGACATTATTGTAAAAATCATGGCAGTCTTGTGTTCAATAGGAAAATTCACAACTTATGTCAGATAAGTGCGTTTATGTTCTATAAGAATATACCTTGCAATTAGTGACTTATGAAGATATCATTGTAATTAATACGCCCCTGTCGTCATATTACTAAAGCAAAGGACTAATGTTGGTGCCGATCTTTTTCTGCTAATGGATGCAATAGACATAATTTCTCGAATCTCACAACAAACGGGAAAAGTGTTTTTCAACAATGTTTTATTACCTACGAGGGCAGTCATATCGAGGTTCATATTTTTCATATGTTGCCCTAGGGCAAAATATCACTTTTTCATTGTGACGTCACGTTATAAACAATGCTTTGACGTCAAGGTTCACCTATGACGTCATAACCTATACGTGCCGGCGGTGGCTAGTCCGCCTATGCTGAGAAGTAGGTTTTAAATATTTGTTTTAATTTTGGGATTACGGTAATAAACAGAATATTATATTCGTGCCCATGACATACTATGTTAACGACACTCGTGCCCAAATATCAGTATAACATAGTATGTCATGGACACCCATATAATATCCTCTATATATTCAGATTTTTGTTATCATAGTCCATATTTATATGACTGAAATATTGCCAAAGCGGAGGTAAACTATAACTCACTCATATATGTATATTCATTATTTCAGGCGGTTCCAGCCACATTTCACTGACGTTCTCGCTGCTATTCCTCTCGTTCTTGGCACTTGCAATTGTCCTGTGAGGATAGAAAGAAAAGCATCCGCTATTTTAACCAGTATTTGAAAAAAGTGATTGTGTTGAAATTTCAAAATATGAAAAGTATAATTATAATAAGTTCTGTTATTCGATAAAACGGTAATATATTGTAGATACATAAATTGAATCATAATTGTTCACATATTTGATTGTAAATGTCATGAATAAACTTTGAATTGCGTATGAATCGTTTATATTTTGAATTGTATTCCTGGTACTTTAGTGTATAAATTTTTTTCCAAAATATGAAAAGTTAAATTATAATAAGATCTGTTATCCAATAAATCGGCAATATAATGTAGATACATAAATTGAATCATAATTGTGCACATATTTGATTGTAAATGTCATGAATAAATTTGTATGGCGTATGAATCGTTTATATTTTGAATTGTATTCCTGGTACTATTATGGAGCCATGTTAAACTAGTGTTTAAAAAAAATGGTGTTGACTATAATTTTCAAAATATGAAAAGTATAATTATGATAAGTTCTGTTACCTGATAAGACGGGAATACATTGTAGATACATTAATTGAATCATAATTGTTCACACATTTGATTGTAAATGTCATTAAAAAATAAATTTGTAGCGTATGAATCGGTTTTATTTTAATCGTACTCCTGGTGTGCTACACTTATGGGAGCAGGAATATTATAGGCTTGATACCTTCGCAACAACTACCATTACCAGTTGCATTGATAGCTTAAATGCCATAATAGAAACCATAGTCATAAACTCTCGTCCAAAAAATACAATACATTTTCATTAAAGAACAAAACGATAGAAGTTTTAAAAAAAATCTACTTCTTAAAGGGGCAGTAGCACGTTTTTTGATAATTTTATATTTTCAATATTTCACTGATAATTGCAAGTTAATGCTAAATGTATTACATTGACAGTGTAAAAATTCTCATTAAACAGACCAATCATTTATAGTCAGAGGACAAAGTATGAAGATACACATAAAATCCATTGGCGGCCATTTTGTGTGAACACCTTTAATTCATTTTGTGTAAGAAAACGGAATCACATGGCTAGACTTTACGTTATATATTTGAATTATTACTGCTTCATTTAGTTTAAACACACTGTCTTTCAATTAGAACAATTAATTTTCATTTTCCTGACATCACCTTTTATTCCCCCTAAAAACGTGCTACTGCCCCTTTAATCCACCGAAGCAATCTGAATGAAATGTCGAATAGCCAAGTTGCACTTTATCAATCTAAAGTGAGGAGGTATACAAAAATTGGCTTTCCGGGCTTTCGATAAGATTATTTTCACTCTTTAACTCCTAAATGTGTAACGTAAAAGGCTGATTTTATAACTCTTCAATTTCCATTTTCCATTTCTGAAATGTAACTTGAAACATTGCTAAATGTGAATTTTACTGTTATATATGTGATACAAAAATAAGTTTCGACATTTACATTTCTAGAAATACTTTTCAACTTTGTAAAGTTGAGAACAGCAAGTTGAGATTTACAGGATTGAAATGTCAGGTTTGCATACTTGGACTTGTCATTTTGAGAATTGCATGGTTGAGAAGGACATGTTACATGTTGCGAGTTACGAGTCTACATGGTTTCATTTTTGGCACACATCCCCTTCCATAGAGAACGACATGTTACATATTGCGAGTAACGAGTCTACATGGTTTCATTTTTGGCACACATCCCCTTCCATAGAGAACGACATGTTACATATTGCGAGTAACGAGTCTACATGGTTTCATTTTTGGCACACACCCCCTTTCATAATTGTGAAGCTAAAGGTATTCTCAAGCACAAACTTAAAATTTAATACACCGAGAATAAAATTCCAAAACTAAGTATTAGTTTCTTGCATGTCTTTGTAAGTAACAAAGTAACACGTCAATGATGTAATATCTATATATCATAGATATATAACATGCAAATTCTTTCCGAAAAAAAAAAATATGTTAACACATTTTTATTCTAAAGGACATTTAATGAGTCCAGTACAAATTTAGAAGAAAGGAAATAACCAAATATTATTTTTATTATCTTACATGTATTTAAAAACCTTTTCAGTTACAATAATGTCTTTCAAATAATTACCCTTGTCATGATCGACTACAGAAAAGGATGCTTTCATCGTATCTGGTAATGAAAGGGGCAGTAACACGTTTTTAGGGGGAATGTCAGGAAAAAGGAAATAAATGCTTCCATTTGAAAGACAATGTATTTAAACAAAATGAAGCAGTACTAAATCAAATATATAATGCTAACTTCAGCCATGTGATTACTTTTTCGAACACAAAATGAATTAAAGGTGTTCACACAAAAATGGCCGCCAATAGACTTTATGTGAATCTTTATTTTTTTGTTCTCTGACTATGGATGATTGGTTTTTGAAATGAGATTTTTGACATTATCAAAATAATTCATTTAGCATTAACATTCAATTATAAGTGAACATTTGAAAATAAACACTTTTCAAAAAAAGTGCTACTGCCCCTTTAAGGAAAATGATTCATTGCAAGAAAGTATTATTATGATGGACATTATGATGGATTTTGGACACTCTCAAAATAATTCATAAGCATTAACATACAATTATCAGTGATAAATCGAAATTATAAAATGTTTCAAAAACGTGCTACTGCCCGTTTAACCCTTTGGGAGTTCTCACAATGTAACTCTTAAGCATTTTTATTTTGTAACAGGTAGGTATGAGGTAAATATCTATCAATTTAACTTTGCAGTAACAATAATGGTCTTTCAAATAAAAAACAAATTTGTTACAAAAAAGACTGTTATATAAAGACAAATACTATTTGTTACTCAAAATAAAATAATGAACTGACCCTGTTCCATTTAAAGGGGCAGTAGCACGTTTTTTGATAATTTTATATTTTATAATTTTCACTGATAATTGTAAGTTAACGCTTGATGTATTATCTTGACTGTGTCAAAAATCTCATTAGACAAGCCAATCATCCATAGTCAGAGGACAAAGTATGAAGATTCACATAAAATCCATTGGACGCCATTTTGTGTGAACCCCTTTAATTCATTTTGTGTAAGAAAAAAGAATTGCATGGCTAAACTTTACGTTATATATTTGAATTATTACTGCTCCATTTAGTTGAAATACATTGTCTTTCATTTGGAACCATTATTTTGCATTTTCCTGACATCACCTTATATTCCATCTAAAAACGTGCTACTGCCCCTTTAATACATGATATTCCTTTTTTTAAAATAAAATGAATTAAAGGAGTTCACACAAAAATGGCCACCAATGTACTTGCCGTGAATCTTAATATTTGTGCTCTGACTATGGATGGTTGCTTTGTGTAATGAGATTTTTGACAATATCAAAGTAATACATAAGGCATAATGTACAAATACCGTGAAGTGAAAATTAAAAATATAAAATTTTAAAGACGTGTCTCGTGAAAATGGGGGTAGGGTGGTATGGGGGGGGGGGGGGGGGATTGTTTGGAGTCAACAAGGCATCTAACCTATGGTTGTAAGCCAGCATGAAAGCAGATACTTCTTTCATAGAATGAGGAATCATTCATTTGTGTAGCTGTTTCAGTAGTAGTATACAAGATAAATAGGTTAATTTTTACATAAAAGTTTCACTTCAAAGTTGCGAAAATCTCCCAGAAATGAAAAGAAGCTTAAAATTTTAGAATACTGTCAGAAAGAAAAACGAAAATAAGGGAGCATTAGACATCCGATCCCGATGTTTGCACCTATGAACACACGAGAAAGCATTAATTTGGTCAAAAAAATACAAATTGTCTTTAAAGGGGTAGTAGCACGTTTTTAGGGGAATATAAGGTGATGTCAGGAAAATGAAAATTAATGGTTCCAATTGAAAGACAATGTATTTAAACTAAATGGAGCAGTAATAATTCAAATAATTAACGTAAAGTTTAGCCATGCGATTCCTTTTTCTTATAGAAAATGAATTAAAGGTGTTCACACAAAAATGGCCGCCTATGTATTTTATGTGAATCTTCATATTTTGTCCCCCGACCATGGATGATTGACTTGTGTAATGACATTTTTGACACTGTCAAAATAATACATTTAACATTAACTTACAATTATCACTGAAAATTTTAAAATATAAAATTATCAAAAAACGTGCTACTGCCCCTTTAAGGTTGCATTAAAACTATCTGCAAGGTAGATTAAATGTTTGCATAAATATGAAATAAATTCTGACCAAATTATTTCAGTATTTTTAAGATTTCAATCCTGGTACGGGAAAAAGCTGCAACTTTTGAGAATGACTCTTTAACTGATAACTGCTGTTTCTTATATCGTTTTCGTCTCAATTATATGATATTTTGACATAATTTTACTCTTGATCATTCTTCTCTTCAAGTCTTAAAGGGGCAGTAACACGTTTTAGGAAGGATATAAGGTGATGTCAGGAAAATTAACATTAATGGTTCCAGGTGCATTTAGGCAAAAAAAAAAATCAAATATATAATGTTAAGTTCAGCCATGATATTCCTTTTTTTAACATAAAATGATTTAAAGGAGTTCACACAAAAATGGCCACCAATGGACTGTCCGTGAATCTTAATAATTTGTTCTCTGTCTATGGATGGTTGCTTTGTGCAATGAGATTTTGACACTATCAAAATAATACATAAGGCATTAACGTACAATTTCAAGTGAATTATTGAAAAAATAGAATTTTTAAAAAATGTGCTATTGCCCCTTTAAAAGGTGGGAGCTGTTGCTGCCTTGCTTGATACTCAGCATTGTAAAGGCAGAACAACGCGCTGAACCGTGGCTGTCGGGTGCTTCGGCACAAAACAAACTTCCAATAGGTAAATGTACTGAGGACAATAAAGTGTTTTTATTAATATCAATTCACATAATAAAGATTGCATCAAAATCGTACATTCCGACTTCTATAATGTAACAAGGGGGAAATTTTGATAATTTATCTAATATAAAATCATCTTTATCTTTAAACAAAAACTGTCAGAATTATTTTTCTCGAAAAAAATAAATTTCAAAGTATAAGCATCTCAATTTCAAAGAAGGAAATTGAATACTTTTGTGAAAATGTTGCTTTGCCTTATATTGCCCATCTTCCCCGCAAGGCCCAGATAGCCAACGTTAAGTTATAACGAGCCTAAGATGAGCTCGTCTCTAACGTGCGCTAGCTTGTCCTTGCGGGGAAGATGTATATTGCCAAATGTTCTTACGGACATTCCTCTCTTCAAGTTTAAATGCAATCAGTGACATATATATTGCTGAAATGTAGGTTACACTACAACCAGACATACAGCACCTAGTGACCTACTTCTTCTGATTCTATTGAAAATGATGTCGATTTCCCAGTGAAATCCATTCTTCGGGTGACAGCTCTGTTATCAATTTCATCTAAACTAGTGTCATCTGCTTGGTAACACGTGTGGGAGCGAGCCTGTCACTTTGACCTTTGCCGTATTTTCTCTAAATGATATATTTTTTCTCCTTTATCATGTTTTGTATCAAGTGAGTGAGTGAGGGAGGGAGTTATTGTTAAGCGCCGCTTGGGTAGTATTGCAGCCATTAGCGGCGAGTGTTTTGTAAATGAAAAGGCTACTGTTTTCCGTTTAACTTCGCTCAATAGTTATGTATGGTGCAACTGCATGTATGTATGGAACACACGCAAATTGAAGCGCAGAGCTGCTTTATTGTGCAGCTATGTTATATTACAAACACACGTGTCATGGCCGCAATTTGAATGGCAATTTGAACCCGTCATTTGATAAAAGCTCTTTGTTATGTTAAGAGACGCTGTGGTACAGCAATTCGTTCTTTAAATATCATTTAATGTTCACACAACCTTTAATGTAGCAGTCTTTGCAGAAGTCATGTAGCATTTATTTAGAAAAGAAATTTACACCTTGTGATTCATGTGTTGCATGAGTGAAAAGTGTGCGCATTCTTTTAGAAAAAAATTTACAACATGCGTGCACATGTAGCAGTCTTTTCTGGAATAACGTAGCGCACGTGAAAAGTGTGCACATTCTTTTAGAAAAAAATCACAACATGCGTGCACATGTAGCAATCTTCTCAGGAATACGTAGCGCACGCGAAGAGTGTGTTCATTCATTGAAAAGTAAACTGAAATCAATATAAAGCATGCGTCCCCACTGGGTGTAATGTGTACGCGAGGACGTTCGTTGTTACTGATCAGTCACGTGACTCTTAGAGCGAGAGACGTGTTATGATTGCCCTGATCACTACATAAAAAATGAATTATCACCATAATTCTGACACATCCTGTATTAATATTGGTATATATCTATTACTAGGGTTTTACCATTTACTAATACACAACGAGAAATCATGTAAACAAACATATGTTTGTCTTTTTGAACTTGATCACTGCAGTTACGCTGTTTGGAGACCACACCTCATGACCTCTTTCGTCTACTAACATCTATTTAAATCAACAAATCTTAAATATAATCATACCTATTTATCCCTTGATAAACCCCAAAACAGACTGCAAATTTTGAAAGGGTTGCGAACTGCGAACTGCAAGTTTGGACGAGGTGAATAAGCAATCTTGTAATGAATCGTAGTGTACGGATTGTTCAGTCTAGGTATACGGATCGTTACTGATTGCACCAAACCTAGTGTACGGATTGTGGTGATTGACTTTCTTTAACAAAATGACAGTATTGTGCCAAAATGTTAAATTATCGTTTGAAATAGATCACTGACAGAATGTGATATCATTCAGAACATCATATCTTTTTCAAAACACATACTAACTATGTAACAGATTGTCCATTCCTCAAACTTCATCATTTCGAAATAAGTGCCTGTATGTATGGCATTTCAATTCTCAAAGTATCCATTTTCCAATACACATAACGAAAACGATAAACTGCTTTAATGTATGCGTCTTAACTACAAACATCCAATTACAGAAGGTCATCAACTTGTCAATTGATTAAATGTAACAATGGTAAAATGTGATCAAGGCATTGGATAAAAATTATTAACTCAAAAGCTTATCTTACAATCTTAACTGGAACTTCTTTTAACTCAACATCTGAATAAAACAAACGTCTTCCTGCACAAAATAAGCAATTTTTAGCTCATCTGACCTGTAAGACTCCTTGACTAGTGACGATTATAAATTGTAGCTTTGGTGAGGATTATAAATTGAAGCTTTTGTTCATAATTGTGTGATTCTGCAAGTTAATGTTACTGAAAAAGCAAATATCCCAATATATTGACCATTTTAGTTGAGTGTTGTCCGTTTCCACACTTCCATTCAATGTCATCAAATCATACCGTAAACACGTGGTCGCCTGGTCGGTATTTTTGTGTAGGATTTTGATGAATTCGATTTTCAGATATGTGTTTTAATACTCTACAAACTGTAAGATATGAGACAATAGACAAAAGATAATGTCATTATTATATATACCCTCAATCGAGTAATTCCATTCTCTCTCTACAGAGGCAGGTCAGAGAACGATTATAATTTTATTGGACTGGACCTTTAATGTACGGGTCGATTTTACCCAAAAGCTTAGCATGTCTATTCCATAGTAAAGACAGAAATCGGATAATAGCAATAGGTCTTCAAGACAAGATCTCATTGGTCACTTGTTCATCATATATTATTTCGCTGCATTGACGCTCTGCGTTAGTCTGGGGTAAAAAAACGCGTGATACGCGCTGCGCTGCTGGCGAGATGTGTTGGTGTGGGGAAGCCTTAGCCTCTGTGTTATTACGCTTAATACGTGGGATAGAAAGGTAGAAATCTGATTGGAGGCAATCGAAGTTAGTTGTGCAATCAGCGACGCCGTTTTAAAAGTGGTCATTCGCAAAACCTCGGCCATTCCCGTACACTTCGGCAAAGCTATCGTTGAAATTTAACATCCAGGGGAGATTACTCTTCATTTGACTAAAGATCGCTTTTTACCTTCTCATCTTTATTTATTTGGTTAATTAGTAAAATAAAATATATCATAAAACAAATGATACTTTACAAAATTATAAAGCAAATTCTATTTAAAGAAAAACCTATCCATATATCTGCTTTTTTAAATGTTTTCCCTCTCACACTGCTAATGAAGAATTAACATAAAGGCATGATATTTTCCATGTCAACAAACGGCCGTTAAGAATTCCCCGAGTCATGTTTATCCAAAACGTGTTTTCATTAGCTGCAAAGATGGGAGATAACTTAAGTTACGAAATTTTGCCGCAAGGGCAATCTGCCGGAACCCCGGAATCTTGGCGTAAGAGAACAGAGGCTAACTCGGGTATGCTTGAGCTGCCTCTGTTGGGAGGGAATGAGTAATTCACGTCTTGAGAATATCTAGTTTCAAGAGAGGTTTAACAACGGAAAGCTGGAAAACACGAATGAACATGAATATTTAGTATCCTTACTCCATTTTTAAAAGCATTGTATTTCAATTACAGGGAGTACTTTAATAACAATTTAAACATAAAATTTGCTAGTAGCCACAAACTTGTTGAAAAAGATATCTGCTTTGGATTGGATTGACGGCCCTGTCTTCCTTTTTTCCTGATGATCTGAATGATTAATTCTAACATAAATAGCCTCCTTTGTATGTTTAAGGAGCTTATGAATGTAGAGGGTCATTAATATCGTAGATGTCTCTTTCGGCTCCATTGGGGCAGTGCAACATGCATGCTTTCTGTAGATATATGCAAATTAATAAAGTTACAGATAAAACGGTGTTTTTGATACTGTTAGACGGATTGCATGTGTCTACAATGATAGACTATAACTTAATAGACATTTTAGTAGTAAAGTTTGTTTTTTCAAAACCAATTTGTTTAGAATTATTAAGATAATATAGTAAATTCAATCAGGCACAATCCGTATCCTCGATCAGCACAATCCGTATCCCGTATAAAACATGATCGGTAACATCCCGTACACCGGAAAACTTGAGCAATGAAAATACATGATATCATTTTGACAACAGATTATTAAACATTTACACAGTGCCATACCATGAAATTTCGCCATGGCTTGCAGTTATTATCAAAGCAATTATACATCATAGAAATTTATGATAAAGTGGACTTTAAATACTATTAATGTAGGCAAAATGCACAGAGATCGTAGAAATTTCGACGACATTTATTGACAGGCAGTTACTAATATGTTAGTTTGCAAAAAATCAATGAAATTCATCTTCTATTTGCATTCATAGGTTCTTTCATAGATATCTACCCATGAAGTAAACGATAGTTAAAAGTTCATATTTATTCATAAAAGGCTCGTAATCGTATAAAATTGAAAAAAATATGTGCCTGAATGTCACGCTCCTCGCATTAAAAGTCACGTGACAAATCAGTAACAGCGAACGTCCTCGCGTACACATTACACCCAGTGGTCCCGTACTATCGACATCGGCAGGTGTTTCGATCGATGCTTTCATGGTTGCAACCGTCAATTAACGTAGTGGCTAACCTTAAACGAATCACAGGCATTTATTTCTCCAAATCTCAAAAAAGGAAAAAAAGCTGGCACCAGCTTGAGACGCTAAGACTTGTGTGGTAATTTTAAAAGATGAAAATAGTAATGTGGCGGTTTTATCGATTATACTTTTTTTATGTGCAAGCGTCATTTCATCTTGGTATCAGAATAACAACTGGACATCTGCTAGTGGTTTTGAGTTATTCCAACAAGTGATTTCACAATAGTCTGATACGTTGGGCCTATACAAAGGCAATTGGATTAGATTTGTTGTTTGACCGGGGTAATTTCTTGAAGACAAAACTCGATTGCTTATTCCTTCAAGGTCTACCTATATTGATCTGTATAAATGCAACAAAAGGTACTCTTCGTGTCTTAGTTTCAACGAAAATTTCATCATGTACATGTAATCGTTATGGTAATATTCATCTTCATTATCACAACCATCATTAGGTGAGGTGATTTGGGGTTTCACGCCGCCTTCAAGAGTATTGCACTTATATCGCGGCTTCTAGTATAGTTGTAGAGAGAAAGCCCGCAACCCTAGTGTGGCTATGCATTGCGATGAAACCTGCGAGCACCGGGTGTATCACCATATAAGCCTAAATGGTTTTATCATGAACAATACCGTATTATGAACGACATCGATATAATCAACTTCTACACCATCAACACCATGGACACAGCGTCTTTAAACGTCAACGCAACCACGCTATCATCAATGTTATTATGATCCATCCATCTATCCATCAATTACCCGTCCATCCTTTCATTATCCGTCCATTAAACCTTTATCCATTAATCTTTCATCCATCAATCAACATTCATCAACCCATATCGTTTATCCACATCATACATCCATCAATCCATCCAATCCTCCAATCATCATCCACCAATCCATCCAATCTTCCAATCTTCCAATCTTCCAATCTTCATCCATCAATCCATCAAATACTCAAATCATCATCCATCAATCCATCATTCATCCAACATAACATAAATAGAGGATACTAAACGACCTTCCATTTAATACTATTTGTATTAAACGAGTTAATGATTTTTGTATAAAACGAGCGAAAGCGAGTTTGATACCAAATCATTCACGATTTTAATAAAAAATAGTATTAAATGGAAGGGAGTTTAGTATTCTGTTTATTACTTGGAACACACTTTTATGACGTCATCCTTGCATTGTGTTATTACACTAGTTTAATATTGTCGTATAAATATTACACTGTGGTATCTTACACGGGCGTGTATACGTAATAACATAACATAACATAACATAACATACCATACCATACCATACCATACCATACCATACCATACCATACCATACCATACCATACCATACCATACCATAACAAAACAAAACAAAACAAAACAAAACAAAACAAAACAAAACAAAACAACACAACACAACACAACACAACACAACACAACACAACACAACACAACACAACACAACACAACACAACACAACACAACACAACACAACACAACACAACACAACACAACACAACACAACACAACACAACACAACACAACACAACATAACATAACATAACATAACATAACATAACATAACATAACATTACATAACATTACATCATCATCTTCATCTTCACATAACATCTTCATCATCATCATCATCCACCAATCCATCTCATCCTCCAATCATCACAGCCACTACAATCATCATCAACGACAACAACATCGCAGTGTTGACAAATCACTTTCATCTTATCAGAATAATATTCATGTAAGTTCTGCCAGCCATTTCAAACGACCACAACTTCGCCTTTACATCCTATTTAAGTCGCGGTATTTGACTGTTTCGTGACAGAGCAATAGGTCATGTTTGTTTTCGCTGGTCAAACTTTTGAAGACACTCGCTGATAGGTCAACACTCGTAAAAATTCACATCAAGTGGGTTAGTTTGAGAATCTACCTTTGAAATATGCGTAATATACACACCAAAGACATGCAGGCCTACGCAACAGTTTATTCCTGCCCTTATTCAATCCTTCAATTGTCGAACTAATAGATCATATCATATCCCACACAGTTAAAACACGCACAGTTATATGTATCGACAAATATATGAGACTTTTCATGGCTTTTTTACTTATTGAAAATTTGTTTGGGTATAACCATATGCCAAACTCTATCGTTCTGACTCGGAATGAACAGTATGATGTTGATATGCAGTCCCCCTCACCCCGTTTAATGATTAATTGTTTTATAAAAATGCCCGTTTATACGGATGAAACCCTCCCCTTTTCACGTATTGACAATATGACACACTTTATAATGATATGAAACTTTACCGTTGAAAAATAAAACAACTGCAAGTTCATTATTCATGATTAATCCGTAAATACGAGTTCCGAAATCTAGATAAACTGACAGGCAAAACAAAGTACACACTTCAGTAGAATTCATCATATGTAAGAATTTCAATTTCATATACATATTTTTCGTAACTTTCAAACTGATAAGAGTTAATTCATTCAAAATATACTTATGGTGTTTTAAATTTTGGTTACAGAAAATGAAATTTTATGTTCATAATTTGTTCCCAAAATAATTTTGATATAACGCAAATGTTTTACGACAAGGGAAACATAATAATAATGTGAACATCCATAGACGTGCCTATTTTATCACATTTTGACAACATTTTACATATGGTAGAGGTCACGATGTTAATTCTTGTTCTTTCCCAAGCCTACATCAAACAAAGATATTTAAACAAAACATAAACAAGACACCTCTTTTCTATTCAAACTAATGTAAAATATGTGTTATTGTTAATGCGTCATAACTTATCATATGTTTTTTAGATATTTAGTAAGTTAAACGAACTATGGTGTGTACTTTCTTGCCTGGCGGTTTATTTGAGACAGTAACATTAACGCTAATTAATTGTGAAACAAACTTAAGCATACGAGGAAGGATTTTCCCACCTCTTAATGCCCTCAAAAGATTTTAACTTTCGCATGTCATCAAGGTTTCATTATCAAAGGAAGATTTTAATTAAAAACTCAAACCAAGAAATTCATAAAGTAAAAAGTTAATACAATTATTACAACTTCTTTATTGTAAAAGACAATTTAGAACTGCGCATGCTTAATCACACACTTGCTCCTGTGTTTGGTAAGAGTGTCTATTTTTCATACCAACTCATATTGTCCGTGACATGCACGTGCAGAGGTGTTAATGATTCACGTGCAGCGAAGGTTCATCTAACTATATAACATATAACACCTCGGTCACAGTGGGTAATTATCACTGACCTTTGAACTTATTGATAAACTAATCAACATCTTGTTTCGTACAGTTTTTAATTTGTTCCTGGTGTAGTTGTTTCTAGGATAATATTTAGACCGACAGCTAGCAAACTTGCAACACCCGATTCATTTATTCATTTACAAGGAAGTTTTAATGCAACACCTGTTTTTACAGTTACTTCGTCATATATAATGAGATTCAAAAGAAAGTACACACCTCAGTTGGTTTTATCATATGTATGATTTTCTATTTCAAATACATGTATTTCAAGATTTTGACGTTTTAACTTAAGAATTTACAAATACAGGAGATTAATCATTAATCAAAGAATACATCTTAGTGTTTTTAACGAAAATATACTCTGCCACATCTTAATGAGTCTATATGTGGTTGCAGATATAAACCGTGGGGAAAACTTCCTACCAACTTTCCGACCCTCTCGACAGAAAATCAGCGCTCCAAATTGCTCTTCAGTATACTTGGTTCATACCGCAAATAAAACCGTACTTTTCCCAACTCAAGACAAAAAAATATTGCATTAATATATTCACGTGCTTTAAGTATAAAAATTCAGGGCAAAATTAACTTTTTTTCAAAACACATGGTGCTTAGGGCTAATGCCTCTCTTAGTTAATCGTTGATTAGAAATCGTTGCGGAGCACAGTGGTGTAGTGGTTAGCATGCTGGCCTGTCACGCCAATGCCTCGAGTTCGAATCCCGGTTGAGACACCAAAAAATTGTAACTTGTGTCTCATCCTCTGTTGTGTCCGTGGACAAGGCACTTCATCCACATTGCACTCAGTCCAGCCACCTGTTTAAATGGGTACCTGATAACTGAATGTACTGACCCACGTGAACGTCAATAGCCCTTAGCAGCAGCTGTGAAAGTACACTCCTTCGGGTTCATAATGTAGCGCTTTGAGCATGTCTGTAGACATGGAAAAGGCGCATTATAAGTATACATTATTATTAATGTGTTATAACTATCTTAACTCCATATGCTGTGCTATTGTCATACGCGCTATAAAGATGACCATTGTTGATCACATGCTTTCGATAAAGAATCACACTTTCTCAAAAAAGAAACGCAACCCCTCTCTCAATATCGGACATCAACCTCTGAACAAAAATGGTGAATGTGAATTGGATTTTTTTTGTCATTTATTCTTAATAATTATGTTCTTGTTTGATTAGTAGTAGCTCCCAAACGCAGCCTTATTAACGCACGCTGACATTTTATCCGATTTTTTTTTCGAGAATGTGCGAAACAGTCATGTGCATAATGCTAAAAGTGAACTGCACGTACAAATAAAGGAAATCACAGTTTAAGCCGAGGTATATAAAAGGAAACGTTGTTTGGCAATATATTCAATTCGTTTCCTCCGAAAATCAATGTCGAAAATGCCCCGATTGAATATTGCAGATCGAAATATTGCTATTAGTCGGATTCAGGCCGGGCAAAGTTTTGGAACATCATTTTTGCCCACCATCTTAATGTCCATAAAACAACGATTTACCGACTTTGGAATCCCTACATACAGTTCCATGCAACCGAAGACCGTCCTCCGAGTGGTAGACCAAGGATCACCACGACGGCTCACCTAGTAATCGGCAAAGCCACACCAACCGTCACTGCAACACAAGTGCCTGGTTTGAGGAGATTGTCGGCCCAAACCATCGGGAACCGTTTATGTGAGACTAATCTTCATGCACGACTGCTATTTGTCCGACCTGTTCTGAGACGCCAACATCGACATCAACGTCTCAGATGGTGCACTATAACGTGAGGATATGGACCCTAAGGAACGGGATACATGTCTGGTTCAGTGACGAGTCCCGTTTCCTACTTCACAGACGTGACAGCAAGAACATGAACGTTTCGCACCGAACTGCGTTTCGACAGGTCGACAGATTTGGAGGAGGGAGCGTCATGGTGTCGGGTGCCATGTCTTACAACGGACGATCACACCTGGTCATCATTTGCGGCAATTTGACGCCCCAACGCTACATCAATGATGTTTTACAGCCACACCTCCTTTCGATAATCGACCAATAGCGGGAGCTGTTTCAACAGGACAATGCCCGCCCTTACACAGCTCATGCAACAGTGGATTTTCTACGGAATTCCAATGTAGGCTCCTTGCCATGGCCCTCCAGGTCGCCCGACATCAACCCCATCGAAAATCTTTGGGACTATCTTGATCGTCGTATTCGTGCACGTACACTACCACCGTAGACGTTAGATGCACTGGCCACAGCACAACAGGATGAGTGCTGAGCAATACCACAGGATATGATTTGTTGTCTGATCCGTTCTGTTCCGAGGAGGTGCAATGCTGTGATAACAGCTCGTGGCCCTCATACTAGATACTGAAGAAAGCGCCCCCTAGTTTCCGTCGAATGTATAATAGAGACCTATGAAATTGAGACCTTATACTACACAATCATTTGTTTCACCATGTAAAATTTCACTGTGTTATCTTTGATAATCTATGTGTTATAAAAAGTTAAAGACTGATATCAGCACTGCATAAAATCGGGGGTTGCGTTTCTTTTTTGAGAGAGTTTACATGCCTTATCATGCTTTCGATATACGCTTGATTGAAGCATCTATTGATATATCTATTAATTATGTAGACAATTTATATGATTGTTCGTCGCGTCACTATGGAGAAAGTATATTTACCAAGGAGAATATACACTTTTATATAGACACTTTAAGACATACGTTTATCTAGATCAAACAGAAGAGAATGTATTTCCTTTGTTATATATATGTTATATATATATGCCATTTGTCAAGCGCAACTTCCAGAATATTGACACATTTATGATTGTGTTTATGGTATTTGTTTTTCATAAAATAACAAAGGAAATACATTCTCTTCTGTTTGATCTAGATAAACGTAGTGTCTATATAAAAGTGTATATTCTCCTTGGTAAATATACTTTCTCCATAGTGACGCGACGAACAATCATATAAATTGTCTACACCATTAATAGATATGGTTATATCGCACGACGTCGACACTGGGACGGGTGTAACAACAAAGCTAGCAAAGTCGAGTCGACTTCTCGGGCACATTCGCAATTAGCGAATACAATAGCCCGCCCGTGTTGTCTTAAACATTACCTTGCATTAAAAGTTGAGATTAAGAAAAAAACGAAAAGTGGATTTACATAGGTTTATTTCATATTGATATTATTATCACATCGTAGATTTTCGGAGTATCGTAAATTATAACTGCTTAAAAAAGTTGGTGGTACCAATAACGATGTACTCCTGTCATCATTTTAAAAAACAATAAAACAAAAATAATACATGAAAATTTCACATATATATTACAGAGTCTGATATCTGATTTCTGTACTAAGAATGCATTGTACATTGAAAAATTATTATAAAAAGTTATTCAGTATATAAAGGTCACAGTCCCATGTACGTTGTATATATTACTCATTGAAATAAATTACATGTTTGGTGTTAGATAATTGAACATTTTACAGGTCAATAAAATTTAAATATACAACTACAAGTAATAAATGGTAACTGAAAACAATTTAATCTCAAAAACATATTTTGTTTTCTTTTTTTTAAAATGTCATTTATGTCAATGATGGGAATACAATTTTTAATGGAGGTCATGCAAGGACAAAGAAGTACAGTAGAACACGGATAAAACGAACTCCAAGGGACCAAAGAATTTAGTTCGCTATACGAATATAATTTTAATGATATTATAGGGACGTGACTTGAATTTTTTTTCACTATATCCGATTGTTCGCCATATCCGTGTTCTACTGTAAAACAAAATGAAATGGCATGATAAAAGAGAGTTTTTGTAATGAAGGCTATGTTTATTTTTATCTTAAACTCACATAACCGTTCTCCCCTTTTTTACTTTATTTAGATGCATCGACAAAATTGGATCGTGAAATCAAGTCATATTTTAGTGCCATTAATATTCTGATATCTATGAAGATCTATACGACCAACTATGATTTTTTTTATCAGTATTTTACCTTTTATCTGACGCTGAGAATTTGGTAATATTTTGTGATGAACGCCCCAAAGAAAATGTGCGAAAAGCTGGTTAAAAATGGAGATGGCATAATGTCTATAGAGCATTTAAGTATATATATGTATATGAGTATTACATATGTGTATGGTGTCTCGGCTTAGGGATAAATTTAGGTGCATATGATCAAAAGGATTGACATGCAAGTCAATAGTCCGAATACGAATGGAAACTTTATCTAACCGTGCAAACTTTTATAATGTTGAATGAAGCATTCAATGGTATATAATTTGTATGGCAGTTTATGTTATTTAAAACTATTGAAATGTTATGTCCATGCTAGGTAAAAAAAGGTTTGAATAGATCCCGTTGACCTATATACGTAATGCAAACATTTTGCTTTCAAGGATCCGGGTTCAGTCAAAATACCTTATAAAGTCAGATAGGAGACCGATTTATTATATGATCAGCGATGAAATACTGGGTTTTATCAGTGAAATAAACTGTCTATCAGGCAACAGTGACGATATATTATATTTTCACATTATCGTCACTGGTCAGGTGCCGGAACTACTTTCAGCCATATCAACAAAAGGGGGTAACTTTTAAGTCTTAAAGTCGTTTAAATTACATATTTCATTAACAAATCATATCATAAATAGAATACTTATGTAGTTTTCCAAAAACCAGGTTTATTTTATCTTGTGACATGGGTAAAGTTGATACCCACTCGTGAAATATCAACTTTTCCCATGACACTCGATGAAATAAACCTGGTATTTGGAAAACAACATTAGGCTAAGTATATATTTCAACTCGTAAAGTAGCTGTAATTATGTCAACTTGAAGGGTAGTTATACAGGCAGGGGTGTCTTCTAAGTTACAGAAAACCGACTCATGACCATAACTGTATAATGTGAGCAAGGCACCCTTTGTGAAAGTAATACTCTTTTGAAACTATGTGCACTCAAGTTATCACTTCCTATTAGTGAGATTTTTAATAAGTCACATGCACTACAAGCGGCTGTATTCCCTAACATGTGGAAAAGGCATAAGTAATTCCCTTGCATAAGAAGGGTTCAGTTAATGAATGTGGTAATTATAGGCCTGTCGCCCTTACAAGTTGTGTATCTAAAGTGACCAAAATATGTTCTACTATGAATGTGGTAATTATAAGCCTGTCGCCCTTACAAGTTGTGTATCTAAAGTTTTCGAAAGATGTTCTACTATGAATGTGGTAATTATAAGCTTGTCGCCCTTACAAATTGTGTATATCTAAAGTTTTCGAAAAGTGTGTCCATAAATATTTATCATCCAAAACTGTGTTCCACAGGAGATATCGCTTGTGGAAGATCAAGCGATATCTCCTAGGAGATATCGCTTTGACACTAGATTTTGAACAATGCCCTGTAATCAGAAAATACATGACATCACAAACGTTTGACATCATCACTAATGACGTCACAATGCTATGACGTCATAAATACAACGACGTCACAATACTATGACGTCATTAACACGATGACGTCACAATGGTATGACATCACTGGTTTAGGAGTTTTAGAGCTATGCAGTGGTCAAAGATATACATTTTTCATGCTAATGTGAAGAAAAATGATTTTGAATGATAAATAGAATCTCAACCTCGTGTCTTCTGATATCAAATATATCAACACTCGTTGATAAAAGTAAAATATCCTCGGCAAGCCTCGGATATTTATTACTTTTATCAACTTGTGTTGATATATTTGATATCAGAAGACACTTGCGTGAGATTCTCTATTTATTATATGGTTGGCGGTGAAATACCGAGATCTATCAATGAAAATAAACCGTGTTATCAGTCACTAGTGACAATAACAATGGAACGTGTTATCAGTCACTAGTGACTGATAACAACAATGATCTGACGTCATCGAACAATGCTCTGACGCAATGAAACGCTCATGACGTCATGTTGTTGCTTAGCCGACGGGCTCTCATTGGAGCCGACTCAACGTATATGCGCTTGAATTTCGACAGAAAAACAATGATTTAATCATAAAATAAATAGAAAATTTGTCTTTTCTTGACAAATACCATGTTTATCTCATCTCGTGAGGCAGAAAATTGTATATTATCACTCGTGGCTGCACCACTCGTGAAAATATAAACTTTCTTCCTCACTCGATGAGATAAACATGGTATTAGTCAAGAAAAGACAAATATCCTCTAAATATTTAATTATTTTAGAGATAATGAAATCATAAGCACCTTGCAATCAGGATTTATTCCAGGTGATTGTACCACTTATCAATTACTAGATTTGTATAAGATCATTGCAAATGCTTTAGACAAAGGTAAAGAAGTCCGAGCAGTGTTTTGTGACATTAGCAAAGCTTTTGATAAAGTGTGGCATAAAGGGCTTCTGTATAAATTAAAATCTTTCGGAATAGGCGTTAAACTGATAGAGTGGCTCGATAGTTATCTTACTGATAGGACCCAAAAAGGAGATATAATTCTGAATTTAAGCCATTAAGCCATCTAAGCCATTACAATGAAATTGCTATTTTTATTGTTAAATGTGTTTCTTGATTGTATTATCGCATTTCATGTCATCAGAATGTCCTTTGGTTGAATCGTCACATTTGTATCGGAACGGCATTAATATAAGCCTCTGGCTTAATTGTTTGCCAATCCGTTTAATATTTTCATGAATAAAATATGTTTAAACCATGATGGAGCATGTAGATGGTATATAATTTTTATGGCAGTTCTTGTTATTAAAGCTCTTGAAATTGGATTAAATTTAAAAAAAAAAATAGCTGTAGCTCTGTCATCAATTCAGGCACATTTTCAAAAAAATTTGATTTAGGACGCAGTTGTCGTCAAGGTGACCCAATGGCCCCATATCTCTTTGTTGCATGTGTCGAACTTCTATCTATTGCCATTAAAAGAAACCCGAATATCAAGGGCATAAAGATTAAAGGCATGGAATATCTTGTCTTTCAATACGCAGAGGACACAAATTTTACCCTAGATGGGTCTGATAAGGCATTATCAGAACTTATTTATGTGATTAAAAAGTTTGTTTCGTTTCTGGTTTAAATCATAACTGTGACAAAACTATAGCTATATGGTTTGGCTCCAAGAGAAATTCTAATGAGCAACTTTGTCCGCACATACCTCTTCGCTGGTCAAAAGAACCATTCAAAATTCTTGGAATAACATTTTCAAAAGACATAGACGAAATGATCTCGTTAAACTTTGAACGACAATTATCCAAAGTAAGAAATTTTTTGTTTTCATGGTCAAATAGATCTTTAACTCTTCGAGGCCGAATTACAATCATCAAGTCTCAGATTATCCCCTTTTTCACGCACCTCTTTATGGCGCTTCCCAACCCATCTAAAGACTTTCTAAACGTATATACTCTATCCTTTTTAAGTTTGTTTTGGGAGGGAAACTAGATAAAATTAAACGTAATATGTTGATAAATGAGTATGCAAAAGGGGGGTTGAAAATGATAGATATCATATCCTTTTGTAATTATATGAAGATCAAATGGATAAAGCGACTCTTTACAGGAAAAGGATTATGGCAGAACTTGGCATTTGAATCATTATCCCCTTTTGGAGACATTGATCTGTTTAACTTCCAAAGAGAAAGATTGCTATTATATAATATAATTATAATTAACTGCATTGCTTTTTTTCTTCTTATTATTTTGGTGATATTATCAACAGCGATTGATTGATTTGATTGTACCATTTCTTTTCTGTAATAAAAAAAACAACAAATTGTATGTCCGTGCTAGGTAAAAAAGGGTTTGAATAGATCCTGTTTACCTATACGTAATGTAAACAGTTTGCCAAATTATCCATGCCCGGCTCAGATTGGGTTGTAGTGACTTAAACGCCGATAAATTTAACAGGTATATTTCAAACAATTCTACTTGTTCTTGCGGACATCTATGGGAAGATTCTCTCCTCTATTTCCTTTTCTGCTCTAATTTCAATCTATTAAGATCAGATGCATATTTCTACAAAAATGTTTTTGATGTATATATACCATTCTATATGGTGATCAATATTTAAGCGAAATAATAGATCAGAATATTCTTGAATCTGTCCATAAATTTATACAAGATTCAACACGTTTTAAGTTATTGTAAACGCCTAAATTTAAAATATTATAGAACTCCTATATTGTATATATCTTGTTGATTATAAACCACTTATTATTGTGCTTTTTGTCGGCCTATGTGGAATTACTACTTTACTTACTTTGTAAATTTTGATTTGTATTATTGACTGTATTTTGTAATATTTAAAGGAGCGGCACTTATATAAGCTTAAAGCTTGTTGTGCCAATCCATATTCATGTAAATGCTTTAATTTCATGAATAAAAATATGTAGTAAATAATGACCCGGTGCCGAGGGGTTATGGAAAATAACCTCGCGAGGGCGTAGCCCGAGCAGAGGTTATTTCCATAACCCGAGGCAAACGGGTCATTATTTGACTTACACTCCCGCGGAAGACTCCTGCAATAGTTTCAACTTAATTTGTTTATAAACAATTAATTTAAAAACGTTTTACTGATATCATTCGCGGGTTTATCATTTCTTGATAAGAAAAAATATTAAATTACCCCCATATTAGGGTTTTAGAAATAAACGCTTGATTTCGTACAATAACAACTATTTTATTACGGTGTTTCAACTAAATTGGTTTATATACAAGTAATTGAAAAACGGTTTAGTGATCTATTTTGCGGGTCTTGGTAAGAATACTATTTTAGACTACTTACAATACCCCCTGCTAAGTGTTTTAGAACTAAAAACTTGATTCCTTACATTAAAAACTATTTTATTGCAATATTTATATATATTTATAGGGGAAAATAAAAAACAAATATGACACACACAAAATTACATCAACTGGCATGGATCCACGGTAGCTCAACAGGTACGAGCGCTGCTTGACAACATAGAGGTCCCTGGTTCGAATCCCACTTTCGTTGTTCATAAATCTTAACTTTCTTGTTTGATTAAAAATCCAAATTTTACAAGTCCAATGTTTGCAATTGTTTACAATCTTATAACCGACCAAGGGGGTTATGATATAACCAACCTACGCGGATGGCGCTAACGGCATATAACAATCAACAAAACTAAAGGCAATAACTTCCCTATAAGAAGGTAGTTATGAGTTAAAACCAATTGAAAAAAGAAGGGATATAACCGCCCAAGGGGTGTAAGTTTAAATCACATTTTGCTTTCATGGATCCGGGTTCAGTCAAAACACCGTATAAAGTCAGATAGGAGACCGATATATGTCAACTCGTAAAGTGGCTGTAATTATGTCAACTTGAAGGGGTGTTATACAGGCTGAGGTGTCTTCTAAGTTACAGAAAACCGACTCATGACCATAACTTTATAATGAGAGCAAGTCACCCTTTGTGAAAGTAACACTACTTATAAATACTTATCATCAATATACTGGAACCCAAGCGACACGTACATAATTTACTGATTTGTACCGATATAAGTTTCTTCAGATTATGATGTTACGTAGACAGACACATATTTTATTTGAGTCTCACCCCAATCATGGTAAAAGTAATACATTACATTTTAAAAATACATGATATACATAAAATACCTTGAGCCACTCCATTAAGAGTTATGAGAGACTTAAAATAATAAATACAATAACATACAATATGTACAGTTTAAGAACGTTGCACACGATGTACGTATGCATACATTTTTGTACAACTTTACAGACATATACATCAGTTCAACTGTTGGATATCACACTCTCGTTTTTTTATTGTTTTAAAAAAAGTGATTTTATTCCGTTAACGAACCACCTAACCACGTCTAAAAACTAGTCTGGTCTGCGAAGTCATTGCGTCTAGGAACTGGTCTGATGTAGGCCTACGGAACATTGCAACCAGGAAGTGAACACACACACACGATAAGAACTTTTTGTTGTTACCGTATTTCCTTAATTATACGCCGGGCGTCTATTATTTTCAAACGGTCTACACCATAGGCATCTATTTGAGGAAGGCTTCTATTCAAGGCAGGCGTCTATTTCGTAATAAGGGAAACCGTAGAGACTATTGTTTTCAAAATTCAGATCATTAAAAGAACAAAGAAGCGATTTTATATATGAAACTGGTTTTACCCGGCGTTTAATTAAGGCAGGCGTTTATTTTTAAAAAAAAGGCAGATACTATACTTTGTCATATTTATTCCCACATAATATGAAAAATTACAGCAGTATTAAAGCTCTTTTATCTAAAAATATAACTTAAAACATTGATGCCATTTTTTTTACATTTCTCAGGTTGCCACAAATTTCAATTGGCTGTAGCTCCGAAAATCGTTCGGTGACCCCCATTTTTTGTTTCATATATGCATTCTACATATAAAAAATAACCAATGAACCAAAAATTAGAAAATTAGAAAATATTTTAGTTGTTCGTCCCATCTCTCCTTAAGGGAATACGGTATTTTCTTTTTTTAGGATGTACGGTACCTGTATATACATAATGTATATATATATTGCAACTAATCGGTTTAAGTGATATCGCTATCTCGTACGCCCTTATCTATGTTGTGGAGGCTTAAATTCCTAGAAACAAGTTACAATATACGTTCACGCATCACGATTTGCCGTGTAGCTACATTATGACAATACTGTCTTTAATAAAATAAAAATGGGGAAATGTATGAATCCCTAAAATAGCTGAATATATATATTCAATTTTACATTTTCTGTTTATTTGTTTAAAAATATGATTTAAAGTACTCATCTTATGATACGTATATAAGTTATCGATATTAACCTTCTCATTAAAGAATTATGGTTTATATATATACACATTCCTTATTAAACGCATCTTTAATTCTACTCAAAGCCTAAAACGCCAGTTTCCGAACTGTCATCTTATGCCTTGCTGCATACCCTTTACTTTTTCTTAGCTGCTATAGTGCCCCTACAGGCAAGAGAGCAAGCACAGAAAACTCAAGGTTATGCAGCAAGGGATTAAACTGACAGTTCGGAAACTGGCGTTTTAGGCTTTGCGTAGGAAGATATGCCCTAATCCATGCACTTCTGTTTTTATCAGTACTTTTTCAATACGTTTGAACGTTTCTTGAATATATTTCATAAAGCATTTACCCTTTCTTCATTTGTTTGTGTTAGAAACCAGATATATATAGACCGGTTGCTACCGACCTTCTCTATTGTTTAGTTGTGCAATAGTATCCTGTTCACGTGACAATGTTTATATAAATACCTTCGTAATAAACAGACAGGTTATGCTCTATTTGTTCACGACCATTAGAAACATTTCAGTAAACTTGCATTTCTTTACGTTGACTTATGTAAAAATATTATTTTAAAATGAGATATAAGAACAGTTTTTATTAGATATTAGATAATAATTAATATCAAACACCTTGGTGTTCTTTGAGGTTGACCCAATGAGGTAAAAATGATATCATACTGCCTACTATTTCCCTTAGCACTGATTTTAATCACAATTAAGCTATTCATTTTCAAATTGTACCCAAATTTTTACTGTGCAAAATTTAATTTCAGTTATGATATAATTATCATGTGTAAGTAATCTAAATAAATTCGGAAGCTGATTATTCCTTTGAAACAATTGTTTGATGTTAATTTATAACAATAACCCCAGCTAGACTAGATATCTACCTTGATTTTCCATTTACATTAAACACGAATACTCATTCATATAAGTTACCATTTTGTAAAATACTGTAAAAATATGGTAATTATTTAAAATTTTCCGACCGATTTCACTAGTGAGCGTTTTTGAAAGGATTTTAAAGTTAAAAAAAGCACCGCCATATTGATCGAAACATTAGTCGCGAAGAAAGTAGGATTGAAAGCACTATAACAAACATGGCGGTTACAGGGAAGACTTGGGTAGGGGCCCTCTTCTTCTTGTTAACTGTATGTCAGACTGGATGTCATGTAACAAGATTTGGGAAGAGTGCAGACTCGCTTTTCTTCCCTCCACTATCAGCGTCAGATAAACTTGGACATAAGGTGAAAATAATTGAGGCGAAAGTTGGAGACGACGTCGACGAATTTCTCCGACGGTTTCCTCGTTCAGTGACGACACCAAGCCCAGGTTCGGATTTTCCACCTGCGGTAAGATATTTTTGATGTGTTTTACAACTGATAAAGACAAATAAGTTGAATTTATTTAATGTTAAACTGTTCCTGCATAATATATTTACTGGTGTTTTGCTTTGTGCGTCACTGTGTTTTACAAGTACATCCCCCTTCCGCGTTGATCATGCGAAACGAGTGCACCAGATTCTGAATAATACTTCCGCATTGCCTTTTTTTGTTTACATTACATAACTCGCCAATCGGTCCTTTTAATTCGTTAACACTTTCCTCACAATTTCACATATTGATGAATCACAAAAACAGTTTGTGAAAAATCTGAACCCAAAGATTATATTATCATATTTGGTTATGATATCATATAGAGATATTATTTCTCTTATGTATTTAATTCTTATTGTTAAAGGGGGTCAACAACCTGGCTCTTGAAACCTCATTGACCATAGCTAAAAAGAGCATCCAGATGGGTAAGGGGGGTCACATGACAAAAACTTGGTACTGGCTGTCAGCTTTAAGCGGTTCCCAACGAAACGTTTTCGTCCCTTCCAAGTATTTATGACTCTTTAGGGGCCCTGCTAATAAAACACTGGAAGTTAGAAATTCAGGTTCAGACCCCCCTAAGGTTTACATGTATCATGTCATGCTCTGTCAGATGTAAGAAGAATTCCCTTCTGGGTAATAAAGTGTTATCTTATCTTATCTTTTACCTTCAAATTTGAAAAACCGAATCAATTGACAAGTGCTGGTTGGCGAACTGTAATAGACCGATCCAGTCGAGAGCAGTTAGGCCCCGCCCCCTACGACATGATTGGTTGAAATAATTTAGGGGACAAGTTTCAAGCTCAGGCGAGCCGGGCCTTGTATCTAAACAACGTCACTTGCCGAATCTTTCGGCTTGCGTTCATGTTTATGTCGTTCATAACGCACATTATCTAAAAAATACATTCAAGATACACCTATAAGCTTTGATAAATCTTCATTTTTTCGACAAATAAAAAGTAATTTTGACACTATCATTGCCCAGAGCAAGAGACGTTGTTGACCACTTTGTAAACAAACCCATTTCAACTCGGAATATTTCCATCACTATTGTAAATTGTCGTACAATCCAAGTAATTAAAAGCTCTCATAACACATTTTACCACCAGATTTTTAATTTCATAAATCATCAACAAGTTGGCTTTTTTATATTTTGTCGAGACACCTTTTTTACTGAAATATATCGATTAATCATTGTCATTGTCGCATAGGCTCAGTTGTTTACTATTACACATCTAGATCAGTCAACATAAATTTATTGAGAATTTTAATCCTTGAAACAACATTTAAAATTAGTTGCCATATTTGTATTTTTTTTGACACACAATATTTACATCGCTAATTATTGATATATCTTTTTATACTGACAGATCATATATATTCATAAAAAAAAATCAATATTCTTAAAATATTATTGCAGTATATGTAATTTATTTAGCTGCTGAAAATGATACATTAGAGGGGGTCTATGCAAAATATGCAGCTTACACAGAACCAGAGAAAAATGAAATCAGGGCAACTGTTAACTTTCTTAGAAGAAAACAGCATCCAAATGAAAAGTTAACTGTTAAAACTTGTAAATATGAAAACTCATTTAACTGTATTTAGTCAACTCATCTGGGGACGTTAAAAGTTCATAGGCTGAAACATTTATTTTGCTCATTAATCAAAGTAATTAAATATCTTGATTATTACCCCAAACTCTTGTTACCTTGAAGAGGTAAATTTTGCCTATGTCAGAATTTTGTTTGTTGACTTCTCCTCAGCCTTTAAAGGGGCAGAAGCACGCTTTTAGGGGGAATATAAGGTTATGTGAGGAAAATGAAAAGAAATGGTTCCTATTGAGAGATAATGTATTTAAACTAAATGAAGCAGTAATAATTCAAATATATAACGTAAAGTCTAGCCATGCGATGCCTTTATCTTACGCAAAATGAATTAAAGGTGTTCAAAAAAAAATGGCTGCCAATGGATTTTATGTGAATCCTCATACTTTGTCCTCTGACTATTGGTGATTGGCTTGTGTAATGACATTGTTGACACTTTCAATATAATACATTTAGCATTAACTTACAATTATCAGTGAAATAATTAAAATATAAAATTATCAAAAAATGTGTTACTGCCCCTTTAACACAATTCAGCTTCATCTTTTGATACGAACGCTTTTTAATTTTTCTTTGGTCAAGTGGATAGCCTCTTTCTTGTGTAACAGTTACCAATATGTTAAACGGAAAGGAACTCATTCCAATACTATGTCAATTAACACAGGGGCTCCTCAAGGATGTGTATTGTCTCCTATACTTTTTACTTTGTATACTAATGATTGTAATAGTTCTCAACCAAACTGTTCTAGGTGATGACAGCTATTAGTAGTTTACTTTTTGACAGTGAAAATTCATACACAGAAGAAATTAATGATTTTCTGAAGTGGTGTCGTGTAAGCTTTGGAACTTAATGTATCAAACACAAAGGAACTCATCTAAGATTTTCGAAAAAATATAACTGCAATTAATCCAGTCATTATTAATGGAGATGTTGTTGAGGTAGTGAGTAGTTATACATATCTTGGAACTGTTATTGAGAATAAGTTTAATGTTTCTGAAAATACAAACCACATTTATAGTAAGTGCCAATCTCGCCTTCTGGCTTCATTTCCTCGGGAAACTATGATCTTTTCACATTGACTTAACTATTTTGGACCTTTTATATAAAACTTGTGTGCAATCTGTCCTCATGTTCTCTATACAGTATTGGTTTGGCTCTGTCATCGACAAATAGAAATATATGAAACAAGATAATCACACAGGGAGTAAAAATAGCTCATCATACCTTTAGGAATTAGATGAACTTAATGAAAAACAGGCTAGAAATTTAGCTTCTAAAATTGATAGTGACCCTTCACTGTCACCATCAGGTAGTGCCGACAACGTGCAAAAGTGAATGCTATAAATATGATAAAATGTCATTTGTGCCCTTGTCCATTTCAATTCCAAGGTTTCGAAATTAGCACTAGCCCGGTAGCCCATGGCTAGTGCAAAAGATGCTGGGCTTTAAAAGTGTAATGACTGGTAGTCCGAAGGACTAGTTGAATTTAAAGTAAATATGATTATATTGGTGTATTTGGCTAGTCAGAATGTCTTTGGGCTAGTGCTCTCAAATGGCTAGTACCCCAGTAGTACTAATTTCGACCCCTAAATTCTTAATCATCGTTAATTGCTCACTATCACACCATTTGTTCATTTGTGAATATTTGTATATTTCATCAATATATTTCATTTGTATATTTCATTTGTATATATGTTTTGTATTTACTAGGGATTTATAGTATTTAATTTTGAATATAATGCTCACTTAAATGTAACATAAATTCCTTAAAGCAATAACGAATTATCTTATCTTATCTTTTTGATGTCACCAATTTGCGAGTTGTCATCACATGTTATGATTTAGAGGGGCGATTCTGAAAGTAAAACAGACTTTTGACATAAAATAATTCATAATTTTAAGATCTAAAATTTTACAAATAACCTTGTCATTGGTGATATCACAAAGTAACCACTTTCGATGTTCATCAATCTTTACTTTCACGTTTGATAGAAAATCTTTTTTTAATTGTTTGTTGTTTTCTTGATTTACAAGCCATATTGCTTTGTGGAAATGTTAAATCAAGCAATGCTGCATAGTGGGTCATTTTGACCCTGAATTAAAAAAAAAAAATCTCTTTCTCTTATATAGTTGATCTTTTTCTACATCATAACTATTGCCAAATTTCTTTATATCTGACAATTTTTGAAACTTTATATGATTTGTAGTCTCGTCAAGTCAAAAGATTTCCCGTCATGTTGTTTCATACGTGGTAAAGCTTCACTGACATCCAATGTGGAAAATTTTAAATTTTGGGTGAAATTTTTTTTATGAGTCATCATGATTTGAAAGTGGTAATTAATTAAGGGCCTAAGGGGCCTTAAGTGAGAAATAACATGATTGAAAGTGAAAGATTTCTCAAAGGCCTTTCAGGGAGGTGATGGCAATAATTGTACGCAGCAATGGCTTCTCACCCACCCTAAATATTTACCATTAAACGTGAAGAAATTTATGAAACATTGAAATAAACTAGTCTTAATTAATTGGAAAATGTTATTTTGTTGTTTGAGTAGGTAAGGACAGAAGGTAACAGCTTGGGTTTGTAATTGATTTAATGAGACAGTCTAGTTGTTTTAAGCATAAGGCCTAGAAAGCTAAAACTTTGTATACATGCTCACATACAAGTGACCTTGACCTATTGTGGTATATTTAGATTATAAGTATATAGGGCTGGGACGATTACACATATACACGGTATCGTTTTGTGATGAATGAATAAACGTTTACAGAATCATGTAAACGGTAAACGATTAAACGAATTGTCACGTGGTAGCATAGTGTATATCCGCGGTGACTTTTGAAAATGGCAACAGCCAAACGTTCGGAGGTGTGGAAATTCTTCACCAAAATTGACGGTAAACCGAAGTGAAATGTAATGTGTGCGCTATCGAACTTTCACATTCAGGTGAAAGCACGGGAACGATGAAAAATCATCTAAAATTTAAACACCAGTCTATCAAAAGGGAATCAAATGCTTCTTCTCAAAGCATGCATCAGTCATCCATTTAATCAATGCTAAAATTACGGCGAAAAGCATGGTCCGTGACAAGTACCGAAGAAGTGCATGTAACTTACGGCCATATTGAGTTTGTAGAAGGGGGTGGTTTCAAAGATTTCAGCAACGAAATAAATCCATACTGCATATACCGTATATGACCGGGTATAAGCCGAGAATTTGACACCAGAAATTAGGGGGTCAGAGAGGGGGGTCGGTCTATACCTGAGTTATATGATGCAGATGAAAAAAATCAAGAGACAAAGCACGAGTATCGTCAGCTCAGCGAGTTAGCGAGTTGATGTTTACACAGGAAGCAACATGCAAAATCATCGAGGTCATTTCTATATTGAACTTGTAAAATAAAAATACTTTTGTTGTGTTGTTGTTTTTAATGAAAATATACAAAGAGAAGTTGAAAAATATATAAAGATAATTATATTAATATGAAATATTCAAGCAACCTTCACGTACTGTTAGATTTCGGCAGATCGATGTGGCTTCACTCGCATCCACGATCGGCAATTGAAACCCGGTTTTTCAAATATTATCAAGAGTTATCACTTCAAAAGGCTTGTTGTCCATTTTAAAGTATTATTAGCAGCCCCGTCTAAGGACGGGGCTGCTATCAGTTTTTGTGAAGTTTCCATCGCCGCCGCCGCCGCCGCACTCATACTACTAGCTATAACTTTTTTCCCCTAAGCTTTCCAGAACTCTTATTCATACCTTACTCCTCATACCTCGGGGGAACGATTTTGACACGTTCACTTTCAAGGTCAAAGGTCAAGGTCACGAGCTATGTATTCACACTAAGAATTCCTTGTAAACGCGATAACTTGAAAAGTTTTTGTGCTATGAAGCTCTAACTTGGTATATATCATCCTTGGAAAAGTAAAAAATTTTGAAAAGGTTTTGGCTACAATCCGTCAAAGGTCAAGGTCACAGCAAGGTCATGACGTAAGCATGTTTTAGCGAAAATGCTTTATTTTAACTATGAACACTTTTAATCAATACATGATTGTTATACTCAAAAAAAAGTGTTCAATGATTGTGTGACCTTGAAGGTCAAAGGTCAAGGTCATGAGATATGAGTTATTACAAAATGCACTAAATTGGGGTATAACTTTATCCCATTTAGCTTTTCAGAACTCATGAACATGTCTAAATGTTAATACTTCCAGGGAATCATTATGACATGTTCACTTTCAAGTTCAAAGGTCAAGGTCACGAGTTATAAAATCACCACAAAATTCTTTGTAAACACGGTAACTTGAAAAGTTTTTGTGCTATGAAGCTCTAACTTGGTATATATCATCCTTGGAAAAATAAAAATTTTTGAAAAGGTTTCGGCTACAATCTGTCAAAGGTCAAGGTCACAGCAAGGTCATGACTTAAGCATGTTTTAGCGAAAATGCTTTATTTTAACTATGATCACTTTTAATCAATACATGATTGTTATACTCAATAAAAAGTGTTCAATTATTGTGTGACCTTGAAGGTCAAAGGTCAAGGTCATGAGATATGAGTTATTGCAATTCCTTCTAAAGACAATAACTTGAAAAGTTTTTGTGCTATGAAGTTTAGATTTTGTATATATTATCTCTTGAGAAGTTCAACATTTTCAAAAAGTTTTGGGTACTAACTGTCGAAGGTCAAGGTCACAGCAAGGTCAACATATATGGAGAAAATGGATTAATTGTATTTTTAACACTTTATTTCATTACAATAATGTTATACTCAATGAAATGTGTTCATTGATTGTGTGACCTTGAGTGTCAAAGGTCAAGGTCACGAGAAAATTCCCAATTTGGTGAGGCCTGTAAAAGGCGGAACAGGGTAAGGCGAAACCCAAAGTTCCGGGGCTGCTCTGCTTTTGCGGTATCCCGCAAACGCTAATCTAGTTAAGATATATTTCCAAACTTATCAATCATATCTGATCGAAATTCAATCAAATCTTTGTTAAAGATACACTCGTGAAAGCACGATGTTTTACATTACTTTGAATTACCATCGTAATTTCATGATGACGAATAACATTCCTTTTATAATTTTTTGCTCATGGTTATATTTCTGATAGTTATTCTTCGACTTTTATATACACAAATATTTCAATTAACCACATGTTTATTTTGAAAAAAATAAAATATAGAAAACGTGTAAGAAAATCTGATATATTTACACATTTAATATTGTATCGACAAAATGTTGTCATGAAATTATTACGACCACGTTTCATGTTTCGAGATCTTTTTTAAACCGACTTGCTGATTGGTTGACCTACATAATTTAGCCAATGAAAAGGCTTGTAACAAATATCTCATTTCCAGCAAACACTTCATGCACCTAAGGTTGTTGACTGTCGTTCGTTAACAATTTGCCGAGAATAATTTGTTATATGATTAAAACAAACAACAAACACCGTAAGTGAACACTTATAATTTCTTTTATAGTTTTTTGAAATAATATACGTCTTAAAATTAACGTGTCATTTGATGATTCATGAGCTTTTAGTTTCAATGCAACGGGCATCATATCGACTTACTGTCAGCAAAATAGAGCTGCGAAGAGGGGGGTCGGTCTATACATGAGATACTAGGTTTTGACTGGAATTTGGGGGGTTGAGAAAGGGGGTCGGTTTATATGCGGGGTCGGCTTATACCCGGTCATATACGGTAGTATAAATATTCATAGGTTTCTCAAAACTTTTTCGTTATTGGTAGTTAACGATAATTTCATTTTAAAACAGTAAGTTTTCAAACAATAAACCGAATTAATATTATGGACTTCAAAGTTGAGATTATTTAAAATTAACCTGTGAAGTTTAATGACTACAACAAGAAAATGTTTAATGAAAATTATTTTTGCTGCACAAATTTAACATGTAAGTCTATAAATAATAATGCCACTGTCCGAATAAAACTGGTACGGGTATGTAGATTATCGCAAGATAAACCTACATTATTTGTTGAGGATAATATACGGAAGCAAATCAAGTATGCGCTGTCAGTTCGCAATAAAGCTCCACATTGAATGGTACACGGCCCCTTGCATTCCAATCTACGTCACAACCTCTGTGTCATTCCACCAATCACAACAAACAAACCGCTTAGCGCATGGCTGTTTAAGCCTGTAAATTTGAGGTGATCGTCTGTCAAAAGATTACTGAACGCTCTTCGAGTTAAATACTTTCAACTGAAACTAATAATGTGCTTATTGACTTATTCTACTATAAATATTTAACTATAAGTCTATCGATCGATTCAAGAAACAAAATAATATCAACAGTTATCAGCGATGTAAAAGCGAGTTTCATCAGAGATGTGTTGTGTTTTCATTGACCTACATTTTCTTGCCGATCGATATGTGACTTGCAGCTTGCCTGTCGACTCGACAGGTATTTTATCATGTCAAATATTTGTGTGGAAGATTAAAAAAACGTAACTAAGTTTTAAAAATATTTTTTTGATGGCAGAATAAATTGCCGTTCAATATAGCAGATCGTTGATTCCTGATGTGGAATTTTCCCCGTACGTAAATAATATGTGAATTTTACAGAAAACATCTGAAATTAATAATTTTAAAAGTTAGTCTTCATATTACAGTAAGAAATGGTTGATTTTGATAGGCAACTATACACTTCTATCAATTAGTGTCACACAAATCACGTACAGCATTTGTTTTTTTATGACAATAGTCTATCACATGCACCAGGTCGTGTACACGGTAACGTTTCGTTTTTTTCATACCGTGTAAACGTTTACTGAAATTTGTAAACTTCCTAGCCCTATAAGTATAGTCACATGACAACCACGTGACGTAATGTTCAATTACGCTCGATCTTACCATTATGCATAAACGAGTTGTACCCCGTGGAATTAAATTGTTCAATTCCGCCCACCATTACTCAAAGTTGTGTTTTCTATTTATCGTGGTGAAAACACCACACCTATCAATTGAATATTTGAGCAATTACCATTTCTGAAATGATTACCGGTATCTGAAAATCACATCACCTATACTTAATTTATGGATCGGTGACCCTGTAGCCCCTACAGCATAATTGAATATAAAGCCTGATGAGCTAAAGAGCAAATGGCTCTATTTAAAAAAAAAATCACCCATATTATAAATGTTGTCCAAATAAAGGGTTTCGTGAAAAGCAAGAAATATCAGTTGGTTTCATCAATCAAGTGAGCAGTTCACGAGATTAATGAAAAGTGATCATTTCAAGCAGAACAATTGATTAACAGAGTAAGTTTGATGAGAAAACGTGTGCAAACAGTCAGACATGATATCATTATCATTATCATTATTATTATCAATGTGAAAACAGCTTAGTCTTGGGTATTATCGATAATGTCCTGAAATTTATTTTCTTTTGTTTATATCAAATTATTTGATCTGTGCGCTAGACTAACATTTAGTCCCTGAAAAAAGAGTTCTTTCTAATTTTGTTAATTTGGTTTTTTATTTAAGAAGAAATAAAAAGGAGCCCTGAAAAATACTTAATTTTCTACCCAAACAACTAGACCTAACATTTAGTCCCTGAAAAAAAGAGTTCTTTACAAATTTTATTAATTTGTTTTTTTATTTAAAAAGAAATAAAAAGCAGCCCTGAACAATACTTAATTTTGATAAAGCTTAGGCATCTAGACTTGCCACTATTTTCTAGACTTAAGAAGGCTCCTTTATTTTGCTTTTGCTTTAGAGCCTGATTAACAGACTATCTGTGCGCATGGTTCATTTATCATCTTAAAGGGGCAGTAGCATGTTTTAAGGGGGAATATAAGGTGATGTCAAGAAATTAGTGGTTCCAATTGAAAGACAATTTATTTAAACTAAATGGAGCAGTAATAATTCAAATATATAACGTACAGTTTAGCCTTTTTCTTACACAAAATGAATTAAAGGTGTTCACACAAAATAGCCGGCAATGGATTTTATGTGAATCTTCATACTTTGTCCTCTGACTATGGATGATTGGCTTGTGTAATGAAATTTTTTACACTGTCAAAATAATAAATTTAACATTAACTTGCAATTATCAGGAATAAAATAAAATATAAAATTATCAAAAAACGTGCCCCTTTAAAATGTGTTAAACGTAAAACCCATATTTTATAATTTCAGACGGAACTACACGACAACCACACAACGCTCATCGTCCACTGGGCCGGAACTAACAGCGACGTCATCATCGCTCTCGGTCGCAACAGTCTGAGGTCCAGTTCCCCGACTAACGTCTACGTGTCGTTTGATTACGGGAAGTCGTTTAGGGACATCAGTGACAAACTGAAGATAAACACGACTTCTCGTGCGCACATCGCGCGGTACTATAATACGCCTGCTCACAACAGTCACGTGAGTACCTCAAACATTAGATCAAGTCTAGTCAGCGATTAACATACACATGAAATCAAGGGTTTTAAATAGTCAATCAAAACTGGGTCCTGGCATCCTGTCTTAGAGTACGAACGTTACGCTAACTCCACTAATCTGTACCCTGGGCTCAGAAGCTAGATTCGGTCGCTCGGGCCCACATGAGATATAGCAAATCAAATCATTTTCTCGCAACCTTCTCGATAAAATTTAAACGAGAAAAAGGTTTTGATTGGCTATATCCCAAGTCAGCCCGAGCGAGCGAATCTAGCTTCTTGGCCCAGGGTACAGATTAGTGGAGTTAGCATAACGTTCGTTCCCTGACACAGGATGGGGTCCTGGGGACTCAGAGTATATATTTTTGGAAGTCCCCTTCCTATCTCAAGAGGCTTTGATAATATTATGGATGTTTGATAATACTTGAGAAAAATGTTGATACAGATTTACCAATAATTGGATGGTTATTGGTTGATGTTTTAATATCATCGTGACATGAATTCATACTGAAATTTGGCTTTCTTTAAAACATTGGATATTTGTATCAGTCACAGAGGACCCAAATTATTATTTTTTGGGGGTCCTACTGACATTACTATTTGCTCCCCTATTGAGGGACTTGCAGGGATTGGGAAAGACATCTTAGACAATGGGCCATTTTTAGGGTTTTTGGTAATTTCCTGAATTTCAAATGAACAATTACATCAATAGTAAACTTTCAAATTTAAATGGACCATTATTTCATCCCATGTTGTTCTTCGTGGTGGTACTATTTGCTTAGTTATTGAGGGAATTGCATAAATCTGCTTGGAGTCCTTGTGATATCTGAGGTCACTGAACCTGTACTCACTGGTAATGGCTCAAATATTACCCAAGCAGCTTTTTGCAACTGATTCACTTATCCAGCACTAAACTATACAAGGGCTATACAATATCAAATTTTACAAGAATTGGTTTTCGTGAGATCTCGCGTGAGCGTATGATTTGCATAGCAACAAGGCCTCCAATGGCCTTTTTAAAAATCATCTCAATGTTTTCAATTCTAATAGTTCCATTAAAGAATTGTTACCGTCGTCATCATCAAATGTTAAACTTTTTATGTATCCTTATTTATTCATATGAAAATCTATTTAATTTAAAATGAATTGATTTTAAAACAAACTTTGAAACTTATCAATGTATCGGTAAATTGATGTATTGTCACATCTCCAATGACAATCCCATATTAAAATCTATTTAATTCAAAATGAATTGATTTTAAGATATAACAGATCAATGTAACGATAAGTCAATGTATTGTCACATCTCCAATGACATCCCTTGTATTCGTTGATACCAATATTCACCGTGATCATGCCACAGTCTTTTAACATAATTTGTATCCACCATTGTAAATTTTGTATGCCATGTCTGATCGATTTGATAACTATGTTTATAATGAAGAAAATGAATATTACAGTTAATAATGCTGAGGAATATATGGATGACAACTTCTTTGTTCATTGTATGCGACGTTTCGACACAGATTCTTGTGTCGTTCTCAAGCAGTGTCGTTCCTCAGCATTATTGTCATCCCAACTTCTAAAATGCCTCTCAAAGAAGTTAAAATATTACAGTTGTATAGTATATTTGTGGTGCCTACAAAAAGAAATAAAGTAATAAAAAAAAAAATTCACCTTTATGTATCATGTTGCAGTACATATTTGCGGATATTGAACACAACTGTACCTTCACGACCGTGGACTTTACGACAACGATTCAGACGTACTGCTCCATGCCCTTCACGCCCAGAACGATAGCCATTAACGCAGTCAATCCTCGCCTCGTGCTTGGGATGGACGAAGAAAGCGAAGAAAAAGAGGTATGAATTACGATAAATTGATAAGAATTATGCAAGGAAGATTTCTTAATTCAGTGTTTGCCCTGACGCAGAAAACCTGCGTATTTGACGCATAAAATATGTAAAATACGCAAGTTCTTTAACAGTCTGCATCATCATTGATGAGCAACCTTATTCAACTATTATATGGCTGTGTTTCTGTTCACCGTTTAGCTGTGTACTATGTATAAAGGTCTCAGCAATGTATTGCTTAAATGGTGTTTTGTACTTTGTCCATGAAGAAGAAAAAGTTCATTATTGCAAGCCCCTGTGCTTGTCTGACATTTATAACAGAAATTCATTACTTTAATGATCTCAGCTAAATATGATACTTTCTATAATTTCAGTTGTTAAATTTATATGACAGTCTAGTAGAGTTATTTCTGTGTCTGTACGTGTCTGATATTCATAACAGAAATTCATTACTTTAATGATCTCAGCTAAATGTGGTATTTTCTATAATTTCAGTTGTTTATTTCCGATGATTTCGGCTTCACCTGGAGGAAGATTCAGGACAACGTGAAGTCCTTCTTCTGGTGAGTCTACTAATAATAATAATAATAATAAATAGTACTTATAGAGCGCATTACTCCATGATACAGACTCAATGCGCTATGGAAAAGAGCCTCACAATTGGGAAATGGACGTGAAAGTTCATGGAAAGGCTTGCTTAAAGAGATAGGATTTAAGATCCCTTTTAAATTGCTCAAGTGATGGTGTGCTCCTCAGAGAGCAGGGAAGAGAGTTCCACAGAGTTGGGGCAACATAGCTGAAGGATCGTCCTCCAGCTGCTTTCAGGTTGTACTTTGGGATCCGGAGCAAATTTTCACCAGAGGATCGTAGGACACGGGTGGTCTCGTATTTGGTCAGTTTGTTGGTAAGATACGCTGGAAGGGTTCCATCGAAATGACGATATGCCATGACAGCAAGCTTATACTGACAGCGGTACTCAGCAAACTTTACTCAAATTATTCAATCAGTTTTGCCAGGCAAATAGTTCATCACCAGGGCCTAGATTTTCAAAGCTATCTTAGTTCTAAGATAGTCGCAAGTACCCTACTTTAACATTGGCCTACAACTATCTTAGAACTTAACAAGCTTTGAAAATCTAGGCCCAGTGTATGAAACAAACTTTAATAAAAAAATATATAATGAGTTTTGCCAGGCAAATATTGATACACCTCAGGCAAATAGTTCATCACCAGTGCATGAAACAAGCTTGAAAGTTAGCCAGGCCAAAAGATGAATTTTATACATTTCACCTTCTTCTCTTTGGTATAAACAGTGTATGAAATAAGACCCGTCCGACAGCCCGAAACGGGTAACTTCTGGTCTGGGCTGGTAACTTTTTAATGTTTTTGTTGAATTTGACCATGAAATTAAGTAAAATCATTCTTT
Organism: Steromphala cineraria; assembly: GCA_916613615.1. Lineage (NCBI taxonomy): Eukaryota > Metazoa > Mollusca > Gastropoda > Trochida > Trochidae > Steromphala > Steromphala cineraria. The sequence continues at coordinate 3,100,806 of OU744737.1, forward strand.
CGGGCTGGTAACTTCTCAGGCTTATTTCATACACTGGTATTAGACCATACTTGAGCCAAAGACTATCCCTCTTTCTTCAGAGTTGAGCAGGTTGGGGTCATTCTCGGTTTAAAGCCCACCCCCAAATTTCGGCCAAATCTGAGAAAATCTAGAGGCCAGGTGGAAATCTGTCTGACGGGTAGGTTATGTTAAGCGTTGAGTCGATACCATTAATGGTGAGAATTGAAGAAAAGCTTTAAAAAGTTACCAGCCCGGACCAAAAGTAACCAGGTACCGGGCTAGCGGATATGTCTTATTTCATACAATTTTGCTGATAACATCAATCTTTCCCCTGCCATTTGTAGCAACTTTACAGACCTTTACATGCATTCTGGTTCTCAATGTTGAATTTCAAGCATTACTATCTGATTTATGCCAAAGATATTCAGATTATTTAGCAATCATCCTGAGGGATTCCACACAAGGCGATTTTAAGAAACAGCTTTGGTAACATGCAATTGACAATTGGACAGCCGGTATTTACAAACTATCAATACATTGACCGGACATATTCTAACCTTCCTGTCCTATTCTGATGTGGATAAGAGTATATATATATATATATACCAACATTTGACTCAGTCCTTACAGGTGTTAAAATTGGTTCCTGAAAACTGGATGTACTGACCTTCGCTTAATAGCTGCTGTGAAAGTACACTCCTTCAGGGTAATAATGAAGCATGTCTGAGGACGGGGAAAAGGCGCAATATGAGTATACAAATTATTTATTATTATTACAGGGGTGTTGCACCGTATGATAACGCATCAAAGATATACGTGGAAGAGGAAAGATCGCCAGCAACAGGCAACATCGTCTACAGTAGCAACAATCTGTTCCGTGGTTGGTCAAGAGAAGTCGTCATTGAGGGTGTCAGAGATTTTGAAGTGCGAGGAAGATACCTCTTTGCTACCAAAAAACTTGTAAGTAAACTGTTGTAAACCTCCGAGCTAAAAAAATGAGACAGTTTTAGATTAACCGTATTTATTAAATATTTGACATAAACTTATTAAATTTGGAATACATTTAGATAATTCATAAGAAATTTTATTTAAAAAAAACATGCTAATGTCCCTTTAAGGTATTTAAAGTAGTTAATTGGGGCAGTAGCACGTTTTTTTAAAATTTTATATTTAAAATTTTTCTCGGATAATTGTACGTTAATGCTTAATGTATTATTTTGATAGTGTCAAAAATCTCATAACATTAACCAATAATCCATAATCAGAGAACAAATTATAAAGATTCACATGAAGTCCTTTGGCAGACATTTTTGTGTGAACACCTTCAATTCATTTTATGAAAGAAAAGGAAAACGCATGGCTGAACTTAGCGTGATATTATATTTTATTTTTTACTCCCTTATTTTAAATAAATACATTGTCCTTCAATTGTAACCCTTTATTTTCATTTCCCTGACATCTCATATTCCCGCTAAAAACGTGCTACTGCCCTTTTAAGACAATGATATAGTTGCTGTACATTCACTAATATGCCTACATTTTGATAATTTCAGCAGCTGTTCGGAGCAACACATACACACACTCAGCTCTGGGTGTCGTCAGATAGGAAACCATTTGAGAATGCAGAATTCCCAACTCCTGAAAACCAGGTATGTAGATTTATTTACCATATTTCGAATGGTATGTGTCTCGAATAGAGGCTGGGGATATGGAGAGATTTGGTCATGGTTTTGGTCAAGGAATATTCTGGAAAAGGATATCATGAATTTTTATTCGTCTGTGACATTGTACATAAACTTGTGGAAGTGTGGTTTCGGGGCAACGGGGACGTTGAGAGGAACAAGAATGTATTTGTTTCTGCATTGGATAGATGCCTCATCAGGTATAATATATAAATCTTTGATTCCATGTTGACTAAAGTCATGCCGCTAATGGCTGAAATATTACCCAAGTGAAATTTCACTCACGAAGTCATTTTTATCCTCACAGGAGTATTACATTGCTGATGCCTCGGAGGACCAAGTCATGGTGTGTGTGAACCACAACAAGTCCACGACCAATCTGTACATCTCGGAAGTGATGGGGTTAAGGTTTTCTCTCTCCCTAGAAAATGTTGTCTACTTTAACCCCAAAGGTGCCAACAAGGACACTTGGTTAAGGTGCGTAAACCTTTGATCTCTCCGATGTTTAAAGATGAACTCATAAAACATCATAACCTTAGGCTCTAAAGCTGATATTTGCATGATTACAAGTTATGTTTAACAATAAGGACACTTTTTATGGATGAACAACTTCTTTATACTGTGTAAGTGACGTTTCGACGTAGATTCTAATGTCGTTGTCAAGCAAGTGATCAACATAGATTCTAATGCCGTTGTCAAGCAATAGATCACGACATTAGAATCTATGTCAAAACGTTGCTCACACAGAATAAAGAAGAACATGAAGAAAAGAGAAATAAATATAAAAATATAACCTTTGAATAACTTTTTCACTGTGTTTTTGAAGGCACTCACAGTAAAAAATGAGTAACATTTTAAGAGCCGGCATTTCAATGGTTTTTTTCTAGGCCTAAATATCCATTTCCCCCTTGTCAACATCTTGAAAAAAAGGCTTGATGCGGGGTATTGAAACTTAAACTGACGCAGACGGAAACCAGAAACAAATTATTTTTTCTAGGCCTAATAAAAACCAATTTTACCCACAGATATTACACGAACGACACGTTTGCGGACATTCACCGCGTTGACGGTATGCGGGGGATCTTCATAGCCTCCCAACTGATGGACAACACGTTTGACATAGATAAACAACGCAGTCTGATCACGTTCGACAAGGGCGGAGAATGGCAGCTCATCACAGCTCCGGCTGAAGGCGACCGTGAAGCGAATTGCTCTGTGAGTATATAGCACTGCACAATCTATAGCCTTGTATTAACTTATCAGCACCAAAATCAGTGTCTGAGACACTTTTTTCTAATGTAATAATGACTGCCGCTATTGGCTGAAATATTGTCCAAGTGCCGTTAACCATTAACTCACTCAATGTAATAATGATGTAAGATGATATTTTTGCCAGTTGCCAATGATTCCTTTGAGAGCAGCATAAGTCCTTTGAGTGACAACACAAGAAACTGTCAAAATGTGATAGAAAGTTACGTATGATCAATAATAACAACCTCATTATGAAAAGATACATGATTTGCCATCTAGGGATAAGCGTGCTTTTAGATCGTCATCGTCATCATCATCGTCGTCATCATTGTCATCTTCTTTATCATTGTCATCAATTTCAGAATTATCATCATAATTGTCATCATCATACCCGTCATCATAATCGTCTTCATCATTTAATAATATTGTTTCACCTAGTTTATGATCAATAATAACCTCATCATGAATAGATACATTATTTGCCATCTAGGGATAAGCGTGCCTTTAGATCTGTCATCATCATCATCATCGTCATCATCATTATCATCTTCATCATCATTATAGTTGTCGTCATCTTCATCATCTTCATCATCTCCTTCATCATTTAATAATATCATTGTTTCACCTACTAATCCGTTCTCTTCACTGCGTTCACTTCTACAGGGCAAGTTATCACCGTGGTCCACGACAAAGGTATATGTTCCTATCTAATCAAAATTGTAGATCAGAGTTATCTCTCTTTACTCATAGATGCAATGTCAAACCTCCCAGGGACAAAACAGCAAAATATTTCTATGACAGCTGCAAAAACAAATCAGGAACATTTCTGAGTTGGTTCAGGATTCAAAATTTGGAAAACCTTCTAAAAGTAAACAGACACCTGTTTTCAAACACGTAACAAGCTGACGAAGTGTATTGATAATCGAAAGAGGAATGTCATAGACATAGAGATTATTACCTGAGGAAGTGTGTCATATGACTTTTACGAAACGAGTGTGAATTTTTGTATTACCCGAGTGAGAGCGAGGGTTATACACAAATTTGCACGAGTTTCGTAAAGGCCATATGCCACACTTCCGAGGGTAATAATTTCTTTATTTCCGTTTCTATTCCATTTTACCATCTTAGAAATATCCAAGAAACCTTCCCTTGCGACGGCCGGCTACAGTGACGTCACGAACAATGACGTTATGACGTCACAGGCGAAAAAATACGGGAACTCGCGCTACAACAATCGTTGCTAGGCAAAAGTGATATGTGCACTAGTGTTCATATTGAAAATATGTCACCACTTATTTTCAAACGTATGGGTAATAAAAGGTTTTATAAACTAAGGAAATGAAAGTCTTAATGGTTTGAAACTTTATGTCATGTGTGGCTTCCTTGGGTACTCGAGTACTCGAGCCCAAGTCGGGTCCAGCGGGACTCGAGTCCATTTCCTTGGACCTTGAAAGTTTATATCACTGTTATTTTTAAAGTTATTTCAGTCTGTTTGTCTGTAATGTGTGAAGAGAGGTGATCAACATTACCATTTCCAGACATGGATGTAAAAAATACTCCATATACGACCATTTAAAAGTCGAAATATATATTATTACAGGGATCGCCCTGGTTCAAAGTATGAAAGGGAGAAAAATCTTACCTTGGCCTAATATAGTGGGATTTTCAGAGAAAGCAATGGGATGTTTAAGAAGAAGAATAATAGTTTTGATTTTTGCAATGAGATTTTTTCCCCTCATTAGTATTGATAATGGGATATGTTGATACATCAATGGGTAAATATCCCCAAATCCCTGTCCAAAGTGATCCCTGTTATTATATCAAGGCTATACATCATTTCAAGGCTTTTAGATAAGACAAGAGGACTTGAGCTATAATAATACGAAAAGATAAAATTTTGGGTACTCAGGTCCGAGTCGAGTTTGACCCCTCGAGACCTCCAGTCCAAAATTCTGGACCCGTGGAAGCACTAGTGTCATCTAGACCTAAGGGAGATAACTCTGCATGTACAGTTTGATAGATTGGCTGTTAGTATGAATTTCTAGACTATGGCATGAACCTTTGCGTTGAAAGTCATCTTTTGTTTTCAATTTGATTCTGGTTTTCGTAAACAAATTACCAAATGCAATAACAGTTTAAAAGCATTTTGACCACCATGAAGTGGGTGAAGACTCATTATTTAATTCCTTTTGCCAGGAGATAGTAGCAAAAAAGCTTTAGTTCAGTGTTAAAGGGGCAGTAGCACGTTTAATGGTAATTTTATATTTTGAATTTCTCACTGATAATTGTAAGTGAATGCTACATGTATTATTTTGACAGTGTCAAAAATCTCATTACACAAGCCAATCATCCATAGTCAGAGGACAAAGTATGAAGATTCACATAAAATCCATTGGCGGCCATTTTTTTGTGAACACTTTTAATTCATTTCTGTAAGAAAAAGGAATCGGATGGCTAAACTTAACGTTATATATTTGAATTATTACTGCCTCATTTCGTTTAAATACATTGTATTTCAATTGAAACCATTAATGTTCATTTTCCTTACATCACCTTATATTCCCCCTAAAAACGTGCTACTGCCCCTTTAAAAGTATTCACCAATAATCAGAAGCTGTTGGTAGGAGATGTCATAGATGTAAATTCCTATGATCCATTTATGAAGTTCTTTATACATTATCTAGATGACATTTTTGGCTTCACAAATTGTGTATCAAGAATTTGTTGGAAACAAAAGTTTACTGCTTATAAAAAACATCATGCAATAAGTTTTTTATTTAAATTTTGATTTTTTTTTTAACAAATAATGTTTATAGGTTGTGTCATGTTTTTTTGTTTTGTTGCATGTTATTATGTGTTCAGCATTTATTATTTTGAAATTTGAAGCCTTTTGTTTTTTTGTTGTTCTGTCAATGTGTTATTGTACTTTTACTTATCATGTTTCACAAAGAGTTCAGTTATACCCCAGTCTAAGTAAACCTAGCCTCACTATTATCCGTTTCACTGCTTTACTGAGTCTAGAAAGGTCTGGTTGAGGGTCGCGTCAGCCGACCTTTCTGCGACCTATGACCCTCCAACGTTATACGTTCGAAGGCACACTATTGTGGCTTGGTAAGATCAGTTCTGATTGGTCAACTTGGTCACGTGGGCTGACGCGACTCTCAACCCAGCCTTTCTAGACTCAGTATAGCAGTGTAACGGATAATAGTGAGGCTAGGTTTACTTAGACTGGTTGTACCCTCTCTTTGGATCCTTTCCTGTGCATTTCATACCCTATCTTGTCAAAACTGTTTTGTGATTGTTTCATGAAATAGGGTGGTGTCTTGGAAGATTATCGTTGTTCAATATTCAGTGATATTACTTGAACCAAAGTTGTATTCCAACTGCAAATATTCAATATGTCATCATTTTATATGTCCACGAGTTTCTTGAAAGTCTAAGAATGTGCATACTATGGTTTACTTGTGGCTTTGAAAAACATTAGAAAGAATTTGCATTTTAATAGTTTTTAGCTCATGGGCTTATGGCATAGCATGGTGTCCGTCCGTCCGTCCGTCCGTCCGTAAACTTTGTGGAATTTCGACTTCTTCTCCAGAACCATAAGGCCTAAAAAGCTTAAACTTTGTGTACAGATTCCTTGGCTAGTGAGGATTATAACCCTGTGACCCCTATTAAGGGCCACAGGGGCCGCGCCCTAAAAACCTATTTTCATCTTCTTCTCCAGAACCATGAGGCCTAGAAAGGTGAAACTTTGTGTACAGACTCCTTGGCTAGTGAGGATTATAAATTGTAGCTTTGGTGGCCCTGTGACCCCTAATAAGGGCCACAGGGGCCATGCCCTAAAAACCTATTTTCATCTTCTTCTCCAGAACCATGAGGCCAAGAAAGCTGAAACTTTGTGTACAGACTCCTTGATTATTGAGGATTATGAACTGTAGGTTTGGTGACCCTGTTGCCCCAATGAAGTATAAGGCCTAGAAAACTGAAACTTGTCGCCTATATACTTAATTTTATGATTGGTGACCCTTTGGCCTCTACAAAGGGGGAATCACATTTGCCACACTCAACAGCATATATTGTAATTGACGATGAAGCCTGATGAGCTACAGAGCCGATGGCTCTATTTTTTTTAACCCTGTGCATTGCATTGAGTTGGCAGTTTGCTGTGAAGTTATTGATTGTTTTATAATTTATTCTAGTTGTGCATCTTGCCTCTGTTTATTATCTTTGATTGTCCTTTGCATGATTTACAAAAAGCTTCAAATTTCGCCTTTAAGGAACTTTTTACAAATTGCAAATTTCCAGACGTCATGTGGCTTCTTGAAAGCAAAGATGTAAATAAGAATGTCTTTGTGGAAATTATCTTATCATATCATTATCTTAAAGTGCAAATATATTTTAAGATGTTAAGCAGCTCCTTAACGATAACATCACCTTCTTCCCTCTGAAGTTTCAATCATTCCAAATAATTTGACAAAAGTTAAAAACATATTCAATATATTTAGTTTATGGATTGACAGAACAGGAACTATTTCAAGACCTATGTTTAATCAAGATTTGTTTTAAAAAGAAGTGATAATAACAATGAATTTGAATAATGAATAATGAATGAATAGAGCGTCTAATCTACCATTGAGATGCTTAGTGGCGCTAAAAACAAAACACTTCAACATCTTTTTGCTGATTTAGATAATTTAGAAACTCATACATGAAATTGAAATACTTTTATATTTGACCTACAGATGACAAACTGTTCTCTTCATCTGACTCAACAACTTCACCGCCTCTACCCCGGGAGTCGAGCGTCCCCTATAATGTCCCGGAAATCTGCGCCCGGGTTGATAATAGCCTCAGGCGTCATTGGTACCAACATCAAGATGAACCCAAATGTGTTTATATCGTCAGATGCAGGAGTCACTTGGGATCAGGTAAGAGTTATCTCCCTTCCTTTTGAAAAGGAAGTCACAGTAGAACATGGATATTGCGAACTCGGATATAGCGAACAAATGTTTTGTCAAATGCCCTATGCATGGCGAACAATTGAATATAGTGATCAATCGGACATAGTGAGCAATTATTTAAGTCCCGTCAAATGCCCTATGCATGGCGACCAAACGCAAGTAGCCAACACTGGATATAGCGAACTCAATTCTTTGGTGCCTTGGGTTCGTTATATCCTTGTTCTTAATTATTATCTTGAGTCAATGCCGACCGCTTGTGGCTGAAATATTGCCCAAAAGACGATTAAGGATAACTCACTGAATATGAAAAGGTACTTATATTATTCAACTTTGTTAGAAATCATATAGTAAATATTTATTCTTTCATAAAAATATATACAAATAAAATGATAACTTGTCGCTTTTGTTTTCAGATTCTCCACGGAGAGTATATGTATACATTCGCAGATCATGGCGGCATCATCATCGCCAGTAAACAGTTTGAAGAAACAGACAGCATCTTGTGAGTTGATAGACAAATTCTCAATGAAAAAAGACCATTTCTTTACTTGACTTCCCTTCATTATCATAATTCATAGGCAAATCTCAATAAAACAAGACCATTCCTTACTAGACTTCCATTTAGAATCCAAATTCATAGGCAAATCTCATTAAAACAAGAGCATTCCTTACACTTAAACTTTACCTTGTGAGTTGAGAATTCTAATTCTTTAGATAATTTCTAAAACAACGTCATTCTTGACCCTTGACCCATTCTTACTTAAAGATTTCTCTTCTTGCATAAAAGTTTCTGTTCTTACATAAAGATTTCTGTTCTCGCATAAAGATTTCTGTTCTTGCATAAATATTTCTGTTCTTGCTTCAGCTTCTCAATGGACTACGGTCAATCGTGGCGGGAGAAGAAGATCAGCAATGAGACGATCCGTATCTACGGGATTCTGACGGAACCAGGGGAGGCAACTGCGATCTTCTCCATCTTCGGGTCGAGACTGAGCCGTCACAGCTGGAGGATAGCTCAGCTCGATATGCTCAAGGAGCTCCGTGAGTAATCTTGAATCAACCATTACCCCTAGGATAGCCCAGCTCGATATGCTCAAGGAACTCCGTGAGTAATCTTGAATCAACCATAACCCCTAGGATAGCCCAGCTCGATATGCTCAAGGAGCTCCGTGAGTAATCTTGAATCAACCATAACCCCTAGGATAGCCCAGCTCGATATGCTCAAGGAGCTCCGTGAGTAATCTTGAATCAACCATAACCCCTAGGATAGCCCAGCTCGATATGCTCAAGGAGCTCCGTGAGTAATCTTGAATCAACCATAGCCCCTAGGATAGTCCAGCTGGATATGCTCAAGGAACTCCGTGAGTAATCTTGAATCAACCATAACCCCTAGGATAGCCCAGCTCGATATGCTCAAGGAGCTCATTGAGTAATCTTGAATCAACCATAACCCCTAGGATAGCCCAGCTCGATTTGCTCAAGGAGCTCCGTGAGTAATCTTGAATCAACCATAGCCCCTAGGATAGTCCAGCTGGATATGCTCAAAGAATCAGTGAGTAATCTTGAATCAACCATAGCCCCTAGGATAGTCCAGCTGGATATGCTCAAGGAACTCAGTGAGTAATCTTGAATCAACCATAACCCCTAGGATAGCCCAGCTCGATATGCTCAAGGAGCTCATTGAGTAATCTTGAATCAACCATAACCCCTAGGATAGCCCAGCTCGATATGCTCAAGGAGCTCCGTGAGTAATCTTGAATCAACCATAGCCCCTAGGATAGTCCAGCTGGATATGCTCAAGGAACTCAGTGAGTAATCTTGAATCAACCATAACCCCTAGGATAGCCCAGCTCGATATGCTCAAGGAGCTCATTGAGTAATCTTGAATCAACCATAACCCCTAGGATAGCCCAGCTCGATATGCTCAAGGAGCTCCGTGAGTAATCTTGAATCAACCATAACCCCTAGGATAGCCCAGCTCGATATGCTCAAGGAGCTCCGTGAGTAATCTTGAATCAACCATAACCCCTAGGATAGCCCAGCTCGATATGCTCAAGGAGCTCCGTGAGTAATCTTGAATCAACCATAACCCCTAGGATAGCCCAGCTCGATATGCTCAAGGAACTCATTGAGTAATCTTGAATCAACCATAACCCCTAGGATAGCCCAGCTCGATATGCTCAAGGAACTCTGTGAGTAATCTTGAACCAACGATAACCCCTAGGATAGCCCAGCTCGATATGTTCAAGGAGCTCAGTGAGTAATCTTGAATCAACCATAACCCCTAGGATAGCCCAGCTCGATATGCTCAAGGAACTCTGTGAGTAATCTTGAACCAACCATAACCCCTAGGATAGCCCAGCTCGATATGCTCAAGGAGCTCAGTGAGTAATCTTGATTCAACCATAACCCCTAGGATAGCCCAGCTCGATATGCTCAAGGAGCTCGGTGAGTAATCTTGAACCAACCATAACTCGGTGAGTAATCTTGAATCAACCATAACCCCTAGGATAGCCCAGCTCGATATGCTCAAGGAACTCAGTGAGTAATCTTGAATCAACCATAACCCCTAGGATAGCCCAGCTCGATATGCTCAAGGAGCTCAGTGAGTAATCTTGAATCAACCATAACTCCTAGGATAGCCCAGCTCGATATGCTCAAGGAGCTCAGTGAGTAATCTTGAATCAACCATAACTCCTAGGATAGCCCAGCTCGATATGCTCAAGGAGCTCAGTGAGTAATCTTGATTCAACCATAACCCCTAGGATAGCCCAGCTAGATATGCTCAAGGAGCTCAGTGAGTAATCTTGAATCAACCATAACTCCTAGGATAGCCCAGCTCGATATGCTCAAGGAGCTCAGTGAGTAATCTTGAACCAACCATAACCCCTAGGATAGCTCAGCTCGATATGCTCAAGGAACTCAGTGAGTAATCTTGAATCAACCATAACCCCTAGGATAGCCCAGCTCGATATGCTCAAGGAGCTCGGTGAGTAATCTTGAACCAACCATAACCCCTAGGATAGCCCAGCTCGATATGCTCAAGGAGCTCGGTGAGTAATCTTGAATCAACCATAACCTTTAGGATATCCCAGCTCGATATGCTCAAGGAGCTCAGTGAGTAATCTTGAATCAACCATAACCCCTAGGATAGCCCAGCTCGATATGCTCAAGGAACTCAGTGAGTAATCTTGAATCGACCATAACCCCTAGGATAGCCCAGCTCGATATGCTCAAGGAGCTCAGTGAGTAATCTTGATTCAACCATAACCCCTAGGATAGCCCAGCTCGATATGCTCAAGGAACTCAGTGAGTAATCTTGAATCAACCATAACCCCTAGGATAGCCCAGCTCGATATGCTCAAGGAGCTCAGTGAGTAATCTTGATTCAACCATAACCCCTAGGATAGCCCAGCTCGATATGCTCAAGGAACTCAGTGAGTAATCTTGAATCAACCATAACCCCTAGGATAGCCCAGCTCGATATGCTCAAGGAACTCAGTGAGTAATCTTGAATCAACCATAACCCCTAGGATAGCCCAGCTCGATATGCTCAAGGAGCTCAGTGAGTAATCTTGAATCGACCATAACTCCTAGGATAGCTCAGCTCGATATGCTCAAGGAGCTCAGTGAGTAATCTTGAATCAACCATAACCCCTAGGATAGCCCAGCTCGATATGCTCAAGGAACTCAGTGAGTAATCTTGAATCAACCATAACCCCTAGGATAGCCCAGCTCGATATGTTCAAGGAGCTCAGTGAGTAATCTTGAATAAACCATAACCCCTAGGATAGCCAAGCTCGATATGCTCAAGGAACTCTGTGAGTACTCTTGAATCAACCATAACCCCTAGGATAGCCCAGCTCGATATGCTCAAGGAACTCAGTGAGTAATCTTGAATCAACCATAACCCCTAGGATAGCCCAGCTCGATATGCTCAAGGAGCTCAGTGAGTAATCTTGAATCGACCATAACTCCTAGGATAGCTCAGCTCGATATGCTCAAGGAGCTCAGTGAGTAATCTTGAATCAACCATAACCCCTAGGATAGCCCAGCTCGATATGCTCAAGGAACTCAGTGAGTAATCTTGAATCAACCATAACCCCTAGGATAGCCCAGCTCGATATGCTCAAGGAACTCAGTGAGTAATCTTGAATCAACCATAACCCCTAGGATAGCCCAGCTCGATATGCTCAAGGAGCTCAGTGAGTAATCTTGAATCGACCATAACTCCTAGGATAGCTCAGCTCGATATGCTCAAGGAGCTCAGTGAGTAATCTTGAATCAACCATAACCCCTAGGATAGCCCAGCTCGATATGCTCAAGGAACTCAGTGAGTAATCTTGAATCAACCATAACCCCTAGGATAGCCCAGCTCGATATGCTCAAGGAGCTCAGTGAGTAATCTTGAATCGACTATAACCCCTAGGATAGCCCAGCTCGATATGCTCAAGGAGCTCAGTGAGTAATCTTGAATCAACCATAACCCCTAGGATAGCCCAGCTCGATATGCTCAAGGAGCTCAGTGAGTAATCTTGAATCAACCATAACCCCTAGGATAGCCCAGCTCGATATGCTCAAGGAGCTCAGTGAGTAATCTTGAATCAACCATAACCCCTAGGATAGCCCAGCTCGATATGCTCAAGGAGCTCGGTGAGTAATCTTGAATCAACCATAACCCCTAGGATAGCTCAGCTCGATATGCTCAAGGAGCTCAGTGAGTAATCTTGAATCAACCATAACCCCTAGGATAGCCCAGCTCGATATGCTCAAGGAGCTCATTGAGTAATCTTGAATCAACCATAACCCCTAGGATAGCCCAGCTCGATATGCTCAAGGAACTCGGTGAGTAATCTTGACCATAACCCCTAGGATAGCCCAGCTCGATATGCTGAAGGAACTCAGTGAGTAATCTTGAATCAACCATAACCCCTAGGATAGCCCAGCTCGATATGCTCAAGGAGCTCAGTGAGTAATCTTAAATCAACCATAACCCCTAGGATAGCCCAGCTCGATATGCTCAAGGAGCTCCGTGAGTAATCTTGAATCGACCATAACCCCTAGGATAGTCCAGCTGGATATGCTCAAGGAGCTCGGTGAGTAATCTTGAACCAATCATAACCCCTAGGATAGCCCAGCTCGATATGCTCAAGGAGCTCAGTGAGTAATCTTGAATCAACCATAACCCCTAGGATAGCCCAGCTCGATATGCTCAAGGAGCTCGGTGAGTAATCTTGAATCAATCATAACCCCTAGGATAGCCCAGCTCGATATGCTCAAGGAGCTCAGTGAGTAATCTTGAATCAACCATAACCCCTAGGATAGCCCAGCTCGGTATGCTCAAGGAACTCAGTGAGTAATCTTGAATCAACAATAACCCCTAGGATAGCCCAGCTCGATATGCTCAAGGAACTCAGTGAGTAATCTTGAATCAACCATAACCCCTAGGATAGCTCAGTTCGATATGCTCAAGGAGCTCATTGAGTAATCTTGAATGAACCATAACCCCAAGGATAGCCCAGCTCGATATGCTCAAGGAGCTCAGTGAGTAATCTTGAATCGACCATAACTCCTAGGATAGCTCAGCTCGATATGCTCAATGAGCTCAGTGAGTAATCTTGAATCAACCATAACCCCTAGGATAGCCCAGCTCGATATGCTCAAGGAACTCGGTGAGTAATCTTGACCATAACCCCTAGGATAGCCCAGCTCGATATGCTGAAGGAACTCAGTGAGTAATCTTGAATCAACCATAACCCCTAGGATAGCCCAGCTCGATATGCTCAAGGAGCTCAGTGAGTAATCTTAAATCAACCATAACCCCTAGGATAGCCCAGCTCGATATGCTCAAGGAGCTCCGTGAGTAATCTTGAATCAACCATAACCCCTAGGATAGTCCAGCTGGATATGCTCAAGGAACTCAGTGAGTAATCTTGAAACAACCATAACCCCTAGGATAGCCCAGCTAGATATGCTCAAGGAGCTCCGTGAGTAATCTTGAAACAACCATAACCCCTAGGATAGCCCAGCTCGATATGCTCAAGGAGCTCCGTGAGTAATCTTGAAACAACCATAACCCCTAGGATAGCCCAGCTCGATATGCTCAAGGAGCTCAGTGAGTAATCTTGAATCAACCATAACCCCTAGGATAGCCCAGCTCGATATGCTCAAGGAGCTCCGTGAGTAATCTTGAATCAACCATAACCCCTAGGATAGCCCAGCTCGATATGCTGAAGGAGCTCCGTGAGTAATCTTGAATCAACCATAACCCCTAGGATAGCCCAGCTCGATATGCTCAAGGAGCTCAGTGAGTAATCTTGAATCAACCATAACCCCTAGGATAGCCCAGCTCGATATGCTCAAGGAACTCAGTGAGTAATCTTGAATCAACCATAACCCCTAGGATAGCCCAGCTCAATATGCTCAAGGAACTCAGTGAGTAATCTTGAACCAACCATGACCCCTAGGATAGCCCAGCTCGATATGCTCAAGGAGCTCAGTGAGTAATCTTGAATCAACCAAAACCCCTAGGATAGCCCAGCTCGATGTGCTCAAGGAACTCAGCGAGTAATCTTGAATCGACCATAACCCCTAGAATGGATCCAAAAGATTGGACTCGAGTACTCGAGGGGTCAGACTCGACTCGGACCCAAGCCCGACATTCAATCCTAATCCTAGGATTTTTTATTTTTATAGCCCTTTTTGCCTTGAATTGTTGTATAGCCCAGATTTCATAACCTATAATTCGACTTTTTAATGGTCGTTTATAGAATAATTTTGACATCAACGCTTAATGGTAATGTTGATCATCTATCTTCACACAATACAGACAAACCGACTGAAATAACTTAAAAAATTAGCACTATTCATATCCTCGAGTCCCAAAAAAAGGGCCAGACTGCCAGAGACTTTCATCCTTAAGAAAGAAGTACCAAATATGTTTTAAACCAGAATTTTTGCTTTAAAGGGGCAGTAGCACGTTTTTAGGGGGAATACAAGGTGATGTCAGGAAAATGAAAATTAATGGTTCCAATCGAAAGACAATGTATTTAAACTAAATGGAGCAGAACTATTTCAAATATATAACGTAAAGTTTAGCCATGCGATTGCTTTTTCTTACACAAAATGAATTAAAGGTGTTCACACAAAAATGGCCGCCAATGGATTTTATGTGAATCGTCATACATTGTCCTCTGACTATGAATGATTGGCTTGTTTAATGAAATTTTTGACACTGTCAAAATAATTCAATTAGCATCAACTTACTAATATCAGTGAAAATTTTAAAATATAAAATTATCAAAAAACGTGCTACTGCCCCTTTAAGGGTGACAATGATTCAAAATAATGTTCAAATGATCTTCAAATGGTAATAATAACTATGCTTATAATGATAATAATGCATTTGATATAGCACCTATTTTATAACATAAGCTGCTCGATGGTGCTTAACATACATGATGACAGGAGAAGGGATGACAGGCAATGGTTAAAAAGGAAAATATCTAATTTCTGGAAAAAGATGTCATAGATTAATATTTGATTGTAGAAAAGAAGTGCACGTCAGAAGACTACAAGCTGTGGTCCTTCTCTATGAAGAATAACACCAAGTCCTGTCTGCTTGGTCGACACACGGTCTATGAGAGGAGGATCCGCGACGCCGTCTGCTACAACGGGGAGGGTTACGTCCGACAGATCCGCTCGGTCCAGTGTCCTTGCACCAGGCTCGACTATGAGTGGTCAGTTTTAGAATTGGGACTTTGAACTGCAGAGCAAATTGTTATTGACATGTCCGAGTCCCTGCCCTCCGTGGACGTACTATCCTTACTCTAGGGGGTGAAATGGTGGGGGTAGGGGGGTTGCGTCTGCTACAATGGGGAGGGATATGTCCTTGCACCAGGCTCAACTATGAGTGGTCAGTTTTAGAATTGTGACTTTGAACTGTAGAGCAAATTGTTAGTGACATGTCCGAGTCCCTGCCCTCCATGGACGTACTATCTTTACTCTAGGGGGTGAGTGGTGGGGGTAGGGGGGTTGCGTCTGCTACAATGGGGAGGGATATGTCCTTGCACCAGGCTCTACTATGAGTGGTCAATTTTAGAATTGTGACTTGGAACTGCAGAGCAAATTGTTATTGACATGTCCGAGTCCCTGCCCTCCATGGAAGTACTATCCTTACTCTAGGGGGTGAAATGGTGGGGGTAGGGGGGTTGCGTCTGCTACAATGGGGAGGGATATGTCCTTGCACCAGGCTCGACTATGAGTGGTCAGTTTTAGAATTGTGACTATGAACTGTAGAGCAATTAGTTAAGTGACGGGACCTATTTTCCTTACTCTAGGGGGTGAAATGGTGGGGGTAGGGGGGTTACGTCTGCTACAATGGGGAGGGATATGTCCGACAGATCCGCTCCGTCAAGTGTCCTTGCACCAGGCTCAACTATGAGTGGTCAGTTTTAGAATTATGACTTTGAACTGTAGAGCAATTGCTATTGAGCAGCAGGGTTAGTATGGGTGGGGAAACATTGGGAAAAATAGATCATTTGGAGGATTAAAAGTTCAAATTATTGACTCAGTGAGAATATTAATCAAAACATCAGAATTAGTTGGGTAGGGAAATAGTGGGAAAAATAGACCATTTTAGGAGTTCAAAGTCAGCTATTAGTGGTCAGTTTAGAATTCCTATTTAATAACAGGGTTAGAAGGGTCGGGCAACAGAGGCAAAATTAGTCCATTTTTTTCAAATTTTTTTACTCGATTAAAAAAATGATTTGTTCCTATAGTGTTTGCTCTGACAACAACATTGATAATCAAGTTTGTATTTGAATTAAAAAAAAAAAGAAAAAAAAAAAGTTTGTATTGGAACTCTGTCTTTAAAACCATTTCGAGGAGTTAGCTATTCATTAGATAACATGAAGAATCACAATCACTTGCCAGTCACTTGATGTTTGTTGGTTTCCCTGCACTGCACTAGCATAATATTGATGTGGAATTTCCTCCTGTTATATTGATGTAAATTACTCTGAGTTTGTTGTAGTGATGGAAGGACTAGTGTATCACAAATTGTATGTTTATGTTTCAGCGACTTTGGCTTCGCACAGAACGGCAGCTACGACTGTGTTCAGGACATGAGTGTGGACCCATCTTTGATACACGTGGCTCCGAGTCCCTGTCCTCCCAGGACCTACTATCCTTACTCTAGGGGGTGAGTGATGGGGGTGTGGTGTGGGTAGCTGGGTGACAGGCTCTGACTCCCTGTCCTCCCAGGACCTACTATCCTTACTCTAGGGGTGAGAGATGGGGGTGGGGTGTGTGGTGTGGGTAGCTCCCTGTCCTCCCAGGACCTTCTATCCTTACTCTAGGGGGTGAGTGATGGGGGTAGGGTGAGTGATGTGGGGTGGGGTGTGTGGTGTGGGTAGCTGGGTGACAGGCTCCGACTCCCTGTCCTCCCAGGACCTTCTATCCTTACTCTAGGGGTGAGAGATGGGGGTGGGGTGTGTGGTGTGGGTAGCTCCCTGTCCTCCCAGGACCTTCTATCCTTACTCTAGGGGGTGAGTGATGGGGGTAGGGTGTAGGTAGCTGGGTGACATGTTTTGAGTCCCTGCCCTCCTTGGACCTACTATCCTTACTCTAGGGGGTGAGTGAGGGGTAGGGGTGTGCGGTGTGGGTAGCTGGGTGACAGGCTCCGAGTCTGTGTCCTCCCAGGACCTACTATCCTTACTCTAGGGGGTGAGTGATGGGGGTGTGGTGTAGGTAGCTGGGTGACAGGCTCCGACTCCCTGTCCTCCCAGGACCTACTATCCTTACTCTAGGGGGTGAGTGATGGGGGTGGGGGTGTGTGGTGTAGGTAGCAGGGTGACAGGCTCCGAGTCCCTGCCCTCCCAGGACCTACTATCCTTACTCTAGGGGGTGAGTGATGGGGGTGTGGTGTAGGTAGCTGGGTGACAGGCTCCGAGTCCCTGCCCTCCCAGGACCTACTATCCTTACTCTAGGGGGTGAGTGATGGGGGTGTGGTGTGGGTAGCTGGGTGACAGGCTCCGACTCCCTGTCCTCCCAGGACCTACTATCCTTACTCTAGGGGGTGAGTGATGGGGGTGTGGTGTGGGTAGATGGGTGACAGGCTCCGACTCCCTGTCCTCCCAGGACCTACTATCCTTACTCTAGGGGGTGAGTGATGGGGGTGTGGTGTAGGTAGATGGGTGACAGGCTCCGACTCCCTGTCCTCCCAGGACCTACTATCCTTACTCTAGGGGGTGAGTGATGGGGGTGTTGTGTAGGTAGCTGGGTGACAGGCTCCGAGTCCCTGCCCTCCCAGGACCTACTATCCTTACTCTAGGGGGTGAGTGATGGGGGTGTGGTGTAGGTAGCTGGGTGACAGGCTCCGACTCCCTGTCCTCTCAGGACCTACTATCCTTACTCTAGGGGGTAAGTGAGGGGGGTGGGGTGTGTGGTGTGGATAGCTGGGTGACAGGCTCCGAGTCCGTGTCCTAGGACCTACTATCCTTACATTAGGGGGTGAGTGATGGGGTTGTGGTGTAGGTAGCTGGGTGACAGGCTCCGACTCCCTGTCCTCTCAGGACCTACTATCCTTACTCTAGGGGGTAAGTGAGGGGGGTGGGGTGTGTGGTGTGGGTAGCTGGGTGACAGGCTCCGAGTCCGTGTCCTAGGACCTACTATATCCTTACTCTAGGGGGTGAGTGATGGGGGTGTGTGGTGTGGGTAGCTGGGTGACAGGCTCTGAGTCTGTGTCCTCCCAGGACCTACTATCCTTACTCTAGGGGGTGAGTGAGGGGTGGGGGGGTGTGGTGTGGGTAGCTGGCTGACAGGCTCCGAGTCCCTGCCCTCCTAGGACCTACTATCCTTACTCTAGGGGGTGAGTGAGGGGGGGTGGGATGTGTGGTGTTGGTGACTGGCTCCGGGTATGTGTCCTCCTAGGACCTACTATATCCTTACTCTAGGGGGTGGGGGATGGGGTTGTGGTGTAGGTAGCTGGGTGACAGGCTCCGAGTCTGTGCCCTCCCAGGACCTACTATCCTTACTCTAGAGGATGAGTGATGGGGGTGGGGTGTGTGGTGTGGGTAGCTGGGTGACAGGCTCCGAGTCCCTGCCCTCCTAGGACCTACTATCCTTACTCTAGGGGGTGAGTGATGGGGGTGGGGGTGTGTGGTGTGGGTAGCTGGGTGACAGGCTCCGAGTCCCTGCCCTCCTAGGACCTACTATCCTTACTCTAGGGGGTGAGTGATGGGGGTGTGGTGTGGGTAGCTGGGTGACAGGCTCCAAGTCTGTGTCCTCCTAGGACCTACTATATCCTTACCCTAGGGGGTGAGTGATGGGGTGTGGTGTGGGTAGCTGGGTGACAGGCTCCGAGTCTGTGTCCTCCCAGGGGTGAATGAGGGGGTGAGTGTGTGGTGTGGGTAGCTGAGTGACAGGCTCCGAGTCCCTGCCCTCCTAGGACCTACTATCCTTACTCTAGTGGGTGAGTGATTGGTGTGTGGTGTGGGTAGCTGGGTGACAGGCTTCGAGTCCTTGTCCTCCCAGGGGTGAATGAGTGTGTGTAGGTAGCTGGGTGACAGGCTCTGAGTCTGTGTCCTCCTAGGACCTACTATCCTTACTCTAGGGGGTGAGTGATGGGGGTGTGGTGTGGGTAGCTGGGTGACAGGCTCAGAGTCCCTGCCCTAGCAGGACCTACTATCCTTACTCTAGGTGTTGAGCGTTTGTCAAAATGTAAACTTGTCATATGTTGTTACAATATTTACCCTGACTCATATTGACATTGTTTGTACAGATACCGGAAGGTTGCGGGAGACACATGTTCAGGGGGAGATGAACACAGATACGCTCCACTCATGTACTCATGTCCTATAGAAGGTGAGACCATCAATTTTCATTTTATCATAGTGACAATCTTTAGGCCTTATATCCAGCGCAAGATGTGCTCATATTATCCCTTTAAAGCAGCTACTTAGTATGGCTGGGTGGACTGAGTGCAATGGGTATGAAGTGCTCAAAATTATATGTTTCCCATTTTCAAACCTTGTCATTAAACCCAAAGCCACAATGTAATACCTATTTCATACAATACCTCAGTTTAAAATTATAAATACTTAACCCTTAGCCTGTTTGACCATCAGAAAGCCTGTTTACTAGTGATTCGAGAAATATTAACTTTGTCAATATTTAGTTTACTTCCTTTGTCAGTTGTTAAAAGTCAAATGTCATTGAAGTGTCATAATGTCAAAGTCCAATGTCATTGAAGTGTCATAATGTCAAAGTCCAATGTCATTGAAGTGTCATAATGTCAAAGTCCAATGTCATTGAAGTGTCATAATGTCAAATTCCAATGTCATTGAAGTGTCATAATGTCAAAGTCAAATGTCATTGAAGTGTCATAATGTCCAGTCAAATGTCATTGAAGTGTCATAATGTCCAGTCAAATGTCATTGAAGTGTCATAATGTCAAAGTCAAATGTCATTGAAGTGTCATAATGTCCAGTCAAATGTCATTGAAGTGTCATAATGTCCAGTCAAATGTCATTGAAGTGTCATAATGTCAAAGTCAAATGTCATTGAAGTGTCATAATGTCCAGTCAAATGTCATTGAAGTGTCATAATGTCAAAGTCCAATGTCATTGAAGTGTCATAATGTCAAAGTCCAATGTCATTGAAGTGTCATAATGTCAAAGTCCAATGTCATTGAAGTGTCATAATGTCAAAGTCAAATGTCATTGAAGTTTCTTAATGTCAAAGTCAAATGTCATTGAAGTGTCATATAATGTCAAAGTCAAAGTGGCAGCAAATGCCGCCTCTGGCATTGTAGGTGTTAACTTGAATTTCCCTCTGATTGTCCACAGAGAGGAAAGAGTTTGTTGTGTATTCAACACGGACAAAGATAACGAGAATCGATTTGGACACCAAGCAACGCGAAGACCTCGTAACTCAAGGGCTCAACGCCGTCACAGCTCTTGACTTTGACTACAGGAACAACTGCCTTTACTGGGCCGATATCACTTTGGATAGAATCAACGTGAGTCTTGTAACATAGGTTGCTATTGGCTGAAATATTGTCAAATTGCGATAAATGATAACCCATTTTTGTAAGTAACAGATGTATGTTTTATGTTCGTCATAAGATGTTCTTAGTTTTGGCAAATTGAATGGAATCAGCGCAAGTTTTGTAACAGAATTGCCAAATAAGCTGTTAGTACTTAATGTAAGTCTAAGGGTATTATCAGCAATTTTACAGAGTGAGTCTTGTAAAAATATTAAGAGTTTATCATGATAACCATAAGTTAGAAATGCTTTACTGACAAATAGATTAGGATCTTATCATTGATTTATCACTTAACTCGGGATGGAATTCTTGGAGTCTATGAGTGATTGAGGTGCAAGATTTATGCCTTGCAAGGGAAGCTGCACAAGACCCATGACAGGAAGTTTTCTTAAAATTCTTTCACAAACCATATTTTCATGAATTGACGCCCCGGCGTCCATTTTCTCAAGACGCTCCCTACCCCGGCGTGTAAATGAAACCCTGCAAGCATTCGAGGCCTGCGTGTATTTATTTCTTAGTAGGAAATAGATGTGTATAGATGCCATAGAGGGAGAATACATTATTTGCATTCTACTACGGGAGCATTAATTAATCAATTTTACCCGGCGTCTATTCGAGGAAATGCGTTTTTTCTTGCTGAGAGAATAGTCAACAGTCCTAAATAGTTGTTGAGCTCCTGCACTAATTCTCATTTCTTGTTTTGGTGTCTTCCAGCGCCTTTGTCTCCAAGGTGAGAAGAGAGATGTTGAGCCTGTGATTGTTGAAGATTTATACACAGTGGAAGCGCTGGCCCTTGATTGGACAAGCAACAACCTGTACTGGATCGACTCCGAGGCCAAGGGGATCTACGTTTGTCTAACCACTGGACAGTTTAAGAGGACACTCATCCAGGGGGATACCTTCTTGGACCGTCCGAGGGGCTTGGCACTTGACCCTCATCATGGGTGAGGTGTTATTTTGTTGTATAGATTCAGTGACAGACAGACAGAGACCCTGTTGTCCCTGGTATTATAAAATTTATGAACCCTATTGAGCTCCAGAGTCAAGCCAGAAAGAGCACTACTCAGTGTTGAAACACAGCAAGGTATAAGTGATAGGTCTACCTGATTTGAAATAATTTGTTTTCAGCCTTTGTAATTCCCTTAGTGAAACAGTCACTAGACCCAAGCCCCATAGAGCACTACTCAGTGTTGAAACACAGCAAGGTATAAGTGATAGGTCCACCTGATTTAAAATTGATTGGTTTCAGCCTTTGTAATTCCCTTAGTGAAACAGTCACCAGACCCAAGCCCCATAGAGCACTACTCAGTGTTGAAACACAGCAAGGTATAAGTGATAGGTCCACCTGATTTAAAATTGATTGGTTTCAGCCTTTGTAATTCCCTTAGTGAAACAGTCACTAGACCCAAGCCCCATAGAGCACTACTCAGTGTTGAAACACAGCAAGGTATAAGTGATAGGTCCACCTGATTTAAAATTGATTGGTTTCAGCCTTTGTAATTCCCTTAGTGAAACAGTCACTAGACCCAATCCCCATAGAGCACTACTCAGTTTTGAAACACAGCAAGGTATAAGTGATAGGTCCACCTGATTTAAAATTGATTGGTTTCAGCCTTTGTAATTCCCTTAGTGAAACAGTCACTAGACCCAAGCCCAATAGAGCACTACTCAGTTTTGAAACACAGCAAGGTATAAGTGATAGGTCTACCTGATTTAAAATAAATTGTTTTCAGCCTTTGTAATTCCCTTAGTGAAACAGTCACTAGACCCAAGCCCCATAGAGCACTACTCAGTGTTGAAACACAGCAAGGTATAAGTGATAGGTCCACCTGTTTTTAAATCGATTGGTTTTAGCCTTTATAAATACCCAAGTAAAACGGTCACCAGACCCAAGCCCCATAGAGCTCTACTCAAGATATAAGTGATAGGTCTAATCACTCATCCAGGGGATACCTTCTTGGACCGTCCGAGGGGCTTGGCACTTGACCCTCATCATGGGTGAGGTGTTATTTTGTTGTATAGATTCAGTGACAGACAGACAGAGACCCTGTTGTCCCTGGTATTATAACATTTATGAACCCTATTGAGCTCCAGAGTCAAGCCCGAAAGAGCACTACTCAGTGTTGAAACACAGCAAGGTATAAGTGATAGGTCTACCTGATTTAAAATCGATTGGTTTCAGCCTTTATAAATACCCAAGTAAAACGGTCACCAGACCCAAGCCCATAGAACACTACTCAAGATATAAGTGATAAGTCCAATCTGATTCTTTACTCCTACATTGCAGATACATGTACTGGAGTGATTGGTCCACTTCAAACCCTCGAATAAACCGTGCTTATATGGACGGTACAAACACTTCTATTGAGACGATCGTCAACAAAACTTCCGTGCTCTGGCCCAATGGCCTTTCCATTGATTTGCCGTCGAAGAAGATCTACTGGACTGATGCCGGCCTCCACAAGATCATGTCAGCAGATCTGGACGGACGCAACATTCGGACGATTGTGTTTGGAATAACAGCTGTACCTCATCCATATTCTATTGGTGTTTTCAAGGTGAGGTTCTTGTTCTTTGTGTTCTGTGTTCAATTGTTGAGACCCTGAAGTAGTCATTGAATCCTTTAACCTCCACAAGCAAGAAATGTACCACATCCACATTCTATTGCTGTTGACAAGGTGAGGATGTTTGTGTTCAGTGTTAGTTGTTCAACACAAAGAAGTGGTTATCCATAGATGTGTATATTCACAATAAAGAAGTTGTTATCCATAACTGTAAATTCACAATATAGAAGTTGCAATCCATAAATGTGTAAATTCACTATAAGGGAGTTGTTATCCATAACTGTGTAAATTCACTATAAGGGAGTTGTTATCCATAACTGTGTAAATTCACTATAAGGGAGTTGTTATCCATCGACGTGTTTGACTGCTGGTTGCCTCCATAATAAGGTAGAATAAGTACTGTGAGACCAACATGATATTATATAGAGGATATTATATGAGTGCCCATGACATACAGTGCGTGGCCATAAGTAAGTACGCAAAGAGCGTCATGACGTCATGAACTGCTGTTAGACGAGCGGGTCACCCCCCTCGTTATAAGGCGATATTTCAATAAATATCAATCGGAAAACCTCAAAATTTGATAGAATTGTTCACTTTCTGCTTAGCATTCTGAATGTCTGATCACCTTATTTCAACATAAAGGAATTTATCCTATAATGACCTGACAATTTCGGGCCAAATTGTGTACCGTATCACCTTGGCAACACAACGGAAAAAAACTTTTCATTGATCATCATTTAATTTACTTTCAAAAATTTTATACATAATTTGTCATATATTTTGTTTTGCATCGATATGTGAGGAAAGACTAAGCCATGTCAAATAATTTATTTACTCATTTTGTAATCACTAAGAACCCCCTGAAGAGGTGACTACGTGTTTTTTTATCCATGAAAACACAAGGCTGCTTTTTAAGAAAATAAGATGCATCATGTCAGAAATAATCATCTGAGATGACAATATACATATCAGACTTTATAATTATGATAACATTCGTTCTGGTTCCAAATCATTGCAAAGAATAAAGACTGTGAACATTCCCGTTATACTGCGCAATGCGGGAGACGTGTTTGTAAACAATCCCGAGCCCCGGGTGGGAATCTTTCGTTTGGCGATTGCCGTATGAAATATTTTGTCAACACCTAAAACAACCCTTATGTAAAAAATTCAATCATATCATGACATTTTTTTAGAAAAATGTGCATTGTTTTTCTTAATTCTATCAATTTCCGGACACCGTTTATCAATCAATCAAGTTTATTTCGTAAAAAGGCCTTAGGCCCACGTACATAACAAAATAAACACAAAAATTCACAGTAGTGGCATTAAGTACAGTTATGTATAGGAAGAGCGTATTAACAGGGCTTCTCTTATATAATTTGAACAATTTGTAGTCATAGAAAAGTTATTACATATTAAGGTATTTAAAAAGTATTGGTTATCAATATGATATGGCAATTCTTTGAAATACTTACAACGCAGATCATGATACATTTTACATTCAAATAAAAAATGAAATTCATTTTCTATAAAATTTTCATTACAAATAAAACAAAGTCTTTGGTTTCTTGGGAGACCATCAAATCTACCTGTATTCTTGAATATTGGAAGTACACCTATTCTCAACATTGTTATTCTACGCCTTGCATCTTTAGATTTCAAATATTTTAAATATGGCTCCATAGTGAATACATTTTTTATACTTGAATAAACATCAAGCGATGAACATTTATGTATATCAGAGAATATCGATTGTTTATGACAATCACTAACTCGAATATAAAATTCTTTTAAGAACTCTTCTTCATTGCCAACTCCTTGTGCTTCCCACACAAAACCGAAACCATAATTAAACAAAATGTTTCGAACACAATACACCCAAGTTTTTCTATTAACTTTATCTAGCTTGTGTAACATAATATAGCACTGCTTAGGGTATCTATCCCTTCTGAAATGTAACAATTTGAACCAATACTTCACAACACGCAACAGAGTATCAACAAAAATATAATTTCTACCACATTCGGCCAAAATAGCAGCATTGGAGCATTTATAACTTACACCCAACACGAACTTACAAAACCTGATATGAAACTGTTCAACGACATACCATTGCTGATAACTCCATATTTCAGAAGCATACAAAATGATTGGTTTTATCTGAACATCAAAAATTTTAAACAAAATAGTTGGGGAGATATTCTTGAATCTCCTTCCAAATACCTTAACAGAAGACAACGCATTATTCGCTTTATTTACCAAGTTTTGGACTGACTTAGACCATGAAATTCTATTAGAAAAAAGCAAGCCCAAATAATTATAGTATGAGGAAATGTTCAATTTATGATCACCAAAATACCAAGATTCATACCGCCTTAACTTACCACCATTTCTAAAAACCAACACCTCCGTTTTACTAAAATTTACAGACAAACCCCATTTTTAGCTCATCAGGACTGAAAGTCCAGATGGGCTTATGGCATGGCCCGTCGTCCGGCGTCCGTCCGTCCGTCGTCCGTCGTCTGTCGTCCGTCGTGTACAAGTACCTTAGCATATGGAGATTCTAATTTGTAACTTTGGTGACCCTGTGACCCCAAATAGGGTCACAGGGGTCACAACTTTAAAAACCTATTTTCATCTTCTTCTCCAGTTCCAGAAGGACTAGAGAGTTAAAAATGATATGTGCAGACTCCTTGGCCAATGGGGATTCTAATTTGTAACTTTGGTGACTCTGTGACCCCAAATAGGGTCACAGGGGTCACAACCTTAAATACCTATTTTCATCTTCTTCTTCAGTTCTAAAAGGACTAGAGAGTTACAAATTATATGTGCAGACTCCTTGGACAATGGTGATGCTAATTTGTAACTTTAATGACCCTGTGACCTTAAATAGGGTCACAGGGGTTACAACTTTAAAAACCTATTTTCATCTTCTTCTCCAGTTCCAGAAGGACTAGAGAGTTAAAAATGATATGTGCAGACTCCTTGGCCAATGGGGATTCTAAATTGTAGATTTTGTGACCCCATGACCCCAAATAGGGTCACAGGGGTCACAACCTTAAAAACCTATTTTCATCTTCTTCTCCAGTTCTAAAAGGACTAGAGAGTTAAAAACGATATGTGCAGACTCCTTGGCCAATGGGGATTCTAAATTGTAGATCACGTGACCCCATGACCCCAAATAGGGTCACAGGGGTCACAACCTTAAAAACCTATTTTCATCTTCTTCTCCAGTTCTAAAAGGACTATAGAGTTGAAATTATATGTGCAGACTCCTTGGCAAATGGGGATTCTAAATTGTAGATTTCGCGACCCCATGACCCCAAATAGGGTCACAGGGGTCACAACCTTAAAAACCTATTTTCATCTTCTTCTCCAGTTCTAAAAGGACTATAGAGTTGAAATTATATGTGCAGACTCCTTGGCAAATGGGGATTCTAAATTGTAGATTTCGTGACCCCATGACCCCAAATAGGGTCACAGGGGTCACAACCTTAAAAACTTATTTTCATCATCATCTCCAGTTCTAAAAGGACTAGAGAGTTGAAAGTGATATGTGCAGACTCCTTGGACAATGGGGATTCTAGTTTGTAACTTTGGTGACCCTGTGACCCCAAATAGGGTCACAGGGGTCACAACTTTAAAAACCTATTTTCATCTTCTTCTCCAGTTCCAAAAGGAGTAGATAGTTAAATATGATATGTGCAGACTCCTTAAACAATGGGGATTCTAATTTGTAACTTTGGTGACCCTGTGACCCCAAATAGGGTCACAGGGGTCACAACCTTAAAAAACTATTTTCATCTTCTTCTCAAGTTCCAAAAGGTCTAGAGAGCTGAAATTATATGTGCAGACTCCTTGGCAAATGGGGATTCTAAATTCTAGATTTCGCGACCCCATGACCCCAAATAGGGTCACAGGGGTCACAACCTTAAAAACTTATTTTCATCATCATCTTTAGCTCCTTAAGGTCTATTGAGCTGAAAGACTGATGTAGACTCCTTGGCCAATGGGGATTCTAAACTGTAGGTTTTGTGACCCCATGACCCCAAATAGGGTCACAGGGGTCACAATCTTAAAAACCTATTTTTCTCCATTAGATGATTTATTTCTCTTTGGATATTTTAGTGTGGACTTCTTTCACTGTCTGATATTGGCGATCTAGAAAGTGTTGAATAATAATACATTTGTTTTGTAATTTTTTTATAGGTTTTCTTGCAATAGGTAACATCAGTTTCATTTTTAGCTCATCTTGCCTGTATAAAGCAAACTTGATATGATGCCTGATGAGCTACAGAGCCAGTGGCTCTATTTTTTACAGAAGGAATATAAAACATCTATTTTTTTCTGCAGACTAATGACCGAATCGGCAAACAAACACAAATCATCTGCATACAATAACAAATATAATTCGAGAAACTCTGGATCAATAAAAATACCTCTTTCTCCACAAACAGACAGTTCAGTGTGTAACTGATTAACAAACAGTGCAAATAATAAAGGACTTAAGATGCAACCTTGTCTTACTCCACTCATAGAATCAAAATATTCTGAAACCTTAAAATTATTTAACTTAACACTAGCCTTTGTCTTTGAATACATATCCCTTATGATGTTAAACATAGAACCATGTATGTTATTTGATAACAAAACAAACCAAAGAAGATCTCTATTAACTGAATCAAAAGCCTTACGGAAATCAACAAATAAACAATAAAATCTGCCACCTTTTTTAGACAAATATTTCTGAACAACACTCTGAAGTGTAAAAATGTTATCTACTGTACAGTAACCTTTACGGAATCCACCTTGACACTCGGGGTACATATCTAGAATAGCAACAACATCCTTTAAACGCCTATTGAGAATGGAAGTAAATATTTTACCACAAATATCCATAAGAGAGATACCACGATAATTATCTACCTGATGAATGCTTCCCTTTTTATGCAACGGAACTATAATGCTTAGTGACCACTGGTCTGGAAACTTCCCTGATTTAAATATACCATTAAATAAAGTACACAGATATGACAACAAGGTGTTCTTATTGTATTTATACATCTCAGGTGGAATACCATCTGGTCCTGGACTCTTATTGGGCCTCAAACTACAAATAGCAATATCCACCTCCTCAATACTTATATCCCTATTAACAATATTATAGATATCATCATCGTTACAGCTTCCACAAAAACCTGTCGTCATATCATGATTAATACGGTAATCTTTAGCGAAAGATAAAAAATCTTCATCAATATAAACATCTTGAATGTTTAAAACACTTTTAAAATATTCAACCCACAATGAACAATCAATTGATGGTACAGATTTAAATGATGCGCTACTAAAATGTTTCACATGAGACCAAAATGACTTATTCCTGTTACCGCTTGAAAAATCTGACAATATTGTATTAGTAACTGATATAGTAAATTCTTCCTTCTTGTGGCGACACAGTTCTCGGAATTTGTTTCTCACTTTATGAAAGTCTCGTAAGTAGGAATTATCTCCAGAAAGACGAAATTTATCCAACAATGAATATTTATCGTGCTTTAACTTTTCACAGTCACCATCAAACCATTGATGTGTAGAATTTTTAAATGTTTTCCCAGAGTTTATGTTCATTCCACA
The DNA here is from genome assembly GCA_916613615.1 of Steromphala cineraria. Lineage (NCBI taxonomy): Eukaryota > Metazoa > Mollusca > Gastropoda > Trochida > Trochidae > Steromphala > Steromphala cineraria. Next base: position 3,129,949 of record OU744737.1, read on the forward strand.
ACAGGATGCAGTTTCCTGGATAATATCAGTCAACATTTTTGCACCAACAGATGGGTTATCCATAGATATGGCATAAAGCTCATCATGAGTCAAAGACGATAAGTTAGTCTGTAAAGAACAGCCAAAGTTGTCAGTATAAAGTGGTCGCCACTTATACTTCCTAATTGTAACGGCGTTACAATCATTCATCTCGACAGCCTTATGTAAGGAACATTTTAACTCGCAGACAATAGGAAAGTGATCAGATTCTGTTCTAGTACACACACTAAAATCACTTATGGAATTGAATATATTAGTTGAACACAATACATAGTCAACAAGGCTGCTTCCTCTGTTAGCAAAACACGTATATGCGCCATGTGGATCACTTTTAGATCTACCGTTCACAATATGTATCCCATAACTGCAACACAGATTAATAAGCTCCTTTCCATAGTTGTTGATTTCAGAGTCTCTTGACGATCGAGGAGTATCAAATGTATCGATAATATCATTGACACCATCTAATTCTGGAATAAAGTCTACCTTGTCTTGAATAATGTAATCCGCTAACAACCCTGTCCTTGCATTAAAGTCTCCACAGAGCATGATATCTGTTTCATTATAATGACATTTCAAATCTAAAATAACGCTATCAAGATATTCAATACCCTTCTTGTCTCTATTGTCAGTCACATTAGATGAGGTTTCAGGATGAATATAAACAAATCCTAGAATCACATCTTTATCCATACATAAAAACTTTGCATCTAAAATTAGAAAAATACAATCACTATATGTTGTTATTACTTTCTTCACAGCAATATCTAATTGTTTTTTCATCATAACAGTTGCTCCACCTCTATTGTTATAGTCTCTCAAGTTATGATAAAAACTGTAGTTTGGAAAATTGTTCTGTAATACATCCTTGTTTACATTGCTCCAGACTTCAAGGAATCCAAGAATGTCAAATTGTAAACAATAATTAATAAAGTCTAGGTTTGATAATTTGGACTGAAGTCCCTGCACATTCCAAGTGATAAGGGAGACAACTCCCTCATGGTGAGCCCGGCCCCCATCCTAGGTTTATGGAACCTATCAAATTGTTAGAAAGTGTTACATTGTTGTTTCACCATGGGATATTTTTCACGATTCAAAATATATTTACAATTTGATTGAATATTTCGATAGAGACTTTTTTAAGGATTAAATAAATGTTATAATAATTATTAAAATCAGCAATAGATCTTTATCCGCAGTGCTTGTTTTAGGGCGCACCCGTCATTTTCCTCCTTCGCGATCTTTCATTATTTTTTACCTAACCAAGACTCGAAATTTTTTATGAACCTATTGATGGTAACTGACAATATATTCCAACATTTCTTATACATTTTCAAGAATTTTTATCACCTCAATTCATCCAAAATTTCTTTCTTAGAATTCCCTTGGTGGGGAAGCGGAAAGAGGAGTCGATGATTAATATTTACCCTGATTTTCATCTCTTTACTATGCAAACTTACCAAACGCGAAATTAAAAAAGATTATAGTCAAGCGCTATCGCTAGAACGTTATGATTTTTGCGTACTTACTTATGGCCACGCATTGTACTATGTTGGTTTTTGGCTAAATATTTGTATTTCCTGAGCAAGAGCGAGGAATATACAGATATTTAAGCACGAGTAATATAATCATAATATGTCATGGACATGAATATAATATTATGTTTATTACTGTAGTCCCAAAATTAAAGAAAATGCTCAAATCCTACTTGTCAGCATAGGCGGACAAGCCGTCGCTGGCCCTTATAGATTGTGACGTTATAGGTGAACGTCAAAGCATTGTTTATAACATGACAATAAAAAGTGATATTTTGCTCTAGAGCAATATATGAAAAATATGAACCCCGATATGACTGTCCTCGTAGGTAATGATATGATATATTAAACAATTATAGACTTCAAGTGAGGTTGATCCAATGATTTGTCGACCTTGGACACGTGATATTCACCGAGGCAACGCTTGAAAATATAAGGGACATAACTCTTATTCAGCACGGTCACAAAGCGATGCCTGTTGCTTGATGAACAGCGTGAAATGTGATGTGAGGAGTTCGAGACCTAATTCTCAAATCTATTTTTAGCCACCAGAGGTGCTTGGATTGTTTCATCAACCTCTCGCGACACACACAGGTTGACATTGCTTGACATCAATGCTGTCATGTGACCAAGCTGGCCAATCAGAAAGACGGATATAGTCCATTCATATAATAATAATTTTTATAGTGTAAATGTGTCTCACTACAGTGTCTCATCGGTCAAATTTGGCCAAATGTTATACTTTTAAATATGTACACTTTCACGTGAATGTCTGTCTGTATACGGTAACTGTTGACACTTTAATAAACAATTTTATTATATGGCGAGCAGTGAAATACTGGGATTTATCAGTGAAATAAACTGTCTATCAAGCTACAGTGAAAATAACCTATATTTTCACTGCGAACGGTGACTGATATAATTTGACGTCATAAAACAATGGTCTCACGCGGCGAATTGGCTTATGACGTCACAGTGTTACTGTGGTGACGGGCTGTTCCTATAGCGGCCGCTCGGAGTGAAAATGACCCTTTTAGGACGTAATTACAATGGTAAAATCATATAATAAATAGAATATCTGTCTTTTCTTGACTAATACCATGTTTATCTCATCGAGTGAGGTAGAAAGGTTATATTTTCACGAGTTGACACTTAAATAAACAATTATCTCTCTAATTTATTTCCAGAACAACGTGTACTGGACGGACTGGGATAGAGGTGCCGTGATGACGGCGAGTAAGACTGGATACGGGGTCATGACCTTCAGTAGTAATCTTACAAACGTCGTCGACATGAAGATTGTCTCCCACACCTCACAACAGGGTACGTGTTTTACACCAAGGCCCAAAAAAAAAAAAAGAGTGTTTCTGGGCCTGGATTTTCAAAGCTCTCTTAGTGCTAAGATGGTTGTAGGTCAATGTTAATGTTACGTGTGTATGGTACTTACGACTATCTTAGCACTAAGAGAGCTTCGAAAATCCAGGCCCTGGTCTTTACATTAAGTCAAAAATGATGCAACGAAGCAGATTTTTTTTCCCTAATTTTGTTCTTATTGAGCTTGAAAACCTTTGAATCACTTTAACACTGTGTCTTTGAAGGCACTCACGGCAGAAACAAGTAACATTTTTAGAGCCCGAATTTCAATGGTTTTTTTCTGGGCCATGGTTTCAGTGTTTCCGCTATCCTACTTAACCCTTGGGTTCGGGTTGGACTGACAGCTTTAGCTTTGACTATCTTTTTTTTAAACCTTGTATCCATATCGACAGAATTTTAGGGTTAGTTAGGATGTTAACATATTATAGATAAAGAAAGAAACATATTGTAAAGTTGCTTCGAGTATTGAAAATGAAAAATAGATCAACCATAACCACTTCCTGAAAATCTTTACGACACCCACTCTATTCCAGCAAAGAGCACATCTAAAAATTGACAATATTGTAATTTTTATGTTTTCATCTATAAAACTATGCATTATATATATATCTTCATGATATTTATCTTATACTTCAACCACAGTCCTGAATCAGTAATGAAAATGAAAAATAGCTCAACCATAACCACTTCCTGAAAATCTTTGATGGTCGAATTAATAGAGAAAGTATGGTACCCTGTCTATTCCAGCAAAGAGCATTATATATATATATATACATATCTTCATGAAATTTATCTAATATTTAAACTATAATGAGTAATAAAAAGTGAAAAGTAGATCAACCATAACCATTTTTTGAAAATCTTTGATGGTCGAATTAATAGAGAAAGTATGGTACCCAGTCTATTCCAGCAAAGAGCATTATACATATATATATACATATCTTCATGAAATTTATCTAATATTAAAACTATAATGAGTAATAAAAAGTGAAAAGTAGATCAACCATAACCACTTCCTGAAAATCTTTGATGGTCGAATTAATAGAGAAATTACGACACCCTTTCTATTCCAGCAAAGAGCATAATATATATATACATATCTTCATGAAATTTATCTAATATTTAAACTATAATGAGTAATAAAAAGTGAAAAGTAGATCAACCATAACCACTTCCTGAAAATCTTTGATGGTCGAATTAATAAAGAAATTACGACACCCTTTCTATTCCAGCAAAGAGCATTATATATATATATACATATCTTCATGAAATTTATCTAATATTTAAACTATAATGAGTAATAAAAAGTGAAAAGTAGATCAACCATAACTAAGGGTGCAACGATACACCGATACACCGGTGCATCGCGATTATATGGCTGACGATAAGATACACGATACGTTTTTCCTCTGAAGTTATATACTACGATACGACCTACAGTGGAATTAAATTTTTATTTTTTACCCTGTCAGTGTCAACAGTGTTTATTATAGACAAATAAAGTAAATGTTTACAGTTTCACTATCCTGTGTAATACGTATCGAGATACGTATCGTATCGTACCCCAAATATCTAGATACGTATCGTATCGCGACCTTCCTGTGTGGTTGCACCCCTAACCATAACCACCTCCTGAAAATCTTTGATGGTCAAATTAATAGAGAAATTACGACACCCTCTTTATTCCAGCAAAGAGCGCATGTAGGCCAAATAGCTGCTCCCAGCTGTGCCTGCCCCGCCCCCCACCTCCCGACCACAAGAACAGCCACAACCGCACGTGCAAGTGCGGAGACAAGGTGAAACACGATCTCAAGGAGTCCGGGGATGAGCATTGCATGTGTGGACCGGGACGGGTGACTGTCAACAAGACCTGTGTTATTGCCAGTGAGTAGGATTTTATTGATGATGGTGGTGGTGGTGATGGTGATGGTGATGGTGATGGTGATGGTGATCGTTATGGTGGTGGTGATGACTTTGATGATGATGATTATGAAGGTTGAGTTTGTAGGTGTATTTTTGATTGTGATAGTGTTGATAATTGTGATAATGATTGTGATGAATATCAGTGAGGGTGATGATGTGACATTAATGATTGTGATGATGATGATTATGAAGGTTGAGTTTGTAGGTGTATTTTTGATTGTGATAGTGATGATAATTGTGATAATGATTGGGATGAATATCAGTGAGGGTGATGATGTGACATTAATGATTGTGATGATGATGATGATTGAGTTTGTAAGTGTATTTATGATTGTGAAGTGTTGGTAATTGTGATCATGATTGTGATGAATATCAGTGAGGGTGATGATGTGACATTAATGATTGTGATGATGATGATGATTGAGTTTGTAGGTGTATTTATGATTGTGATAGGGGTGTTGATTGCAACGATGATGGTGATGAAATAGGGGTGATGAATCTGATGGTGATTGTGTGACATTTATGATGGTGATGATGAAAATGATGGTGATGAAATAGGGGTGATGAATCTGATGGTGATGATGTGACATTTATGATTGTGATGATATACTATCCTGACAATGACAACACCTCTGATTGGCTGCTTTGTGTTGCAGATACAACCACCTGTGGAACCGCCCAATTCCAGTGCAGCAACTCTCGCTGTGTTCCCCTGACGTGGAAGTGTGACAACGAAAACGACTGTCGAGATGGGTCTGATGAAATTGACTGTCGTAAGTGTAAAGTGTCATGTTTCATTTAGACAATAACTATCATGTGGCGGGGAATGAAAGAGTATCGACCCAAGTCAATATCAGTTTTGTGGGGATTTGTCTGATGAAATTGACTGTCATAAGTGTGAAGAAAGTGTCATGTTTCATTTAGACAATAATTATCATGTGGCGGGGAATGAAAGAGTATCGACCCAAGTCAATATCAGTTTTGTGGGGATAGGTCTGATGAAATTGACTGTCGTAAGTGTAAAATATTTGACCAGTTACATTTGGACAATAACTATCATGTGGCGGGGAATGAAAGAGTTTCGACCCAAGTCAATATCAGTTTCGTGGGGATATGTCTGATGAAATTGACTCTCGTAAGTGTAAAGTGTCATGTTTCATTTAGACAATGATTATCATGTGGCGGGGAATGAAAGAGTATTGACCCAAGTCAATATCAGTTTTGTGGGGATAGATCTGATGAAATTGACTGTCGTAAGTGTAAAGTGTCATGTTTCATTTAGACAATAATTATCATGTGGCGGGGAATGAAAGAGTATTGACCCAAGTCAATATCAGTTTCGTGGGGATTTGTCTGATGAAATTGACTGTCGTAAGTGTAAAGTGTCATGTTTCATTTAGACAATAATTATCATGTGGCGGGGAATGAAAGAGTATCTACCCAAGTCAATATCAGTTTCGTGGGGATAGATCTGATGAAATTGACTGTCGTAAGTGTAAAGTGTCATGTTTCATTTAGACAATAATTATCATGTGGCGGGGAATGAAAGAGTATCGACCCAAGTCAATATCAGTTTCGATGAAATTGGCTGTCATAAGTGTTAAACATTTGACCAGTTACATTTGGACAATAATTATCATGTGGCGGGGAATGATAAGAGTATCTACCCAAGTCAACATCAGTTTCGTATGCTGTCAGTTGGTTCAACCAATCAGAAGCCAGGAAACTATGTACCTCCTGTGAGACATACAGAACATTACTTCCCTATGCCCCTGCTAGGACATGGGTACTATATCACTGTCTGCAAGTTAAGTCTCCAAGACAGATTGTCTGGCCCTGCATAAAATTTTTTATTTATGATGAGCTTATGGCATGGCATGGTGTTCGTCCGTCTGTCCATCCATCCATCCATCCATCCATCCGTAAACTTTGTGCATTTTCAACTTCTTTTCCCCGAAGCATAAGCCCTAGAAAGCTGAAACTTTGTGTACAGACACTTAGTATTCAGGATTCTAAGTTTTACATTCGGTGACCCTGGGCCCCTTCTAATGGGGAAACCACATTGGCCACACCCTACAGCAAAATTAAATATGAAGCATAATGAGCTGCAAAGCCAATGGCTCTATTTTTCAGAAAAGCAAAAGATACACTTCCTGTGGCAGTTATCTCTCTACATAGCAAGGTTGTCTGAATGAAACAGGTCCAGACCCATGTTAGGCTATTGCCAGTGCTTTACTTTATTATATACTCATGTAATCTTAGGAAAAAATACAAGGGTGAAATACGGAATACGTCTTCAAATTCCGTATTGCACTCCAGAATCCGTATTGCACGCCTGCCGGTTCTACTTTTTTTCAAGCTTCGGCAATTCTCGCAACTTTCCGTTCGTAACAATCATTTTCCTTATTAGAACACCGGATTTGACGTATCTCAACTGCATTTGTAACAAACCTACTTTTTAATATGATATTGAAGGATAATATAGTGAGAAACTAGTGTTATCGTTAGTAAAGAAACTGCAAAACATTATAAAATAGGAATCCTAAACAAAACTCCGAGAACATCGTCAGCGACACTTGGCCCTATGACGTCATAGCCTACAACGATTATGACGTCATTTCCATGGTGACGTCGTTTGAAAGGATCCCGTCGCTCGGAATCCTGAACATACGTTTATCATATTCAGAACTTATAAATAATTCCTAAGGATAACCTTTTATCACTGTATTTAGTTTTCACACTTGAGAAAATTGCCTCTTACGTTTAACTACGCAAAGTAATGAGAAAATAAACAGATAATTGCGGTATCAAATCATCAGTCGAGCTTGTCATAGGTAATCGCCTTCTTTGCATTATGTATCAATGCGCAGTGCGACGTCTCAGATTATTTAAGCAATTCAAAATTACTTTTAAAAAGGTTAAAAAGAGAGTATATAATAAATACAGAACGTCATACGTGTGCATTTGGGTCGTTTGTATTGAACTCGAAGATGTCATGGACGCGGAGAAACAACTCGTTCTTCGAACTCGTTGTTCCTCCGCGTCCATGACATCTACTCGTTCAATACAAACGACCCAAATGCACACGTATGACGTTCTGTATATGTATAGCATAAAGACCTCATGAGTCTCATACTCCAATACAGTACAAAATACAAAATTATGACCAAGAACAATCCTTCCATTTATTGATAAACACTTTTTGTATATAACAATTTAAGGATATTGCCTGAACTCAACAGTCCTGTTTTTCGTTTTTCTATATTGCTATATACATTAGAGATTTATTTTTAACAAATATCAAAATTATCAGTGAGATTATTGAACTGTCATATATGTTGAAATTTTTGAAGTGATAGCTTTAGCCTATGACCATTTGTGTGAATACGCATGCTCAGAGTTGTATTGGCCAATCTGCTCTTATTGGCCTTGTTTTGCCCAGCTTTCCTGTATTGGCCAAGTTGCCGATTCATATAGTGCAGGCCGAGTCTATTGTATACGTGCTGTCTGATTGATAGTTAATACTGTGATGTACTCCCCAGCACTGACCACCTGTCCCGACACAAGCTTCACCTGTGACAACTTCAAGTGCGTCCCCCTCAGGTGGAAGTGTGACCTAGACAACGATTGTGGAGACTCGTCTGATGAACTCAACTGCCGTAAGTTACATCCAGGGATTGGGAAAGGCATCTTTGACAATGGGCCATTTTTAGCTCATCAGGACTGAAAGTCCAGATGGGCTTATGGCATGGCCCGTCGTCCGGGTCATAGGGTCACAGGGGTCACAACTTTAAGAACCTATTTTCATCTTCTTCTCCAGTTCCAGAAGGACTAGAGAGTTAAAAATGATATGTGCAGACTCCTTGGCCAATGGGGATTCTAATTTGTAACTTTGGTGACCCTGTGATCCCAAATAGGGTCACAGGGGTCACAACCTTAAATACCTATTTTCATCTTCTTCTCCAGTTCTAAAAGGACTAGAGAGTTAAAAATGATATGTGAAGACTCCTTGGACAATGGGGATTCTAATTTGTAACTTTGGTGAATCTGTGACCCCAAATAGGGTCACAGGGGTCACAACCTTAAAAACCTATTTTCATCTTTTTCTCCAGTTCTAAAAGGACTAGAGAGTTGAAAGTGATATGTGCAGACTCCTTGGCCAATCGGTATTCTAATTTGTAACTTTGGTGAACCTGTGACCCCAAATAGGGTCACAGGGGTCACAACCTTAAAAACCTATTTTCATCTTCTTCTCCAGTACTAAAAGGACTATAGAGTTGAAAATGATATGTGCAGACTCCTTGGCCAATCGGGATTCTTAATTGTAGATTTCGTGACCCCATGACCCCAAATAGGGTCACAGGGGTCACAACCTTAAAAACCAATTCTCATCTTCTTCTCCAGTTCCAAAAGGTCTAGAGAGTTAATATTGATATGTGCAGACTCCTTGGCCAATCGGTATTCTAATTTGTAACTTTGTTGACCCTGTGACCCCAAATAGGGTCACAGGGGTCACAACCTTAAAAACCTATTTTCATCTTCTTCTCCAGTACTAAAAGGACTATAGAGTTGAAAATGATATGTGCAGACTCCTTGGCCAATCGGGATTCTTAATTGTAGATTTCGTGACCCCATGACCCCAAATAGGGTCACAGGGGTCACAACCTTAAAAACCAATTCTCATCTTCTTCTCCAGTTCCAAAAGGTCTAGAGAGTTAATATTGATATGTGCAGACTCCTTGGCCAATCGGTATTCTAATTTGTAACTTTGTTGACCCTGTGACCCCAAATAGGGTCACAGGGGTCACAACCTTAAAAACCTATTTTCATCTTCTTCTCCAGTACTAAAAGGACTATAGAGTTGAAAATGATATGTGCAGACTCCTTGGCCAATCGGGATTCTTAATTGTAGATTTCGTGACCCCATGACCCCAAATAGGGTCACAGGGGTCACAACCTTAAAAACCTATTTTCATCTTCTTCTCAAGTTCCAAAAGGTCTAGAGAGCTGAAATTATATGTGCAGACTTCTTGGCCAATGGGGATTCTAAATTGTAGATTTCGTGACCCCATGACCCCAAATAGGGTCACATTTAGCTGGGGTCACAACCTTACAAACTTATTTTCATCATCATCCCTAGCTTCTAAAGGTCTATTGAGCTGAAAGACTGCATGTAGACTCCTTGGCCAATTGGGATTCTAAACTGTAGGTTTTGTGACCATGACCCCAAGACCCCAAATAGGGTCACAGGGGACACAATCTTTAAAACCTATTTTTCTCCATTAGATGACAGTCTATGGCAAATTTATTTCTCCTTGGATATTTTAGTGTGGACTTCTTTCACTATCTGATATTGGCGATCTAGAAAGTGTTGAATAATAATACATTTGTTTTGTAATTTTTTTATAGGTTTTCTTGCAATAGGTAACATCAGTTTCATTTTTAGCTCATCTTGCCTGTATAAAGCAAACTTGATATGATGCCTGATGAGCTACAGAGCCAATGGCTCTATTTTTAGGGATTTGGGTAATTTTCTTCATTTCGAATGGGCCATTGCCCATCATATCAATAGTAAACTTCAAAATATTAATAGGTAAAATTTTCATCCAATGTGCAAAATTGTTCATGGCCCCTGCCTTTCCTAATCACTGTACATCAGTCATCCCTTCATCACTTTGTCAACCCTCGAACCATTGACTAATTCCTACAATTTGCTTGTGAAACATTTGTATGTTCAGTGTCGATATTGTGAGTGCCAAGGTTTGATTCTCACAAAGGATTCCACCCAAAAAGTGCACAACATACACTCATAAGGCTCATTTTCATTACATAATATTCTCAATAAGGCATATTTTCACCAAAAATAACCTCAGTAAGGTTTATGTTCATCAAATTTATACCATCAGGCTTATTTCATCACAAAAAAACCCTCAGTAAGGCTTAATTTCATTACATAATATAGTCAGTAAGGCTCACTGTCATCACAAAATGCTCTCAATAAAGCTGACTTTCATCACATAATACCCTCAGTAAGGCTCACTTTCATCACAAAATACCCTCAGTAAGGCTCACTGTCATCACAAAATACTCTCAGTAAGGCTCACTTTCATCACAATATACCCTCAGTAAGGCTCACTTTCATCACATTATACCCTCAGTCAGTCTCACTTTCATCACATAATACCCTCAGTAAGGCTCACTTTCATCACATAATACTCTCAGTAAGCTCACTTTCATCACAAAATACCCTCAGTAAAGCTCACTTTCATCACAAAATACCCTCAGTAAGGCTCACTTTCATCACATAATACCCTCAGTAAGGCTCACTTTCATCACATAATACTCTCAGTAAGCTCACTTTCATCACAAAATACCCTCAGTAAAGCTCACTTTCATCACAAAATACCCTCAGTAAGGCTCACTTTCATCACATAATACCCTCAGTAAGGCTCACTTTCATCACATAATACTCTCAGTAAGCTCACTTTCATCACAAAATACCCTCAGTAAAGCTCACTTTCATCACAAAATACCCTCAGTAAGGCTCACTTTCATCACATAATACTCTCAGTAAGGCTCACTTTCATCACATAATACTCTCAGTAAGCTCACTTTCATCACAAAATACTCTCAGTAAAGCTCACTTTCATCACAAAATACTCTCGGTAAAGCTCACTTTCATCACATAATACTCTCAGTAAGCTCACTTTCATCACATAATACTCTCAGTAAAGCTCACTTTCATCACATAATACCCTCAATAAAGCTCACTTTCATCACAAAATACCCTCAGTAAAGCTCACTTTCATCACAAAATACCCTCAGTAAAGCTCACTTTCATCACATAATACTCTCAGTAAAGCTCACTTTCATCACAAAATTCCCTCAGTAAAGCTCACTTTCATCACAAAATACTCTCAGTAAGGCTCACTTTCATCACAAAATACTCTCAGTAAAGCTCACTTTCATCACAAAATACTCTCAGTAAAGCTCACTTTCATCACAAAATACTCTCAGTAAAGCTCACTTTCATCACATAATACTCTCAGTAAGGCTCACTTTCATCACAAAATACTCTCAGTAAAGCTCACTTTCATTACATAATACTCTCAGTAAAGCTCACTTTCATCACATAATACCCTCAATAAAGCTCACTTTCATCACATAATACTCTCAGTAAAGCTCACTTTCATTACATAATACTCTCAGTAAAGCTGACTTTCATCACATAATACCCTCAGTAAAGCTCACTTTCATCACATAATACCCTCAATAAAGCTCACTTTCATCAGATAATACCCTCAGTAAGGCTCACTTTCATCACATCATACTCTCAGTAAGGCTCACTTTCATCACATAATACCCTCAGTAAGCTCACTTTCATCACAAAATACCCTCAGTAAGGCTCACTTTCATCACATAATACCCTCAGTAAAGCTCACTTTCATCACAAAATACCCTCAGTAAGGCTCACTTTCATCACATAATACTCTCAGTAAAACTCACTTTCATCACATAATACTCTCAGTAAGGCTCACTTTCATTACATAATACTCTCAGTAAAGCTCACTTTCATCACATAATACCCTCAATAAAGCTCACTTTCATCACATAATACTCTCAGTAAAGCTCACTTTCATTACATAATACTCTCAGTAAAGCTGACTTTCATCACATAATACCCTCAATAAAGCTCACTTTCATCACATAATACTCTCAGTAAAGCTCACTTTCATTACATAATACTCTCAGTAAAGCTGACTTTCATCACATAATACCCTCAGTAAAGCTCACTTTCATCACATAATACCCTCAATAAAGCTCACTTTCATCAGATAATACCCTCAGTAAGGCTCACTTTCATCACATCATACTCTCAGTAAGGCTCACTTTCATCACATAATACCCTCAGTAAGCTCACTTTCATCACAAAATACCCTCAGTAAGGCTCACTTTCATCACATAATACCCTCAGTAAAGCTCACTTTCATCACAAAATACCCTCAGTAAGGCTCACTTTCATCACATAATACTCTCAGTAAAACTCACTTTCATCACATAATACTCTCAGTAAGGCTCACTTTCATCACATAATACTCTCAGTAAGGCACACTTTCATCACATAATACCCTCAATAAAGCTCACTTTCATCACAAAATACCCTCAGTAAGGCTCACTTTCATCACATAATACTCTCAGTAAAACTCACTTTCATCACATAATACCCTCAGTAAGGCTCACTTTCATCACAAAATACTCTCAGTCAGGCTCACTTCCATCACAATACTCTCAGTAAGCTCACTTTCATCACAAAATACTCTCAGTAAAGCTCACTTTCATCACAAAATACTCTCAGTAAGGCTCACTTTCATCACATAATACTCTCAGTAAAGCTCACTTTAATCACATAATACTCTCAGTAAAGCTCACTTTAATCACATAATACCCTCAGTTAGGCTCACTTTCATGACATAATACCCTCAGTAAAGCTCACTTTCATCACATAATACCCTCAGTAAAGCTCACTTTCATCACAAAATACCCTCAGTAAGGCTCACTTTCATCACATAATACTCTCAGTAAAACTCACTTTCATCACATAATACTCTCAGTAAGGCTCACTTTCATCACATAATACTCTCAGTAAGGCACACTTTCATCACATAATACCCTCAATAAAGCTCACTTTCATCACAAAATACCCTCAGTAAGGCTCACTTTCATCACATAATACTCTCAGTAAAACTCACTTTCATCACATAATACCCTCAGTAAGGCTCACTTTCATCATAACATACTCTCAGTAAGGCTCACTTCCATCACAATACTCTCAGTAAGCTCACTTTAATCACAAAATACCCTCAGTAAAGCTCACTTTCATCACAAAATACTCTCAGTAAGGCTCACTTTCATCACATAATACTCTCAGTAAAGCTCACTTTAATCACATAATACTCTCAGTAAAGCTCACTTTAATCACATAATACCCTCAGTTAGGCTCACTTTCATGACATAATACCCTCAGTAAAGCTCACTTTCATGACATAATACTCTCAGCAAGGCTCACTTTCATCACATAATATAGTCAGTAAGGCTCACTTTCATCACAATACCCTCAGTAAGGCTCACTTTCATCACAATACCCTCAGTAAGGCTCACTTTCATCACATAATACCCTCAGTAAAGCTCACTTTCATGACATAATACTCTCAGCAAGACTCACTTTCATCACTAAATAGTCTCGGTAAGGCTCACTTTCATCACATAAGATAGTCAGTAAGGCTCACTTTCATCACATAATACCCTCAGTAAAGCTCGCTTTCATCACAAAATACTCTCAGTAAAGCTCACTTTCATCACATAATACTCTCAGTAAGGCTCACTTTCATCACAAAATACTCTCAGTAAAGCTCACTTTCATCACATAATACCCTCAATAAAGCTCACTTTCGTCACATAATACCCTCAGTAAGGCTCACTTTCATCACATCATACTCTCAGTAAGGCTCACTTTCATCACATAATACCCTCAGTAAGCTCACTTTCATCACAAAATACCCTCAGTAAGGCTCACTTTCATCACATAATACCCTCAGTAAAGCTCACTTTCATCACAAAATACCCTCAGTAAGGCTCACTTTCATCACATAATACTCTCAGTAAAACTCACTTTCATCACATAATACTGTCAGTCATCACAAAATACTCTCAGTAAGGCTCACTTTCATCACATAATACCCTCAATAAAGTTCACTTTCATCACAAAATACCCTCAGTAAGGCTCACTTTCATCACATAATACTCTCAGTAAAACTCACTTTCATCACATAATACCCTCAGTAAGGCTCACTTTCATCACAAAATACTCTCAGTCAGGCTCACTTCCATCACAATACTCTCAGTAAGCTCACTTTCATCACAAAATACTCTCAGTAAGGCTCACTTTCATCACAAAATACTCTCAGTAAGGCTCACTTTCATCACATAATACTCTCAGTAAAGCTCACTTTCATCACATAATACTCTCAGTAAAGCTCACTTTAATCACATAATACCCTCAGTTAGGCTCAATTTCATGACATAATACCCTCAGTAAAGCTCACTTTCATGACATAATACTCTCAGCAAGGCTCACTTTCATCACATAATATAGTCAGTAAGGCTCACTTTCATCACAATACCCTCAGTAAGGCTCACTTTCATCACAATACCCTCAGTAAGGCTCACTTTCATCACATAATACCCTCAGTAAAGCTCACTTTCATGACATAATACTCTCAGCAAGACTCACTTTCATCACTAAATAGTCTCAGTAAGGCTCACTTTCATCACATAAGATAGTCAGTAAGGCTCACTTTCATCACATAATACCCTCAGTAAAGCTCGCTTTCATCACAAAATACTCTCAGTAAAGCTCACTTTCATCACATAATACTCTCAGTAAGGCTCACTTTCATCACATAATACCCTCAGTAAGGCTCACTTTCATCACAAAATATCCTCAGTAAAGCTCGCTTTCATCACAAAATACCCTCAGTAAAGCTCACTTTTATCACATAATACCCTCAGTAAGGCTCACTTTCATCACATAATACTCTCAGTAAGGCTCACTTTCATCACATAATACCCTCAGTTAGCTCACTTTCATCACAAAATACCCTCAGTAAAGCTCACTTTCATCACAAAATACCCTCAGTAAGGCTCACTTTCATCACATAATACCCTCAGTAAGGCTCACTTTCATCACATAATACTCTCAGTAAGCTCACTTTCATCACAAAATACCCTCAGTAAAGCTCACTTTCATCACAAAATACCCTCAGTAAGGCTCACTTTCATCACATAATACTCTCAGTAAGGCTCACTTTCATCACATAATACTCTCAGTAAGCTCACTTTCATCACAAAATACTCTCAGTAAAGCTCACTTTCATCACAAAATTCCCTCAGTAAAGCTCACTTTCATCACAAAATACTCTCAGTAAAACTCACTTTCATCACATAATACCCTCAGTAAGGCTCACTTTCATCACAAAATACTCTCAGTCAGGCTCACTTCCATCACAATACTCTCAGTAAGCTCACTTTCATCACAAAATACTCTCAGTAAAGCTCACTTTCATCACAAAATACTCTCAGTAAGGCTCACTTTCATCACATAATACTCTCAGTAAAGCTCACTTTAATCACATAATACTCTCAGTAAAGCTCACTTTAATCACATAATACCCTCAGTTAGGCTCAATTTCATGACATAATACCCTCAGTAAAGCTCACTTTCATGACATAATACTCTCAGCAAGGCTCACTTTCATCACATAATATAGTCAGTAAGGCTCACTTTCATCACAATACCCTCAGTAAGGCTCACTTTCATCACAATACCCTCAGTAAGGCTCACTTTCATCACATAATACCCTCAGTAAAGCTCACTTTCATGACATAATACTCTCAGCAAGACTCACTTTCATCACTAAATAGTCTCAGTAAGGCTCACTTTCATCACATAAGATAGTCAGTAAGGCTCACTTTCATCACATAATACCCTCAGTAAAGCTCGCTTTCATCACAAAATACTCTCAGTAAAGCTCACTTTCATCACATAATACTCTCAGTAAGGCTCACTTTCATCACATAATACCCTCAGTAAGGCTCACTTTCATCACAAAATATCCTCAGTAAAGCTCGCTTTCATCACAAAATACTCTTAGTAAAGCTCACTTTTATCACATAATACCCTCAGTAAGGCTCACTTTCATCACATAATACTCTCAGTAAGGCTCACTTTCATCACATAATACTCTCAGTAAGCTCACTTTCATCACAAAATACCCTCAGTAAAGCTCACTTTCATCACAAAATACCCTCAGTAAGGCTCACTTTCATCACATAATACCCTCAGTAAGGCTCACTTTCATCACATAATACTCTCAGTAAGCTCACTTTCATCACAAAATACCCTCAGTAAAGCTCACTTTCATCACAAAATACCCTCAGTAAGGCTCACTTTCATCACATAATACTCTCAGTAAGGCTCACTTTCATCACATAATACTCTCAGTAAGCTCACTTTCATCACATAATACTCTCAGTAAAGCTCACTTTCATCACAAAATTCCCTCAGTAAAGCTCACTTTCATCACAAAATACTCTCAGTAAGGCTCACTTTCATCACAAAATACTCTCAGTAAAGCTCACTTTCATCACAAAATACTCTCAGTAAAGCTCACTTTCATCACAAAATACTCTCAGTAAAGCTCACTTTCATCACATAATACTCTCAGTAAGGCTCACTTTCATCACAAAATACTCTCAGTAAAGCTCACTTTCATTACATAATACTCTCAGTAAAGCTCACTTTCATCACATAATACCCTCAATAAAGCTCACTTTCATCACATAATACTCTCAGTAAAGCTCACTTTCATTACATAATACTCTCAGTAAAGCTGACTTTCATCACATAATACCCTCAGTAAAGCTCACTTTCATGACATAATACTCTCAGCAAGACTCACTTTCATCACTAAATAGTCTCAGTAAGGCTCACTTTCATCACATAAGATAGTCAGTAAGGCTCACTTTCATCACATAATACCCTCAGTAAAGCTCGCTTTCATCACAAAATACTCTCAGTAAAGCTCACTTTCATCACATAATACTCTCAGTAAGGCTCACTTTCATCACATAATACCCTCAGTAAGGCTCACTTTCATCACAAAATATCCTCAGTAAAGCTCGCTTTCATCACAAAATACTCTTAGTAAAGCTCACTTTTATCACATAATACCCTCAGTAAGGCTCACTTTCATCACATAATACTCTCAGTAAGGCTCACTTTCATCACATAATACCCTCAGTTAGCTCACTTTCATCACAAAATACCCTCAGTAAAGCTCACTTTCATCACAAAATACCCTCAGTAAGGCTCACTTTCATCACATAATACCCTCAGTAAGGCTCACTTTCATCACATAATACTCTCAGTAAGCTCACTTTCATCACAAAATACCCTCAGTAAAGCTCACTTTCATCACAAAATACCCTCAGTAAGGCTCACTTTCATCACATAATACTGTCAGTAAGGCTCACTTTCATCACATAATACTCTCAGTAAGGCTCACTTTCATCACATAATACCCTCAATAAAGTTCACTTTCATCACAAAATACCCTCAGTAAGGCTCACTTTCATCACATAATACTCTCAGTAAAACTCACTTTCATCACATAATACCCTCAGTAAGGCTCACTTTCATCACAAAATACTCTCAGTCAGGCTCACTTCCATCACAATACTCTCAGTAAGCTCACTTTCATCACAAAATACTCTCAGTAAAGCTCACTTTCATCACAAAATACTCTCAGTAAGGCTCACTTTCATCACATAATACTCTCAGTAAAGCTCACTTTAATCACATAATACTCTCAGTAAAGCTCACTTTAATCACATAATACCCTCAGTTAGGCTCAATTTCATGACATAATACCCTCAGTAAAGCTCACTTTCATGACATAATACTCTCAGCAAGGCTCACTTTCATCACATAATATAGTCAGTAAGGCTCACTTTCATCACAATACCCTCAGTAAGGCTCACTTTCATCACAATACCCTCAGTAAGGCTCACTTTCATCACATAATACCCTCAGTAAAGCTCACTTTCATGACATAATACTCTCAGCAAGACTCACTTTCATCACTAAATAGTCTCAGTAAGGCTCACTTTCATCACATAAGATAGTCAGTAAGGCTCACTTTCATCACATAATACCCTCAGTAAAGCTCGCTTTCATCACAAAATACTCTCAGTAAAGCTCACTTTCATCACATAATACTCTCAGTAAGGCTCACTTTCATCACATAATACCCTCAGTAAGGCTCACTTTCATCACAAAATATCCTCAGTAAAGCTCGCTTTCATCACAAAATACTCTTAGTAAAGCTCACTTTCATCACATAATACCCTCAGTAAGGCTCACTTTCATCACATAATACTCTCAGTAAGGCTCACTTTCATCACATAATACCCTCAGTTAGCTCACTTTCATCACAAAATACCCTCAGTAAAGCTCACTTTCATCACAAAATACCCTCAGTAAGGCTCACTTTCATCACATAATACCCTCAGTAAGGCTCACTTTCATCACATAATACTCTCAGTAAGCTCACTTTCATCACAAAATACCCTCAGTAAAGCTCACTTTCATCACAAAATACCCTCAGTAAGGCTCACTTTCATCACATAATACTCTCAGTAAGGCTCACTTTCATCACATAATACTCTCAGTAAGCTCACTTTCATCACATAATACTCTCAGTAAAGCTCACTTTCATCACAAAATTCCCTCAGTAAAGCTCACTTTCATCACAAAATACTCTCAGTAAGGCTCACTTTCATCACAAAATACTCTCAGTAAAGCTCACTTTCATCACAAAATACTCTCAGTAAAGCTCACTTTCATCACAAAATACTCTCAGTAAAGCTCACTTTCATCACATAATACTCTCAGTAAGGCTCACTTTCATCACAAAATACTCTCAGTAAAGCTCACTTTCATTACATAATACTCTCAGTAAAGCTCACTTTAATCACATAATACCCTCAATAAAGCTCACTTTCATCACATAATACTCTCAGTAAAGCTCACTTTCATTACATAATACTCTCAGTAAAGCTGACTTTCATCACATAATACCCTCAGTAAAGCTCACTTTCATCACATAATACCCTCAATAAAGCTCACTTTCATCAGATAATACCCTCAGTAAGGCTCACTTTCATCACATAATACTCTCAGTAAGGCTCACTTTCATCACATAATACCCTCAGTAAGCTCACTTTCATCACAAAATACCCTCAGTAAGGCTCACTTTCATCACATAATACCCTCAGTAAAGCTCACTTTCATCACAAAATACCCTCAGTAAGGCTCACTTTCATCACATAATACTCTCAGTAAAACTCACTTTCATCACATAATACTCTCAGTAAGGCTCACTTTCATTACATAATACTCTCAGTAAAGCTCACTTTCATCACATAATACCCTCAATAAAGCTCACTTTCATCACATAATACTCTCAGTAAAGCTCACTTTCATTACATAATACTCTCAGTAAAGCTGACTTTCATCACATAATACCCTCAATAAAGCTCACTTTCATCACATAATACTCTCAGTAAAGCTCACTTTCATCACATAATACCCTCAATAAAGCTCACTTTCGTCACATAATACCCTCAGTAAGGCTCACTTTCATCACATCATACTCTCAGTAAGGCTCACTTTCATCACATAATACCCTCAGTAAGCTCACTTTCATCACAAAATACCCTCAGTAAGGCTCACTTTCATCACATAATACCCTCAGTAAAGCTCACTTTCATCACAAAATACCCTCAGTAAGGCTCACTTTCATCACATAATACTCTCAGTAAAACTCACTTTCATCACATAATACTGTCAGTAAGGCTCACTTTCATCACATAATACTCTCAGTAAGGCTCACTTTCATCACATAATACCCTCAATAAAGTTCACTTTCATCACAAAATACCCTCAGTAAGGCTCACTTTCATCACATAATACTCTCAGTAAAACTCACTTTCATCACATAATACCCTCAGTAAGGCTCACTTTCATCACAAAATACTCTCAGTCAGGCTCTCTTCCATCACAATACTCTCAGTAAGCTCACTTTCATCACAAAATACTCTCAGTAAAGCTCACTTTCATCACAAAATACTCTCAGTAAGGCTCACTTTCATCACATAATACTCTCAGTAAAGCTCACTTTAATCACATAATACTCTCAGTAAAGCTCACTTTAATCACATAATACCCTCAGTTAGGCTCACTTTCATGACATAATACCCTCAGTAAAGCTCACTTTCATGACATAATACTCTCAGCAAGGCTCACTTTCATCACATAATATAGTCAGTAAGGCTCACTTTCATCACAATACCCTCAGTAAGGCTCACTTTCATCACAATACCCTCAGTAAGGCTCACTTTCATCACATAATACCCTCAGTAAAGCTCACTTTCATGACATAATACTCTCAGCAAGACTCACTTTCATCACTAAATAGTCTCAGTAAGGCTCACTTTCATCACATAAGATAGTCAGTAAGGCTCACTTTCATCACATAATACCCTCAGTAAAGCTCGCTTTCATCACAAAATACTCTCAGTAAGGCTCACTTTCATCACATAATACTCTCAGTAAGGCTCACTTTCATCACATAATACCCTCAGTAAGGATCACTTTCATCACAAAATATCCTCAGTAAAGCTCGCTTTCATCACAAAATACTCTTAGTAAAGCTCACTTTTATCACATAATACCCTCAGTAAGGCTCACTTTCATCACATAATACTCTCAGTAAGGCTCACTTTCATCACATAATACCCTCAGTTAGCTCACTTTCATCACAAAATACCCTCAGTAAAGCTCACTTTCATCACAAAATACCCTCAGTAAGGCTCACTTTCATCACATAATACCCTCAGTAAGGCTCACTTTCATCACATAATACTCTCAGTAAGCTCACTTTCATCACAAAATACCCTCAGTAAAGCTCACTTTCATCACAAAATACCCTCAGTAAGGCTCACTTTCATCACAAAATACTCCCAGTAAAGCTCACTTTCATCACATAATACCCTCAGTAAAGCTCTTTTTCATCACATAATACCCTCAGTAAGGCTCACTTTCATTACATAATACCCTCAGTAAAGCTCACTTTCATCACAAAATACCCCCAGTAAGGCTCACTTTCATCACATAATACTCTCAGTAAAGCTCACTTTCATCACATAATACCCTCAGTAAGCTCAATTTGTCAACCCTCAAATTATTGGCATGTAACATTGGTATGTTCAGCGCTGATGATGTTGCTAATTGCCAAGGTTTTAATACCACAAGAGTCTCAAACAAGTGCAAGAATATTTTTTTTGTATGTTTTTTTGACACACCCTTATTACTGTTACATTCCATTTTTCGTTCACTATCTAAACAGACTGTATCTCTTCTACAGCTAGTGAAGCGATAGCTGAAAAATTGCTGACAACACGTTTAACCCCCAACTCTGTCACTCATGTGATATCCAGAAGAGAAAAAATTATATCAGAATTCTTTGATACCATACCCATATTGTGCTACCTTTGGCAACAAAAAGTTACAAGCTCAGAATCAGTTTCAATTCTTTTTTACTTTTATCTATACGGACAGTCGGTAAATAACCATGACTAGTATTGGTACAAGTGGTTAAAGACGTAACAATGATTATCATCAGACAGTTTCAAAATATCCTTTGCATATTTTGTATTATTAGAGTGGGAATTGTCCTGGGTGGCAATTGTCTTAGGTGGGAATTGTCCGGGTGGCAATTGGCGGGTGGCAATTGTCCGGGTGGCAATTGTCCGGTTGCAATTGTCCTAGATCCGGAGACAATACATGGCGAAAATCTCTTGGTACTAACAATCAACAAGAAAGAAGTGAATTTATACAAAATATACTCTCAGTAATGCTCATTTTCATCATGAACGATATGCTCATCAAACATAAAAGGTATGTCCCTACTTTAGTTAAACTAAAGGAATAATTAGATGATATTTGTATTTTCTTGAAAAATACCATGTTTATCTCATCGAGTAAGGAAGAAAGTTTATGTTTTCACGATTGGTGCAGCCATGAGTTATAATATAAAACTTTCTGCCTCACGAGATGAGATAAACATGGTATTTGTCAAGAAAAGACACACTTTCTATTTATTTTTGTATTAAATTGTTGTTTTTCTGTCTAAATTGAAGGGCATTTATGTTGAGTCGGTTCAGATGGGAACCCCTCGCCTAAGCATTAAGCAATAACATGATGTCATTGTGTCAGATCATTGTTCGATGATGTCAGATCATTGTTGTTATCAGTCTTATTATCGGTCACTAGTGACTGATAACACGTTCCATTGTTATTGTCACTAGTGACTAATAACATAGTTTATTTTCATTGATAGATCTCTGGATTTCATCGCCAAACATATAATAGTGTTTATTGGCCTGTCACAGCGAAGGCCCGGGTTCGAATCCCAGTGGAGACACACACAATTTTTAACCTGGGCTTAACACTGTGTTGTGTCCTTGGGCAAGACACTTCATCCACATTGCACTCAGTTCACCCAGCTGTATAAATGGGTACCTGAACATGGGGAAAGTACGGACCTATATGGTCGCGTGAGGCGCTTAGTAGCTTGACTCGAAAGTACAATTCCTTCAGGGTAATAATATACATTATTATATGATGGACGAGTGATCTGTTTTCTGATTGGTCGAGGAAGGTGGTTATCGACAGTGATCAAACCTTATGTTGACCGCGGGTAACGTCACACGAGGTCAACATAACAATCCAATGACCTGTAGCTAAAAATAGATCGCCACTGCGAGGAGCGCCGTAAAGACCTGCTTCCAAAAAAACTTAAAATTTAAAAGTATTCACAATAAAAACTTAAAATTTAAAAGTATTCACAATAACTGAAACTTCATAAATCATATAATAAAACAGTTGTTGACTTCAGTTATCGGTGAATCCAATGGTTTATTGACCTCGAAAAGTTATGTTCACCTCGGCTTTCTCCTCGGTGAACATAACTGTTCAGAGGTCAATAAACCATTGGATTCACCTCAACTGAAGTCAATAAATGTAATTTGTATATTGTACAGCCATTGTATCACCGTTGAGCAGTCCTGGACTGGATACTAGGCGTTAAAATTATTATTATCCCCCGCCGCGCGATTAGCGCGAAGCGGGGGATATAGTATTCGGCAGCGTCCGTCCGTACGTACGAAATGGAATAACATAAGTACTATTCTCTACATCCTTCTCATATTTTGCATATAGGTTCACCTCAGTGAGAGTAATTGTCCAAATGGGTTTCGTGACCTTGACCTTCATTTCAAGGTCACAAGGACACTTTGTCATTTTACCCTTGTTGGCGAGATATCTCAAGAACTGTTTACTGGATTCTCTTCATATCTTACATATAGCTTCTCCTGATGAAGACCTTGGGCTGATTAGATTTTGGTGACCTTGACATTATTCTCAAGGTCACAGGAGGACTTTGAATTTTTGGACATGTGAACTTGCATGTTTACCCTTGTTAGCGCAATATCTCAAGAACTGTTGACCTGATTCTCTTCATATCTTACATATAGCTTCCCCTGGGGAAGACCTTGACCTTCATTTCAAGGTCATTACGAGACTTTGACATTTTACCCTTGTCAGCGGGATATCTCAAGAACCATTCACTGGATTCTCTTCATAGCTTACACAATGCATCTAATTGGGAAGGCGCCGGGTCCAGTCGATTTTGGTGACCTTCACATTATTTTCAAGGTCACAGCGAGACTTTGAAAATTTCAGCATTGAAACCTGCATTTTAGGCTTGTTAGCAGGATATCTCAAGAACCATTAACTGGATTCTCTTCATAATTTACACAAAGCATCTTATTGGGAAGGCGCCGGGCCCAGTTGATTTTGGTGACCTTCAAATTATTTTCAAGGTCACAGTTTATAGATTTCGTGATCCTCTGACAACAAATAAGAGGTCACAGCCAATAATTGATTGATAATTTGCGGCGGGGGATTATGTCACCTCAGTGACAAACACTTGTTATTATTATTATTATTTCAGATTACCCGACCTGCGGTGGTCATCAGTTTACCTGTAGCAACGGACGATGTATAAACAAGAGCTGGCACTGCGACAATGACAATGACTGTCACGACGGCTCGGATGAAGTCAACTGCACAAGTGGTTAGTTGAATGATGATATAATGAATATATAACTTACAATTTGAAAAAACTTTTTCACCCCGATGAGACAGAAAACAGACTAAAACCTTTGTATGTTAATTCAGGGATGAAAGGGTTAAAGAGCCAATCTAATAACTTATTTTGCTTTAATATGAATCTTAATGCTTGATACATTATATACATAAACAGCTGACCAAATGTCTTCAAATTTGGTCAGAGCCTACATTGGGAGATTGGATGACCTTGACTTTATTTTCAAGGTCACTTCTTCACTTTTTGAAACTTCCACCTTTGAAACTCTTGTTAACGCCATATCTCTCAAAACCATTGCACTTATTGTCAATGGGAATATAGCATTTGCTTATCGTGACAATTATAACGCAATATCCTAACAGGGGGGGACATGGTTTTTGATTCATACACAGATTCTACTTTCAATTTTTGTGAGAAATATTGACTTAAACTAATTGTTGACTGTATCGTTCATTGCACAAACCTCATTGATAAATGGTTTGTCTATGGCCGCATTTGTTAGATATGTGTTATTTCTCGTGAGATTCCTGTATCAAATTCCGAGATCACTGCTAGCACTACTCGTCATTATGATGTCATAGCCTACAGCGATTATGACGTCATTTCCATGGTGACATCGTTTTAAAGAAGCCTGTCGCTCAGAACCCTGTTATTACAGTTATCTTATCATGACTTGTTGTTCCTCCGCGTCCATGACATCTTCTCAAATGTACAGGTATGACAGTCTGTATATTTATAATATATTATGAGTCTTTTTATTTATGACCATATCATTAACTACAGCAGGTTGCCAGCCTTGGGAGCACCAGTGTGTTGACGGCGGGTGTATCAGTCAACAGGCCGTGTGTAACGGTTACAACGATTGCTTCAACGGCACCGACGAGCAGCACTGCAACGTGACCACCTGTTCGTCATGGCGACACATGTGCGCTTCCGGCAACCAGTGTATCTTCAACACGTGGGTGTGTGATGGAGAACCGGACTGTACTGACCACAGCGATGAGGTTAACTGTACAACAAGTGAGTATGGTTTTGTATAGGGTAAGAAATCTTTAGTTTATAGAAATTGTACCATATCGGATAGTTGTGAGGTTAACAGCGATGAGGTTAACTGTACAACAAGTGAGTATGGTTTTGTAAAGGGTAAGAAATCTTGGGTTTATAGAAATTGTACCCTATGGGATAGTTGTACATTATGGGATAGTTGTACCCTATGGGATAGTTGTACAAGTGCATATCATATGGTTATAAACTTGGGTTTAAAACTTCTGTAAACTAGAGCTGAGTGAGTGACCTCTTTGATAGGCATTCTAGAAGTTGCGACGATGAAGAAGATGAAGGCAATATTATGGATATACAACTTCTTTCTCAAGCAAGTGATGTGATGTACATCAACCTTGTTTATTGTACGGACAACTCACTACCTATTTACTGTAACAACATCATGTATATATATATATATATTTCTTTATTCTATCACCGGCATTACTTGCTTGAGAACGACATTAGTATCCATGTCGAAACGTCGCAAACTTGAATAAAGAAGTTGTATACCTATAATCATGTCTTCATCTTCTTCAAGTGAGTATGGTTTTGTATAGGGTAAGAAATCTTTAGTTTATAGGGATTGTACCCCGTGGGATAGTTGTACAAGTGCATATGGTTATAAACTTGGGTTTAAAACTCCTGTAAATAGAGCTGATGGGATGTTGCGCCTGTAATGATTGTGCTACTTTCACATACCGAATCAGTTACCCGTTATGAATATCTCAAAAGTTTAGTTTTTGAAACCTATTGTTCTCACCTGAGCTAATTATCGTTATTTCAGCAACCGCGGCCCCCTCTACGACCCGACGACCTTCGACCTGTCACCGTTGGCAGTTCACCTGTCAGAACCAGATGTGTGTCTTCCACGCCTCGCGATGTGACGGCTACAACGACTGCGGGGACAACTCCGACGAGGAGAATTGTGGTAAGACGGTTCTCACAGAGCTGTGTATTCTGACAGCCAAGTTGTTTGTGTTAATATTCTACACTATAACAAACAAAATATTTTTTTTAAATAATAAAAAAATATAAAAATACAAAATATTCTACACTATAGATCCCCTGGTATTTTTATCCGGAAATTCCGTATCAATTAAAGCTCCCTTAAAAAACTTCTCTGTTTCCCAACACCGCCCCCTCACTTGTCAATCTTCTTAGACTAAGACTAAGATGGTCTCGCTTCCAGGAGAAGAACCGTTCCGCACCACCACGCCACCTCCTCAGTGTGGTGCGAGCCAGTGGCGGTGTACCACCGACAGCTACTGTATCCACCTATCAAACCGCTGTGACGGCACCACCAACTGTCCTGATGGCAGCGATGAAAATAATTGTGGTAAAATCCTTACTGTATTATCATAAGCAAAGAAGAGTATCTTTATGTTTACATCTGTCCACGTTGTATATTAGAAAACTTATTTTTATTATTGACACCACCAACTGTCCTGATGGCAGCGATGAAAATAATTGTGGTATGTGTAGTCAAATCCTTACAGTATTATCATAAGCAAAGAAGATTATCTTGATCTTAAGAGAGAAGGTAGTGTCCATGTTAGATATTATAAAGCTTTTTGAACACTTTTGAAATTCAATTAGCTTAAAACATGACTGTTATTGTGCTTCTGTAAACTTTTCCAATAATATAATATACTTTTCTTAATATACTTTGTTATGCTTCTGTAAACTTTTCCAATAATATAATATACTTTTCTTAATATACTTTGTTATGCTTCTGTAAACTTTTCCAATAACATGATATACTTTTCTTAATATACTTTGTTATGCTTCTGTAAACTTTTCCAATAATATAATATACTTTTCTTAAAACAAATCATAAAAAAACAAAAAAAACATATCTCTCTCTAATGAGATCTCATGTTTTTTATGCCCCCGAATCGGAGATTCCGGGGGTATATTGTTTTTCACCTGTCCGTCTGTACGTCCGTCTGTCTGTCCGTCTGTCCGTTTGTCCACAAAAACTTAAACCTTGGTCATACCTTTTGATTGGTCGGAGCTAGGTCTTTGATACTTGACATATGGATCCGGGGGCATTCGTGTTTCACCAACACATCTTGTTTATTTGATATTTCTCGGTCAAATTTTTGAAAAAGTGATCTTTTTACCCTCTAATACTTTAAATTTATGATGTAGATGTGACGTGTGACGATGAGCACTTTGAGTGCTACCTAGCGGACAAGGGCTTCAACGAGCGGCGGTGTATCTGGGGCTCCTGGGTGTGTGACGGCGAACAGGACTGCTCTGGGGGAGAGGATGAGATGAACTGCAGTCAGTAGTACTAGTAACTTCTTTGAGAGGCATTTTAGAAGTTGGGATGACAATAATACTGAGGAATATATGGATGACAACTTCTTTGTTCATTGTATGCGACGTTTGAGAACGACACAAGAATCTGTGTCGAAACGTCGCATACAATGAACAAAGAAGTTGTCATCTATATATTCCTCAGTATTAGTAGTACTAGTAGCTTTGAAACTTTTGATGAAGTATCCTCAGCTCAAATTTTGTTTTTGGCCAAAAGTTTTATGGTGCTTTAATCGTTTAAGAATTTTATGAATGGATCCCAAAAAATATGCGTCTGTTCTAGAACCTTTAAGTTAAGACATGAGTTTATGAACAACTTCTTTATTTTGCAGTAGCGATATTTCAGTATATATTCTAATACAGTTTCGAACTTTAAGGTAAATAATCTAACTTTACGTTTAAATGTATTAGTTTGGATTGAAAAGATCCTGAGGTAGATTACATGACATGTTGCAGATCGAACATGCAGCCCGTCAGACAGATAAATAATCTAACTTTACATTTAAATTTATTAGTTTGGATTGAAAGGATCCTGAGGTAGATTACATGACATGTTGCAGATCGAACCTGCAGCCCGTCCGAGTTCAGCTGTGAGTACTCCCAGGGTTGTGTCCCCCTGAACTACCGCTGCAACGGCTTCAGCGACTGCGTGGACTCCTCCGACGAGATGGGGTGTGGAACACAGCCGTCCTACCCTGGTATGTCTCTACATATATCATGCAAAAACTGGGTTCCACAGGAGATATCACTTATGGGAGATCAAGCGATATCTCCTAGGAGACTCCGTGTCCTGTTGGCTAAGACAGCAAAGTCATTGAAAGTTTCTGAGACCCATACAGGAACCTGTGATGATCCCAGGAATTTTGCAGGGGGGAAGTTCATCTATTGAAAGGGAGACGGTTTGTCGTGGTGGTCACCCATTTTATTCTAGATATATTCCAAGGAATTTTGAAGGGTTGTTGTATTCATGAGGGGCTGTGTTCGCTCGGGGAATTGCCCATTTTATGCTAGATTTGAAAGAGTTTCCCCCCTGGATCCGAAACTAGGCACAAGGTTATATATTAAAGTATATACAAATCCGATGTTACTAGATGTGGTTGAGTTGGTTCTCTTGCTCAATAGCTTTGTTTCAAACTTAGACTGCCCTTGAACTCAAGTGTTCTATATGCTAAGACAGCAGAATCAGAAACTTTCTGAAACCCATGCAGGAATAATGCTGAGGAATATATGGATGACAACTTCTTTGTTCATTGTATGCGACGTTTCGACACAGATTCTTGTGTCGTTCTCAAGCAGAGGATGAGTAATGAGCTAGGGGCATATATATAAGTAAATAATACAATGCACAGTGACAACAACTTATTGAAGAGAGTAACTGTAATTACACAGGGATGAGTGGTAGGAAACCAGTAATGTACAATGCAGTGCGTTACATTTAATTGATAGAGGCCAGTGATGTACATGAGTGATTACAGTTAATTAATTGATAGAGGCCAGTGATGTACATGAGTGATTACAGTTAATTAATTAAGGAGAAGATCATAGGCTGACGGGATGAAGTAACCTTGATCGCGGTTAATTGATGGCTGAATCTTTTTGATTTCCAAAGCTTCTCTTAATTTTCGGAGTCGGTAATCCGGTTGATTGGTGACAAGGCATTTGGTTTCTGACCATTGTATTTGGTGATTGGGGTTGGCTTTGATGTGGTCGGATATAGCTGATTTGCTGTCCAAGTTGTTTACTGATGTTTGATGTTCCTTTAGTCTTGTGTTGATAGGCCTGGATGTCTCACCTACGTAGTTATGTCCACAGTCGCAGTTTATTTTGTAAACAACTCCTTTTGGGTTGTTGTTGGAAGCTGATTGCTTTTTGCCATTGGCATGAAGTAGGTTCTGTAGGTTTTGAGATGATGAAAAGATGGTGTCGATGCCGGCCTGTTGTTTGAGTAGTCTGCTGATATGGTGAGATGGCTTTCCTATGTAGGGGATGACGATTTTCATGGGGGCTGATTCAGGTCGAGGAGATCGGTTGGGTGGTGGGTTTAATGCTGCAGTCATGGATTTTTTCACAAGATCCTTAGGGTATTGATTTTGTTTGGTGAAGACATGTTGGAGGTGATGGAGTTCGTCTTGTAGTTTTTCGGATGAGGAGGATATGCAGGAACCTTTGATTTATCCATGTTGGTATTTCACCTAATTTCATGAACCTATGTGATGAACTAAGAAAACGATCGTTACTTTCAGTTACCATGACAACCCCTGCACAAAAACATTTCATGAACCTATGTGATGAACTAAGAAAACAATCGTTACTTTCAGCTACCGTGACAACCCCTGCACCAAAACAGTGCAAGAAGACAGAGTTCCGGTGTCCGATGGATAACCGGTGTATCCTGTGGTTCAAGGTGTGTGATCGAACCATCGACTGTCAGCTTGACCACGCAGATGAGCTGGTCTTCCAGTGCAGAACAGGTTAGTAATATTATAATAATAATAATAATTCATTTGTAAAGCGCCTATATATTGAAAATATCCTAAATTGATTACTGCAGTAGAGAAAATGACACTTTGCATTTATCAATAAATATTTTCTTGCAAATTAAACAATTTTTAAAGCAGTGTTTGAATGACAGGAGCAGAAACTTCCAGCTGTTGTTTGTAATTTTAGAAGTGATTTGAATTTTCACCTCAGAAAAATATGTGGTTGAATTATTAGAGATGTTGAATTAATGGAGTAATTATGGTAACCAGGGCCTTCTTTCACAAAACAACCTTAACAAAGGTTGGCCTTAACTCCCATTCTTTAACATCACACTTAGGCTACCTGAAGGAAATGAATCAAATATTGAGGTTAAACTACAGAATCATTGAAAATTAACCATGTATAATTATATTCTTACTTTGTTTACAATATATCTGTACTAGTATTAGATTTCCAATTTCATGTCTGTACTAGTATTTGTTTATGTAATTACGAATAACTATATCAGCCCTATGAGGACTAAAAGAATCAGCTGATTGTATGTATCTTTATGTATGTGTTATTGGGTAATAACATAAAAAAAAAGGCTACCTGAAGGACTTACGATCCCCTTAGTGCTTTGTGAAACGGACCCTGATCCTTAAAGGGACTATTCAAGCGGAGTATTTTTTGTGGAAACGAATTTCAGGAGTTTTTTTTAGTTTACAATTATGATGTATATATTGTTTTTCACCTGTCCGTCTGTCCGTCCGTCTGTCCGTTTGTCCACAAAAACTTTAACCTTGGTCATAACTTTTGATTGGTCGGAGCTAGGTCTTTGATACTTGACATATGCATCCGGGGGCATTCGTGTTTCACAAACACATCTTGTTACATTTGATTTCACACTTAATTTCAAATATGATTGTGAGGTAAGCATTTCAGTTGTTCAAGTATCAACAAATTGCCAAAGAATAAAGTGTATCGCTTAAAGATATAAACATTGTGTAATGAAGCCAATCCTGGAATGCATTAGTATGACAAAATGCTGTCGTAACTGATAACTTTTATTATGAATTATTTGTAAATATTCTCCTCTTCTATCAATCAAGTATTTATTTCTTTATTTTGTTAATGAATTGGCGTAATACAGCACATTTCTTTTTTCGCAATGCTAACTTTTCAAAATGGCGGACGAAACGTGGTCGAGTAGTGCCTTTAAGTAATGATTAATGAACTTTTTCTCCACAGATTATGGTCACTTTGTAGAACCGAGTGCCGAGCTCAACAGTCACAACATCACCTTGATGTGGGAGAAACCATACCCACCTACCAACCTCAAGTGTTCTTACATTGTCTCCAAACTGTGAGTAAACTTAACCCTCACGATGCCGAATACTTGATATGTTAACCCTCACGATGCCGAATACTTGATATGTTAACCCTCACGATGCCGAATACTTGATATGTTAACCCTCACGATGCCGAATACTTTATTTGTTAACCCTCACAATGCTGAATACTTTATATGTTAACCCTCCCCACCTACCAACCTCAAGTGTTCTTACATTGTCTCCAAACTGTGAGTAAACTTAACCCTCACAATGCCGAATACTTTATATGTTAACCCTCACGATGCCGAATACTTTATTTGTTAACCCTCACAATGCCGAATACTTTATATGTTAACCCTCACGATGCCGAATACTTTTTATGCTCTACAAGGCACTGTGGCTGAATTTCTTGTACTGTGCCAGCCACTGTTATCTGCTAGTTAGCACTGCTGGCTGTATTATTGTCTGTGTTCTTATATGGTCTAAAAATTGTGAGTCAAACATAATTTCCTCTTCGTCTTTCTAAAGGGCAGATCAATTTTCAATGTCTTTATTCAAATATCATATTTTGATAGTTGAAAACAAGTTAACGAGTGATTATAGCTTGTATTTAGTTTATCATTCATTCAAACTTTTACGATTTAAAAAATGAATACCTAGATTTTGAAAAAGGGGGGATATCAAAAAGTTTTAATTTTCACTCCTATTTTGAAATAAACTCTTATTTTTCAAGATAAGATTATCATACTCACAAGCCTCTGAGTGGTGATAAGTTTGTTAATACCTTTAACAGAGCCATTAATCCCTTCAGGAATTGATTTAGTCATTGAAATCAGCGGTAAGACAATCGGATTCATGTTGATGCATTCTGTTTGAACTCTCACAATGTGCTGTGCTTCAGAGACGATAAGGACGAGTCTAGCTGGAAGAATTTCTCTGTGAACGCGATGTCGTACACGCTGCTCAATCTGTCTCCTCTCACCAAGTACCGGCTGGCTGTGTACGTCAACTGTAGCGGACTTATCTACCCTCACTCCCGAACTCTCGTACTGACCACTGCTGCTCCTGGTGAGTGGTGGGGTTGTGGTGGCGATTGTGGTTGTGGTGAGGATGGGGATGATGATAGTTGTGAAAGTGGTGGTTGCGGTGGTGATGATTGTGATTGTGATGGTGAGGAAGGTCATTGAGATGGTTGTTGTGGTGGTGATGGTGGTTGTGATGATTGTGATTGTGATGGTGGTTGTGATGGTGAGGAAGGTCATTGTGATGGTTGTTGTGGAGGTGATGGTGATTGTGATGGTGGTGATGGTGATGATTGTGATGGTGGTTGTGATGATAGTGATTTGGTGTGATGAAGATGGTGATTTTGGTGGTGAAGATGATGATTGTGATGATGGTTGTGATTTTGATGGTGGTTGTGATGGTGATGATGATGATGGTTATGGTGATGGTGATTGTGATGGTGATGATGATGATGGTTATGGTGGTGATGGTGATTGTGATGGTGATGATGATGGTGGTGGTGATGGTGAAGGTGATGATGATGATGATGGTGATTGTGATGGTTGTGATGATGGTGGTGGTGGTGATGGTGGTGGTGATGGTGGTGGTGATGGTGGTGGTTGTGATGATGATTGTGATGGTGGTGGTGATGGTGGTGATGGTGATGATGATGATGATGGTGATGATAGTGGTGAAGATGATTGTGATGATAGTAGTGAGTATGGTGGTTGTGATGGTGATGATTATGATAATTATGATGGTGGTTGCGATGATAGTGGTGAAGATTGTGATTTTGGTGGTGAAGATGATGATTGTGATGATGGTTGTGATTTTGATGGTGAAGATGATTGTGATGGTGGTTGTGAGGATGGTGGTTGTGATGGTGATGATGATGATGGTTATGGTGGTGATGGTGATTGTGATGGTGGTGATGGTGATGATGGTGGTGGTGATGATTGTGATTATGGTTTTGATGGTGAATGTGATGATGAAGGAGTTGGTTGTGATGGTGGTGTTGGTAATTGTGATGCTGATGATGGTGATAGTGGTATGGATGATTGTGTTGGTTTTGAATATGAGTTGATGGTGATTGTGGTTGTGATGGTGTTGTTTGTGCTTATACTTCTGTTGATTATGATGATTGTAATGATCATTGTGGTGTTGTTTGTGCTTA
The DNA here is from genome assembly GCA_916613615.1 of Steromphala cineraria. NCBI lineage: Eukaryota > Metazoa > Mollusca > Gastropoda > Trochida > Trochidae > Steromphala > Steromphala cineraria. The sequence continues at coordinate 3,164,006 of OU744737.1, forward strand.
TACTTCTGTTGATTGGGGTGTTGAGGATTTTTTCAACTGCAAGACAGCTTTTTTCAAAAAAATACTTTAAATTAGCAGTATTATAATTTTGAAACTTATCAGTAAGTTATGAATTCTGTATGTGTTCTGCCTAGTCATCTCTGTTTGAAAATGCAACAACAAACTTTAATTACACTTTTGAAATTACTTTTACAGAGAGACATGTAGAAAAGTTTGGAGAAATACTTTGTTAACAAGAGGTTATATTTCAGTACCTGGAGCCCCGAAGAATCTGAATGTTCACAAGAATAAAAACACAGCGAGGCAAATTATCGTTGAGTGGACGGCACCAGCCACACACACAAACATCATTGACCACTATACGGTTAGTTCTTAATCCTCTCATTCTTACTTTCTTCACAATACAGGTTTTTTAGCTCACCTTTACAAAGTAAATGTGAGCTTATGTCATGGCGCTTCGTCCGTCGTCCGCTTGTCTGTCCGTCCGTCTGTCCGTCTGTCCGTCCGTCCGTCCGTAAACTTTCACGAAAAAGACTACTCCTCCTAAACGAATTCAGATATCATTCTGAAATTGTAGTATGTTATACCCATGGTGATTCCCCACAGAAAGGTAGACGTTTCAGTTTTGAGAATCCAAGATGGCCGCCATGACAGCCATATTGAATTTTCAATTAGATTTCATGAAAAAGACTACTCCTTCTAAACGAATACAGATATCATTCTGAAATTGTAATATGTTATACCCATGGTGATTCCTCACAGAAAGGTAGACGTTTCAGTTTTGAGAATCCAAGATGGCCGCCATGGCAGCCAAATTGAATTTTCAATTAGATTTCAGAAAAAAGACAACTCCTCCTAAACCAATCTAGATATCATTTTCATATTGTAGTATGTAATACCTATTGTGATTCCTCCCACAAAGGTAGACGTTTCAGTTTTGAGAATCCAAGATGGCTGTGTGGCTGTGATAGCATCCATATTGACTTTTCAGCTGCAGAAGACACATCATTATTACTAAATTTTAAGCTTTCATTAAGTGATCACTCGCACTATATACATTCTCTAATTTGAACTTACTGATCATAATTTTATCTTGAATATGGAATATTTAAGATTGTCATGCAAGTTGTTCTATATTTGTAAGTGTTTCTAAAACATTAAGATGAAAGACAAACATAATTAATTAATTTGTTTAAAATATTTATGGCAACTAGCTGCAAAAACCCAATGACATTAAACATGTTAGATTTTGAAAAATGGTATCTCCCTTATATTCCTTTAAATACCACACATAAGGGGTCAACCAGAGTTCAGATATTTCTGTTGAGTCCACTATGCTGTCTAATACACATCCCAATACAGGCTGCTAGCATCATAGTGTCAGCTTCTAGTCTGTTGCATAATCAACCTGACCCAATTGATATGGTAGAGCATTATGCTATATGGCCATGTGTATGCAATAAGAGTTATGGAAATTAGACTTGTATTCTCATGACAGTGATATGTTCTTTCTAAGAATAACAACTTACACAAAACTTGTGACTTGTTTTGTGTTTAGCAATCTACATGATAAGTTGAATTGGAAAGAGTTATTTTGCATCAGGTTCCAGTTCCTGTGTTTTACTCATATTTGTACCATTTCTATATCTAACAGAAGTTCCTCTTGACACAAAATCAATTTAGGACATAAGCTAACTATATTTTGTGAAATTATATTTATTTTTCACAACAATTCATGTTCTCTCCCGTCAAGTCTTTTAATACCACACATAAGGGCTTAGCCAGAGTTCAGGTTTACATGCTCAGCACACTAGGATGCTTCTCCAAATATACGTACACAAAGCCAAATACACAAATTGCTACACTCTCTGGGGCTAGCAGCCCTGCCTGCTTGTATATTGCATAGTAATCCTGACCTAATTGGTAAATAGAACATAATGGACTTTATGGAAAGTATATAAATTGTCTTTATGAAAAGTATACTTGTATTCTATTAATAGTTATACTTTTTACAAATAACAATTTAAACAAGTCAAGAATCAGCTTTTGTGTACAACAATCTGCACGATGAGTTAATATTAACAAGTCAAGAATCTGCTTTTGTGTTCAGTAATCTACATGAAGTTAATAATAGAGGTATTTTGTATCAGGTTCCAGTTCCAATACCATTTGTTTTATAAATACCTGTAAAAATAAATAATAATTGTATCATGCTGAAGGGGTTCTGGGAACAACATGTCATCATAGAAGTCATTATTTTTCAATTAGATTTCAGGCCAAGTACTACTCCTACTAAATCAATTAAGATATCATTCTGAAAAGTGAGTATTTTTTTATATAGTGATTCCTGACAAAGACGCATTTATTTTATTATCAAGAATCCAAGATAGTCAATATGTCAATTATATTTAATTTTCAATTAGATTTCATGAAATTCATTGAAAAGAATACATTTCCTGATTAATCAAATCAATGTCATTATATTTGTATTGATACGCTTGTTGTAATATTTATCAACACTATAAATACAGTTACAAAAAACTGTATGAATCATCTTTATCTGCGAACAGCCTGAAGCATGACTGTTTTAATAAATCCTTTCCGTTTTACATAATTCCTGACACTTCATATATGGCAAATAACATAGCCAGTGAGGGATAAATATACATTTTATAATCATCTATATCTGATTACGGTCTGAACAATGATTATCTAGATAATTATAATGATCATTCAATTCAAACAAATCCTTTTCAAAAGCATTTAAAATGATTAAATGTGTTCATTCCCAACACTAACTGTTAGGTTTTTTAGTCCTTTGTTCCCATGCAATTAATTTATTCCAAATTGAAAATTTTGGTTAATGAATAACAAATTATCTTTTATTTTGTTTGTCATGCTAATAAAATATATCATTTAATATTCATCTTCAAAACTAATTGAACAGCTGTCTGAACAATTCTTTTTTTACAAAGCCTTTCTCACCAATTCTCTCTGTTAGTTAAGATACTTCAATAAACATATTACTGAGTTGACCTCCAGATTATTTCCATAGATGACCTCTCTTCTACCCCCACCCCTTCTATCCCCCCTTTCCCTCCTCCCCTTTTTTCTCCTGTCCTTCCATTGCAAACCTCTCTTCTATCCCACAATCCTTCTATCTCCCCCCCCCCCCCCCCCCAATACCCCCCCCCCCCCCCTTATCCCAAAATATCCTATATCACTATATGGAATAACAGTAACTTACATAAGAGGATAAGTTACATAAGCTACATGCAGGTGCAAGAGGTCATCATAGGTCATCATATTTAGTAATTAGCATAAACCCCCATGTTGCTAGCCTATTCTGACCAATCAGATTGCACTAACATATGTCAAGATTTAAGATATTCAGAAATCTTTAGTTAGAATTACATGAGACATTGACCTGGACAGTTGACTTTGGCAATTGGACCTATCACTAACTGAATTTGTGATTTGTGTCAGAGAGATATATTCCAAATGTTTATGTGCATCATCTTTTTAGTTCTTTGGAAGTTGAGAGTGTGACTAAATGAATACTCCTAAACCAATCAAGATATCATAATGAAATTAATACAGATGCCCACATAAAAGTAGCATTTTGAAGATTAAAAAGTTCAAGATGGTCACCAATTTAGCCATAGATATACAAAAAAGTTATACAAAAACCTACTGCTTGTTAACAAATCATGATTATATCATTCTTGTATTAATGTTTGTTCAAGCTCTAGTGGTTTCCAACAGAAGAATGGCATTTTAAAAGATAAAAAAATCATGATGGCAGCCATAATCAATTATGACATAAAAGATGGTTACACAATTAAACCATATTACCACATAATTCATTTTAAGGTGAGCTTCTGTACCCTCGGTACTTTTATTTTAAGGTTAAAAACTGTTACAATCTCAGAATTTTTTTATGCGCCTGTGAATTTATTTCTTCACAATGCAGTTTATTTTTTAAGGTTTTAACTGTTACAATCTCAGAAATATTTATATACGCCCGTGAATTAATTCATGAGTGTCAAACAATATGAGTAATAACAAGAAAAGAAAATATTCAGGAAAGGATTCACAAACATGCTATTCATAAACGAGCAAGTCAAACATTTCGGACTATTTCTTTAAAAAGAGACTATAATAGTCAAGATCAAATTAGATAACAGTTTTATTTTTTTCAGATATATTACCAAGACATGAATACCTCATATTCCCCCTTGTTCAGCCAAGAAATTCGGACGAACGACAGAGGTTCGAAGAAATATACTTACCCCCTTACAGAGATCCAGCTTAAAGTGAACCACACATACAAGTTTTGGGTGAGTTGTCATTTTGTTCGGGTTCTGTTTAAAATCGACCATGTGTGGAGGGAAACAAAATAAAAAATATGTATCACATGCTTCATACGGATCATGAAAAGTACTTGAATTTTGCTTTGATACTGGAAAAGAACTTGAATTTACTAAATGTCCTGATAAAGTACTGGGATTTCACAAAAATGTCCTTGAAATTTTCAAAAATGTACTGGAATTCCCCATGACATGGACCACAATCGAAAAAGAAGTATCATCATTCTGCTAACTGCGCAAATTGATAGAGAATGAAATTAAACGAAACCAGTCTGTGAGCTTCCAATCGCTAATTTCTGCTTCCCACGATAGATTTTTTTGGGTAAATTCTGATGTTGATATGCGGCACTTTGAAAAATAGCGGCATCGAAACCAAAAGTTTTGCGAATATATACTTGAAAAGTGGTAAAATGCCCTTGAAAAGTCCTTGAAAAGTCCTTGAAAGTGAACCACACATACAAGTTTTGGGTGAGTTGTCATTATGTTCGGGTTCTGTTTAAAATCGACCATGTGTGGAGGGAAACAAAATAAAAAATATGTATCACATGCTTCATACAGGTCTTGAAAAGTACTTGAATTTTGCTTTGATACTGGAAAAGTACTTGAATTTACAATGCTCACTAAATGTCCTGATAAAGTACTGGGATTTCACAAAAATGTCCTTGAAATTTTCAAAAATGTACTTGAATTCCCCATGACATGGACCACAATCGAAAACACAGAAGTATCGTCATTCTGCTAACTGCGCAAATTGATAGAGAATGAAATTAAACGAAACCAGTCTGTGAGCTTCCAATCGCTAATTTCTGCTTCTCACGATAGATTTTTTTCGGTAAATTCTGATGTCGATATGCGGCACTTTGGAAAATGGCGGCATCGAAACCAAAAGTTTTGCGAATATATATACTTGAAAAGTGGTAAAATGCCCTTGAAAAGTCCTTGAAAAGTACTGGAATTTTATTCTGTTTTGGCTGTATGAACCATGTATCTGAGCTGTCCTCTCCACAACTGTCCAAGCTAGGAGATTGTTCAACACCAGTTTAGCGCAGACAAAATCCAGACAACCAAGCTTACCAATAACATCCTCCTATTGAAAAGCCAAAATGGATTTAACAGGAGTTACATGCACCTCGGTCTAATATTGAAAGCTTCTGTCGCTATCCTTGTGATTGGCTAGATGAGCTTACATCAGAACATGCGGGTAATGGGGGTGCCGTCAGACTGTGAATGAAAGGAAGGTCAGACTGGGTGAGGTTTAACTTGTCTACCTCACGAGATGAGATAAACATGGTATTTGTCAAGAATTGACAGATATTCTATTTATTATATGATTAAATCCTTCTAATTACGTCAAAAAAGGCCAATTTCATGTTGAGCGGCCGCTTGGAAGAGCCCGTCACCGCGGTAACAGTGTGACGTCATAGGAGAATTCATGACGTCAGACCATTGTTACATGACGTCAAACTCTTCAACTTGACGTCACTAGAGTGGTGATAAAGTTTATAACCACTCAGTAGAGTGACTATAAAGGTTATCGCCACTGTAGCCAGATAGAGGGTTTATTTCATTGATAGAACAGAGTATCTCACCGTCAATCATATAATAAACATAATTATTATTGTTAACCCAGCATGGGATAGGTACCTGCTAAAGTGATCTATTGGCTGATCCATTCTTGTCATTATCAAACAGGTCACTGCAAGCAATCATCAAGGAGAAGGGGCCAAGTCGAAGACTATCACTCACAAGTTCACGACCAGACCGGTGGAACAGATCGGTCAAATCAACATAGCGAGCAAGACAAAGCCCAACAGATTTGTCCTCAAGTGGCCAGCGGTCAAGGATGCGAAGAGTTACATCAGCAAGATGACCATGAGGTTGACCAGTGAACGAGACGAACTGACCACCGTCATATCCTCGACCAAACCTACCGTCACATGTGAGTATCTATGTTTTCTATTATTATCCCCCGCCACGAAGTAAAAAGAGGGATATAGGTTTGACCTCCGTGCGTCCGTGCGTGCGTCCGTGCGTCCGTCCGAGTTAAAGGAGCCAATTTTTCTCAGAAACCGTTAAAGATAGGATTATCAAATTTTGTGTGTGCCTCCAGGGTATCAATACCTTGATGGAGTTCGAAAATCAGAACCGCGCAAATATTTTTTCCGGAGTTATTGCCCTTGTTCCGGAGGCGGGGGATGTTGATGACTTTGTCTGCTTGTTTTATTTCTTTTTGAGGTACATGTACATTTAGGTTCAAACTACAAAGAAAGTGACATTTTACATAGCAACATTTATATATATAGGCGAATTTTGCATACATGCAAGTATGAACCAGGTTATATCAAGTTTCCAATTACAATGGTAACAAAGGCATATAAAGAAGAAGTGATTAGTGTTTGAATAGTATATAATGACCAAAATTTCATATATTTGTTTTGTTTAAATTGTTTTGCTTTGAAAACATATTCTCGTAACAATTTTACATCGTAAAATCATTGTATGAAAATGTTTAAATATATCTAACATTCTGTGTTTCTTATAACCCTTTTCCTATGAAACACCCGCTGCAAATGGCTGACATATTGCCCCAGCCACGTCAAGCATTAACTCACTCACTCATATAAAACTGCCATCAAGTTGTCATGCTGTTTCCCTGTTACAGTTGGAAAGATCTGTCCCGGACATTCCTACGGTTTTGAAATCACCCCAGTCTTCAGTTTTGGACACGGAAGTCACTCCAAAGTTCAACACACAACCTTCTCAAAGGGTCAGTAACTCTCCCTAACTTGATCTTGTTGAGTCATTTTACAAACCATTCTGCTATATCAGCGTATATGTCCGTATCTCTATATATAGCAAGCCAATCAAATGATGCCCTTTCAGCCATAGCGGCAAACTGGTCTCTTGGCTTTGTTCCACGTTCTCACCGCATGATTTGAGTCAACCAATGGGAGTGCTATAAGATAATAAATCTGATCCCATTGCAGGCTCCCGCTAAGCTCTAAACAGCGCTCTCTTAGATTTCCACGAGCGACATCACTGGACAACAGTGTAAGGAGTTCGAAATAGTTTGACTGAAATCAGACAGGCTATGAATAGCGCTGATTAACCACCCGTCAGGGATATGGCTGAATACCATAGAAGGATATCAGGGGATAGGTTGTAGAGACATATACGCTGATGTAGCAGGATGTTTACAAACAAACAGAATCCTATCCCTGGATTTCGTCAAGTGTTTGTGGAATAATTTGTTTCTTCTAGAAAAGAGGCACAATGGTTGACAAGAATGCAGAGGAACACTTCTTTGTTCATTGTGTGCGACGTTTTGACACAGATTCTTATGTCATGCTCACCCAGAGAACTGGTGCATACAATGAACAGGTACAGGGGTGCGGTCAGACCTAGTGTAGAGGATTCCATATCTCTGTGAAGTTAATATTTTGAAAATTTCATTCCTCGGAACTAGGCCAATTTTAATCAGACTTGCTTGAAATACTTGTGTAAATCATTATTGAAAAAATATAACTATAGATAGGTTGTAGCATAATGTGGAGACATATACTCTGATATAGTAGGATGTTAATGCAGTAGTTATAGCAAACTCGGATATAACGAACAATCGGATATGGGAACAAAGTTTTAAGTCCCGTCAAAAGCTCTATGCGTGGCGAACACCGGATAAAGGGAACTTAATTCTTTAGTTCCTTGGAGTTCTACTGTATTTTGAATATCTTATTCCTGGCAACTAGGCCGATTTTAATCAGACTGTTATTATCGTGTTCAGGAGACAGAGTTGATGAACCCAAGAGTGTGTCGGTCAATAAGACGGGAGAGCGAGAAGCTACGATCACCGTCAGCAAAAAGGAGGCGAAAGATGTGAGTCAATTACTTATTCAATCTAGTTAAAGCTAGCTGTAATGTTATCGTCCCCTAAGTCCTTACGTTACATCTAGCTACTAACCCACCTGGTCTGTGTCCCGCATGCGCGGAAATCAGCCAATGAAAAAAGAACTGGCTGATACTTTTACTGTTGCAAAGGGGGACAACTGCTGTGAGTTAATCAGCAGTGAGTTTACAAAATCATACAGCATCAACAGTGTTTTCGTAGAGCCGGCCTGGGGGATTTTGACTAACCTTTTGACTTAGTGTCTCTTAAAATTATTAGATGTTTGATACTTTTACTGTTGCAAAAGGGCCAACCTGCTTTAAATTTGCCATAGTGAAACCTCAACCACTGCACATGAATTATTGCATGTCTGTTTGTTTATAAAGTCAAACCTGCTGTTTAAATTGGTACCTGGAAACTTGATAAATAGCTCTACAAGGTCGTGTTAAGCATTTGGTCGTACTTCTCTCGACAGAGGCACCAGAATATAACTCCAGCACAGACCAAGCTTTCCAAACAGATTTTGTTTATGTTTTGGTGTTCTCTGTCTCCATATTTGACTTTGTCATGTTTTAGTTGTTAAGATTTTAAGTCATGCAAGACTGATTAAGTTTCAAACATCTATTTCCTAAATCCATGGTGCGCACAGGCCTGAAAAAGGTCTGGAATTTCAAGTACTGCCTTAAAAAGACCCTAAAAATTGACATAAAGCCTTAAAAAGGCCTTAAATTTAGCAAAAGTATTTTTGTATTTGTATATCTAAATAAATTTGTGTCGACCTCCATGAAGAGGCCATTCTGGTTTTATTAGTTGATTTTGTATGTCTCGAAATCCCATCTCTTTAACAGTGCCATGAGTATGTTACAAAGCTTTGCGAATGCAAAAAATGCATTTTCACTTTAATAAATATCCCATTATTCGTTGACAATTTAGCCTGGATTTTTTGTTTTGAAGCCTTAATAAGGCCCTAAAAAGGCCTTTTATACGGTGTTGACTGTACTCACCATGTAAATCGTCTCCACAGAAACACATTATCTACTACTACGAGAGGGAGCTAGACCTACAGGAGTTTCTGAAGAAAGCAAAGCGAGTCAACATGACTGGATCAAGCAAAATCATCCGTGGACTGAAAGCCTGCGAGGTCTACTTTTTCCGCGTTGCCGCAGTTCAAGATGGCTGCCCGGTTACGTACCCTCAGCATATCGAGACGGATCCAGGTAATAATAATAATAATAATATTGCATTTATCAACATTCACTATAAGATGCTCTGTGCGCTTATGATGTTGTAAATTGACACTTGAAAAGATGTGTTTTGACGGCTGTCTTAAAGGATGCTTGTCTTTATTTCAAGTGGCAGTGCATTCCACTTCATTGCTGCATTGTAGCTGAATGATCGTTTGCCAGAGTTAGTCTTCATATTTGGCACTGTCACAAGCATTTGGTTTTGAGATCTGAGCGAGCGTGAAGGTTGATACAAGAGCAGTAACTCTGTTAGGTGGCAGATATGTGCAAGCTTACTTAGTTTGTTGCATTTATGATAGTGTTCAACACAGTTGTCATTGATAGGTTTTACTATCAGGACATCATCGTTTAATGGGGCAGTAGCACTATTTTTTAAAAGTTTGTTTCTTGTATGATAGAGTTGGACAGGGCTTCCTATCACGACTTCATCGTTAAAAGGGGCAGAAGCACTATTTTTGAAAATTTTATATTTTCAATTTTTCACTGATTATCGTACGTTAATGCTAAATGTTTTATTTTGATAGTGCCAAAAATCTCATTACACAAATCAGTCATCCATAGTCAGAGGACAAATTGTGTTGATCAAATGAAGTCCTTTGGTGGCCATTTTGTGTGAACATCTTTAATTCATTATGTGTAAGAAAAAGTAATCGCATGGCTAAACTTTACATTATATATTTGATTTATTACTGCTTCATTTAATTTGAATACATTGTCTTTCAATTGAAACCAAAAATTTTCATTTTCCTGACATCACCTTATATTCCCCATGCTACTGCCCCTTTAAGGTTTTCTGTTGCTATTCTATTGCTTTATTAGTAAGTACTCTTGAAGATGCAGAAAAGTACAAGTCACTTCACATTTCCACCTCTCTCACATGCTATTGTCCTGTAATTGAGATTAAATAATTTATATATCTTTGTTTAATTTCATTTGGGGGTGGGATAGCGCAGTGGTTAGCGCTTTCGGTTTCGGATCAGGTCTGTGGTTCGAATCCCGCCAGAGGCTCGGCAACTTTATCTGCAGTACAGAACTGTTCTACACGCAGTCAGGTTTGGGTGCAATGCTTCACTGAATTTCAGTGCAGTACCACCCGTAGTTTGCTAGTTTCAGCCGATGCTTGCAGGTTTCACCGCAATACATGTTAGTGTTGCGGGCTTTCTCCCTGCATGAATAGCCGCGATATAAGTGAACTACTCTTGAAAGCAGCGATAAACCCACATCACCTCACCTCACCTCAATTTCATTTAATGAAGGATTTTCTGCTTATCTTCAGATGTGAAAGCTCCTCCAAAGCTTGACAACATTCAAGTGAAATCTGGAAAGGACGACATCTGGGCGAATGTTACATGGAGAGCTCCGTGTGACTATGAAGTTATACCTCTTGTGAGTTTCTTATTGCTTCAAAGATTGTTACAAATATTTATCATCCAAAACTGTGTTTCACAGGAGATATCGCTTGTGAAATCTATATCTATCTATCCACAACTACAATAGTGTTGTGAGCTTTTCCCCTGCAATAATACTAGCAGCCTTGACATGTGAAATACTCTTGAAAGCTGTGTTAAATAAAGTCAAAGTCACCTCATCGCACATACTGTATTCAACGAAATAAGCACCCTCTCCTTATGAGCGCCCTCTAACGTTGCTTTAAGCTGAAAAAACATTAAGCGCTCCCTCTCCAGGCATACTTTACAAGACGAAACTTATGAAATTTTACATAAAAAAGGACTTGAAGACTCGATTTGAGGCCTTCTCTTTATTCATGAAAAATGGATTCGTAACTTTTAGCTTAAAAGCTAATGCAGATCGAAAATATACAATCATTTTTATCTTTCGACTGAATGATTAAAACATTTTAATAAGCGCCCTCTCTTTCTAATTTTTTAACCGCCCAGGGCGCTTAATATGTCAAATAATATAAGTTATACTATTCAGAGACGGCGGATATCTACCCCCCCATGTACCCCGTCACTGAATGGTATAACGAATTTATCCTACCTAACAAAACGCATATAATATGAAGATAAAGAGTAAGAACTGCGTAAGTCCTTTTACTATAGTTTGTTTAAAGTGAGATATCGGTTGATCAAATGTAACCAGCTTGATCATGTGTTCGAGGTAACATACATTGTACATTTCAAGACGCTCAATCTGCATGCTTTTTTCATGCTTTTTATGTGCCGGGGTATAAATGATTTATTTCCCCGCTCAAGAGGGTTATATCAGTATTTATACAGGGTCACGTGGACCAATCAGAGATTGAGATTCTTACATGAGTTAGGATAATAATATATGCCAAACTAACTACATGTATTTTCCTTCTGTTCATTATATCCGATTGTTCGCTATATCCGAGTTCGCTATATCCGTGTTCTACTGTACATGTATTTTCCTTCTGTTCTCCAGGAGTATTCCATAGAGAAGAAGGAGATGAACAGCTCGGGAGCTACGGTTGACATCGAACATATCAATCTAGGAACAAAGACCAAGAACATCACCATGTGGCACAAACTTCCCAATTTGAAGCGAGGCGCCACCTACAAGATCAGACTCAGAACCAACCTGAAGGGGTCAGAGTTCAGTGAAGCCAGAAATATTACAATAGGTGAGACATCGCTTTTACCTATTCTCGGAAATGTCTTAGCTAGGATATCTCTAGTTGTTAAGATAAGACCGATTCTGAAAATGATCCTAAGCCTGTCCTAACTTGGGATACAGCGGAACTCTTCAGTCAGGGAGATAGGAAAATGTTTGATAATTAGGGAATTCCCCTTGAAATCAATTTTAGTTAAACCGATCCTAGTATTTAGGTAGTAGTTAGGATATCTTACTATGGGATAGTTTTTGAAAATAAGGTAGGATTTTATCTTAAACCTTAGGATCAAAGTTGGGATATACTAGGGCTAGGATGCTTTCTAGAACAGTCTGATTAAAATCGACTGTGATTCAAGGAAAAAAGTGTAAAAGTATTATCTCTAGTGGGGTTCGAACCTCACCCAGCCCGGCTTTCCTCTCATTCACAGTCTGAAGGCACCCCTATTACCCGAATGTTCTGACACAAGCTCATCTAGTCAATCGAAAGGAGTGCAGTAAAAGCTTCGATATCATACTAGGGGCAGGTAACTCCAGTGTACCATTCGTTATACATAATCGCCGCAAAGCGCTATTTAAAAACGAGGATGTGATTGGATAGCTTACGACTGGGTTTGTCTGCGCTAAACTGGTTTAACAACACACGATAGAGGTGGGTGCATTCAGACTGAGACGGAGAGGATATCCCGAATGGTTCGAGCCCTGATAGAGACAATATTTTTTATATTTTATTCCTCGGAGCACGGTCGATTTTAATCAGACTGCTTTCTAGAATAGGGGCCATTAGCCTTTTACTTAGACAATGAATCAACAACCCTTCAGACTCACATTCAATTCTGATTCAGCCAGGTACAGTTAACTGACTGGTAACACTTAACGTCTATCAACTAATTTCTATTACATCTCAATCTTACTTAATCTACAGTTGTTGAATAACAATGAATCCTGGATATTTTACAAACGCTACTTTTTATCTTCTGAATATATCATGTACACTATAATATTATAATTATTACACTATATATTATATATGTTATGTACACTATAATATATTATATTATTATTATATAATATTTTTCTTCCCTCAGCTCCGTATGGTGCCCCCGAAGGACTCATTGCACAAGAGGTTGGAAACGGATTTGTGTACATTCACTGGTCCCCGGCTCCTAAATACAGACCAACCATCAGAGGAAATAATACTGTGAGTATTGGCTGCACCTAGCTAAGTATTATAAGCATATAGTCCTTTGGACTTCAAATCATTGCATTTTACTAGCCCAGCATCTTTTTCACTAGCCATTGGCTACCGGGCTAGTGCTAATTTCGAACCCTGTAGCATTATAAGCATTAGTTGCAGCTTATGTCAATATAACTCAGCGAGTTGGAAATAAATACTGAAAAAGGTCCTGCCTGATATTAATTCCCCCCCCCCCCCCCCCCCCCCAAAAAAAATTACCACCTGTTTCATGAAAAACTTGTTATCGTATTCAGTTTATTTCCTAGAAGGGGTCCTGGGGAAATTTGCTCACTCTTTTGGCTAAGTGTCCCTTAAAAATATTAGATTTCGGATACTTTTACCATTGCAAAGGGGCCAATCTGCTAAAAAAATGTCAAAATGACCCTCTCAGCAGGTCACTTAAGAACAACACTGTATCTTTGTATCCTCTTGTCCCCAGAAGCTGTACAGACTGGACATCACCCAAGAAATGCTGAATTTCGCTTGTTAAAGGCGGTCTGCAACCCAAATTTTTAACTTCCAGAGAATATGAAATATTTCAGAAACTGTTGGTAAATTCCATCACCATGTATGCACTTGTAAATATATGTATGTAATCATGTTTATTTATATATGGGCCTGTGGCCAAGGATGCAATAAACTTAATTGAATTGAATTGAATAAGCAGGGCCCCGAAAGAGTCGTAAATGCTCAGTAGGGACGAAATCCTTGACACAAACTTGGTACTGGTTGTCAGCTGTAAGCGGTTGGTAACCAAACGATTTCGTCCCTACCGAGCATTTACGACTTTTTCGGGGCCCTGCTAATAAAACTCTGGAAGTAAAAAATTCGGGTTGCAGACCCCCTTTAATTACCAAAACGCTCACTTGTTTCATAAGAACTTTGTTGTCATCTCTGTATCCTCTTGTCTTCCCCAGAAGCTGTACCGACTGGACATCACGCGCCCGGACAAGCCCGGCTTCAGGATCACCAAGTTGACCAACAAGACGGATGTGTACATGAAGCTGGAGACCGAGCGTCTCTTCAGTGTCACCGTCAGGTATAACAAGATCGATGGCTTCTACGGAGACTCGGACACATATGAGTTTGTCGGTAAGTTTTCCGAGTAGAAATTCTTTTTAAGGAATCCTCCGAGTAAGTAGCCATGCCGCTAATGGCTGAAATATTGCCCAATCGGCTTAAAACAATAACTCACAGACTCTTTGGAGTAGATAGCCATGTCGCTAAAGGCTGAAATATTGCCCAAGCGGCGAAAGCAATAACTCACTCACTCCATGGAGTAGGTAACCACGTCGCTATTGGCTGAAATATTGCCCAAGCGGCGTTGAACAATAACTCCCTCACTCCTTGGAGTAGGACTTCAGTACCAATAGGAGGATCCCCCTCAGAGATTATGAAATTTCTGCAGTTTTGTTCGATTCTTTTAAGCATGGGATCTTTCAATGGGAACAATACCCCAAGGAGAATCTCATTCAAAGAATTAGAACCTCTGCAATTTGTCTTGGGATGCAATATAATTGGTTTTCAAAATTCTGAATCCATGGATTTGTACCTTGAAATGTACCGATCAAAGCAAAGTTATTAAAATGGATGAAACTTTAAATTCACTCGGCAAAACCATTTTTGTTGTGATTTATTTCTCTTACAAAAGATTTGAAAATTTACTTGTAAGATTTTTCAATTTAAATTTGTTAATATTTCTGAGTCAAATTCAAGAGTTTATGTCTTTGCCTGCCTTAAGTATTTTATTGGAAACAGGTTGCCATTGTTGTGGGCGCACAACTCCAATCACACATTAATCTTCAATCCATCCAATATCTATTTTCAGTGCACAACAATACGGGTATATCGGCGCCGACCACTGGTGTCATCTCCACGACCAATCTGGTGACTATTCTTGTACCAGTGGGTGTCATCCTGCTAATCTTGGGTGTCGTGTTGGGTGTCTACGTCATCCGTCATCGCCGTCTACAGAGAAGTTTCCTTGCATTTGCTAACAGTCACTACGATCCACGATCGGGAACAACACGCTTCACAGCAGCAGACGACCTCGGTGAGTTGAACTTTTGAATTTAGATTTGAAATTTTGTTCTTGGGATCAAGAAATTTTTGATAGATTCTTGTTTGAGAGCCGTGATCTACATGAGATTGTTTGAGGTTGGCTTTAATACAATAAATGTCAATGAATATTGTCGTCTTAAACTTTATGAAGTTGGTTTTGGTTCTCTATCCAGTTTCTGTTTCCGTTGACTGAAGTATTTTTCCTCCCATTTTGTTTTGTCTTCAGGCTGGAACCAATCATATTTTAGTTTGGTTCTTTTGACCTTGATCTTTTGTTTTGTCTTCAGGCTGGAACCAATCAGACTTTAGTTTAATTCTTTTGACCTTGACCTTTCATGGGAACAAGCAATCAACAGACTCTTCTGTTTTCCGATTTTGTTGTTTCCTGTACTTTCGACCTCTTACCAAGACTAGATTAGATTTCTGCGTTTTCTTAAATCCTTGACAGAAATTATCATGGTTGTTGGCGGCGATGATGATGCAGTGATAAAGTTGATGTCCTTATTCCTGCCATGAACTGTCATAGATACTTTCAACCCCCTGCCAGTACCCAACCCCTCCTAACCCTCCATTCTGCATGGACGAGGAATGATAAATATCAAGGGATGTTGATGATAAAGTAGTGTCCAATGATAACTATGTTCTGTTATAACAGACTGGTCGAGCTTGTTGCCGGAGGTGTGAAGAATGTTTCTTGTGATGAGCGGTTCATAGAATTCTGCCATATATGGTGTCTGCAAACTAATGGAATCTGGTAGGGGAATTCTGAAAGGGCATCCTTGGTATAGGGAATCTGGCACAGGGGAATCCCTTTGTAGTGAGAATCTTCTAAGGACATCTGAGATATATGGTATCTTGTAGGAGCATCCATGGTTAAGGGGAATCCCTTGGTAAAGGCAATCTGGTTTGGGGTATCCCTTGTATTAGGAATCTGACAGAGCAATTCCTTGGTAGTGAGAATCTTCTAAGGACGTCCGAGGTACACAGTATCTTGTAGGGGAATCCTTGGTTGAGGTGAATCCTTGGTAAAGGCAATTTCGTGTGGGGTATCCCTTGTATTTGGAATCTGACAGGGGAATTCTTGGTAGTGAGAATCTTCTAAGGACGTCCGAGGTACACAGTATCTTGTAGGGGCATCCATGGTTAAGGGGAATCCTTGGTTAAGGGATCTGCTAGGGGAATTCCTTGGTAGCGGGAATCTTCTTTGGATACTGAGGTACACAGTATCTTGTAGGGGCATCCATGGTTAAGGGGAATCCTTGGTTAAGGGATCTGCTAGGGGAATTCCTTGGTAGCGGGAATCTTCTTTGGATACTGAGGTACACAGTATCTTGTAGAACATCCATGGTTAAGGAATCTGGTATGGGGTATCCCTTGTATTTGGAATCGGACAGAGGAATTCCTTTGTAGTGAGAATCTTCTAAGGACATCCGAGGTACACAGTATCTTGTAGGGGCATCCATGGTTTAGGGGAATCCTTGGTAAAGGCAATCTGGTATGGGGTATCCCTTGTATTTGGAATCTGACACAGGGGAATCCCTTTGTAGTGAGAATCTTCTCTGGACATCTGAGATATATGGTATCTTGTAGGGGCATCCATTGGTTAAGGGGAATCCCTTGGTAAGGGGAATCTGGTACAGGCTATCCCTTGTATTAGGAATCTGACAGGGGAAAACCTTGGTAGTGAGAATCTTCTTTTGACATCCAAGGTACACAGTATCTTTTAGGGGGATCCTTGCAAAAGGGAATCTGATTGGGGAATCCTTTGATGGTGTGAATCTTCTAAGGACATCCAAGGTACACAGTATCTTGTAGGGGAATCCTTGGTTGAGGTGAATCCATGGTAAAGGAAATTTCGTATGGGGTATCCCTTGTATTTGGAATCTGACAGAGGAATTCCTTGGTAGTGAGAATCTTCTAAGGACATCCGAGGTACAAAGAATCTTGTAGAGGCATCCATGGTTAAGGGGAATCCTTGGTAAAGGCAATCTGTTTTGGGGTATCCCATGTATAATGAATCTAACAGACAAATTCCTTGGTAGCGAGAATCTTCTTTGGACATCCGAGGTACAAAGAATCTTGTAGGAGTATCCATGGTTAAGGGGAATCCTTGGTAAAGGCAATTTGGTATGGGGGTATCCCTTGTATAAGGAATCTGACAGGGGAATTCCTTGGTAGTGAGAATCTTCTAAGGACATCCGAGGTACACAGTATCTTTTAGGGGGATCCTTGCAAAAGGGAATCTGATTGGGGAATCCTTTGATGGTGTGAATCTTCTAAGGACATCCAAGGTACACAGTATCTTGTAGGGGAATCCATGGTAGATGGAATTCCTTTGTAGATAGGAGTTTCGTAGGAGCATGCTTGATAGGGTAGGGTCTTGGGACACGCTCTGGAAATGGACTCTATTGAGGGCATGCGTTGTAGTTGGAATTGAGTGGGGGCATGCTTGATATAAGAAATCTGAGGAAAGCCTGTGCTAGTAGGCAGTGTATGAAATAAGTAAAGATATTATTTCAAAATTAAACTCAAGACATCTTAGAATGTGTTGGGCATGATGATATTTTGAAACTCATAAAAATAGGAGATAAATGAATTAAAAATTTGAATGAAAGAAGTCAAATATTTCTTTTGTACCACGACTGACAATTCACACTAGCCAACAGGGCCACCATTACATTTTTCAACTAGCCAGGCAACTTTTCACTAGCATCGGGCTACCGGGCTAGTGGTTATTTCAGACACTGCTAGAAGGAGCCTCCTTGGTAAAGGGAAATTGGTGGAATATAGGAATCTAAGAGAATATGAGAGAATCTAAGAGAAAACAGCCTCCTTAACTTCTTTGAGAGGCATTTTAATGGTTGGAATGACAATATGAATAATGCAGAGGAATATGTTGAATTTTTTGTTCGGTTATTTTTACTGTGTATTGTACTATTTACTTTTATATGCTCCTACTTCTTTACTCTTCCTCTGCTTGAGAACTACACAAGAATCTGTCGAAACGTATCATACAATGAACAAAGCAGTTGTCATCCATATATTTCTCTGCATTATAGTCTCCTTAACAATGTTTTGTGTTAAGTTTCTACAAGCATGATGATTATTTGTTATATTCAATCATATTTTGTTATTGTTTATTTTTTATTCATTTACAGGTGATGATGATGATGCTCCGTTGATTCAAGGCTTCTCGGATGATGTGCCGCTTGTAATTGCATAAAACACGCTGGAGACGTGGATTCATTGTTTTTTTGGAAAACGCAAAGTTAACCCAATGATGATTGGGAACAATGATACAGTATTTCATGGGCCGTTCAATTGCTAAGAAAGATAAGGTTGCAAAGAAAATTTTACACATCAGTTTTAAGAAAAATTTCATTTCCTCTCAATTATTTTTTATTATTTGAGGACTAAATATTTGCATACCATAAAAATGTTAAGTAGTATTTGACAAGCAAGTCTAAAAATAATTCTCTGATAATGAACATATTTCTTTCCTTATTTACAGGTAGATATATTAAACAGAGAGGACTGGTATCTTTTTTCGTGTTTAAAATATTTATGTGTATTTAGATTTTTTATACGTTATTTACGCTTGATTTATATTTTGCAATTCTAAACATTATGATTAGTAATATGCTTTAAATATATCAATTGCATTTTTTTACAAATTAACAAAGATAAAGATCTGAAAAAGGTTAAAATCATGTTCTAGTTGGAAAAACTAGCTTCATTTCTACCTTATATTTTGATACTTATTGGATCAATATTTTGGATTCTCAATTGATTTCATTTGATCCTTAAAATCAATAACCGCTGCTAATGGCTGAAATATTGCCCAAGCGGCGTTAAACATTAACTCACTCACTCACTACAATCCATAAGATATAAGATGTTCTAGGTCCTATTGTTTTATATCTCCCTCTCTCCCAAAGATTGTTTTGCAAGCATTCCAGTAGACCAATGAAACATGTGATACATTGATATATATACAGGTTCACAGCCTTGACCTAGATGATGTCGGCCCCAAATCTGGATAAGATTAGCAGGGCCATAGAAATATCCTTGGCTATTTTGACAGAGGAGAAAATTAAGAAAAATTGGTTTCAAGAAATATATTTGGTACTTGTAAGAGATGACAGTGTATGAAATTGGTATGACTAATACTCATCACCAAAGTGTTTGTTGCGCAATATACGTGTATAAATTGGTCATCATCTCTTCAATTGAAAGTCAGGAGTTTACATTTTAACTGGCTGTCAAACAATCTCACTATAAACATGTTTAAGTTTCACCACACTAGGGTTTACTCATTACCTGTCAAAACCGGGGACAATGAACATTTCTGACTCTAGGATTTAGGACGATTTAAAAAACAATTCTGACTATTTTACACTTTACTCCACAGAAAGATGCATTGCCATCAGCAGATATACGTTTAACAAAACAAAACTGTCAAAGTTTAAAAATGGTTGAATTTTGTGTAGTTAATCACGTTGAAGCCTGATACAGTAAGATTGCAACAACCTATCATATACTTGACGCTGATAGTTAAATATTAAGAAGCCTTCACATGGCAAACATAAATTTGATAACACATGTTGGTCTTGATCATGTGACTCAAATGTCGAATGTGATTGGTTACTTTGGAACATCATGAGTTTGCCAACCCAGAAACTGTAATGGGGAAAATAGATATACCCTATTCAACATAATAAGCGTCCTCTCCCTATAAGCGCCCCCAAACAGTGTTTTAAACTACAAAAACATTAAGCACCCCCTCTCCATGCTAACCTTACATGACAAACCTATGAAATTTTACATAAAAATGGTTCGGAGTATTGATTTCAGTCCTTCTCTTTAATCACTGTCATTTGATTTGTAATCTTTCGCTAAAAAACAATATGTAAATCCAGAATATACAAACATTTTTATCATTTGACTGAATGATTAAGACATTTTAACAAGCGCCCCCTTTTTCCAATTTTTTAAACCCCCAGGGTGCTTAATAGGTCGAATACGGTAGGTTCAATCACTTGCAAACACTTCCACTGCTGGTGTTAGTTTCGATGTCAGAGACCATTAACAATCACCTGAGTTTTTCAACGTGTTTTCAAACATAAGTTTTTCATGTGAAGGCTGCCTTCCTGTGGTTGTGATATTAGTTGTAGAAGATTATTTAATTAATCAGAAAGTTGTATTATTTGACAGATCTGATGTGCTTGGTAAAAGCTTGATTATGTTGTTGTTTTGTATATATACGACTTAGTGCTTGTTTTTCGAAGATCTGATTTTTTTTTATGAAACTGAACTGACTTTATGAATGGTGACTCGTCAGGGATCATTAAAATTTTTGAATTAGAAAAAAAGGATTTTATTTGAAAATTGGCAAATTTATGTTATGGCATCATAATATTGTAAGCAAAATTATCTTTTAGGGGTTAAACAATTGTGAAATTGAATTATGCTATAGATATTTAAAAAATATGAATTGAGTCTAAAATCAAGACAAATTTAGTGATTTCTTTTTTTCAAAATTAATAATAATTTGTTTGGATTGATTTTATCCCTGTAAAGAACTTTGATGATGGTGTTTGAATGGTGAATGGACTTTTGTATGATTTTGTTGTTATAGAAAATGATTTTGTAAACTTTTTGTATATATTTGGGGCTTGTCGATCTTGAAACAGAAACGAAGAATCTCAACTGCAATTTCCTGTTTATGTTATAAGTGTGTGATATTATATCTACATGTATATGGAAGAGTTATGGTTTAAAAGATTTGTTTTGACAAAACCAATTTTGTTAGCGATTTTTTTTTCAGTTTGCAAATTAAAACAAACAATTATGACAAATTAATACCAACATTATGGAATTGAAAATTTATGACATTTCGTTTCATTTAATTAAGATAAGTTTTAGAAATCTTACTAATAATTTTCTGTAGTTTTATCATTTTTTTTATGGATAATGCATTTATCAAATAAGACTTCGTTAATCTTCCAAATATTTTAATAAAATTTTGTCCAAAACCTGATTGAATGAATTGTATACGTATATATGTATCTTATGGAGCTGGAATATATCTTGCTTTGTGAAAAAACAGTACGTGTGAACATGTTATAGTTAACTTACTAAGTATGCATTTCAATTAAATTAAATGGAGATCTGATTCGGATAATGAATAATATACTAAACAAAAGAAGTTGAGGACCAGATTTTATTATCATATGGATTTTTATTTGATCTATGTAATATTTGATATTGCAAATTGGGATGATTCTTTAGTTATTTTGTGTATTTTACAAAGATTGCCTGATCTTGATTTATTGGTTTTGAATATTTACGTGAAATAATCAGCACTTGATTGTTTATATTACACCAGTTAAAACCAAATAAGGTTACAGACTGTAAATGTTTTCTATTTAAAAAATCATCTTTATGAGACTATAGAAATTCCTGTTCATTTACACATTTCATGAACCTTTTGGATTTTCTTCACCTTTGCTTTTGGAAGTAACAATTTATCATTGTTACATTTCACCAATCAAAACCTACTATCAGTGTTGTTTCATTTGGGCTAAAAGGATTCTTACTGTTTTATAAATAACAAATTCCATGTTATCTACTACATTAAACAACCTAAATTGTGTTTTGTTGTATTGTCTCATGTTTGAAACAAAACCGTCCGAGGAAAATTTGTATGTCAAATTGGTCCTTTTGTAAAAGCAATTTAATTTGTATATTTTGAAAGATGAGAATTACTGTTTATGAAACTCAAGGTGTATTTCATTGTGAGAAGTTGTAAATATTTCTTAGAACATTCTATATTTATAAAAACAGAATTTGGAGATGAAATTATTTTTTGTGCCTCCAAGATTGTGAAGTTCCAATATTCAATTTTTATATTTTAGAAGTTTAAAAATACTTAAGTGATATTTTGAAATTGAAAATGTTGTCCAATAAAGGATAAATGTAAAGGAAAGATACATAAATACTAATTTGAAATATGTTCAAGGAAATTTTGTTGTCTATTTTGTGAATCTTGAAATAATGAAATGGAGTCCTTTGTTTGGAAACAAAATATGAATTCAAATATTTGCAAGGAAGAGTTTGTCTATTTTAGAAATCTGGAACTGCAGACTATTAAGTGTTTATCTAACCAGATCTTTATGTCTTAAATAATAAAATAATAATTGTTTGTAGATATTGTTAAACTATACAGGGAGTATTGTGATATCACAAGATGTATGTGCACTGATTATCTGCCTTATTTCAATTTCAAATCAATTAGAATATGGCTTAAAAAACATACAAAATTTAACCCATTTTCTGCCATATTTTCTTGACATGAACCCTGCTGTATTCACAGATAGCGTTAGATACCACAAAAAAGTAATGAGAATGATATTGTCAATAATTTTTGAAACTCTTTAAAAATGGCTTAATTGGGAAATTGTTTTCATGTTATGATTTATGGAAATTAATATACATATATTTGTATTGTTTGAGTATATTACATTTGATTCAATAACCAATTTCAAAATTCAATACTCTCTTGAACAATTCATGCAATTATAAAAAAATATGAAAATATATGATATACATTTTTGGAAAACACCTCTTGGTTATTGAGTCAAAAAGGGTAAAATTGTTGTTTGATTATCTTGACCATATCATCATATATTCTCTGATTATTGTATTGTAATATTTGTTACTATTGTTTAGAGCATGCTGTCCTTTATAAGATTATTTGGGCTGGGCCTATTTTGACAAAGTTCTATGGCACAAAAGATTGAAAAAAACTGAGCTTCTGCCATTTTAAAATTGTGGGAGCTTATTGAAAAGTGTTTTAATTCTTTACTGAAAAAGATTAATTTGAGGTCATTTTTGTTCTAATGTGTTTTAGTTTTCGAAGATAGATTTGATTGCTCATAATTTGCATATGCTCAGATTTAATTGCTCTAAAACCTTTAATTACATTCCATTTTCCTTTTTTGCAAAATCTATTATTGTCTAATTTTTGTCAGATTAGATTAGGACAGGCTTGTTTAAGCAGTTTATGTCAAATTTCAGCATTTTAAAAACTTTCATCTAGGACCAAGAGCAGTGAAATCAATTGCTTGGTTGTTGAGGTTAGAATATAGTAATAAGTGGTTGTACATGCAGTATTTCCTGATTTTCATAATCAACAGTTCGTTTAGGACATTTATGTTCGACCCTAAACATCTCATTTTTGACAAAAAGAGTTATTATTGGGAAAGGAGGGAAACGAAATGATTATGATGTCGTTTAATGTTTTGGCTGTAATACTTATGAACACAATCTGTTCGTGCTACTAAATATCTTGAAAAGATTAACAACTTATATACTCTCCTACTAAAGCAATAATCCATTTGAAAAAAGTTTCGCTTTGACCTGTGGAACAAGATGAAAACAATTGTTAAAATTGTTGGAAGTGTTAAAAGTTCTGCTTTGCTATTTGTTTGCAATAATGAGCATACTCTTAGCTCTCACCTGTTTTGTTGCTTGCTTGGTTTTAATATGACTGTACATATCTGTTTTACTACATTAACACAGATGAATAAAGTTTTATCATTTTTTAAACATACGTTTTTGTTCTTCAAGAAATGAAACGGTCATGTACAGAGCTCATTAGAGCGCTATCGGTGAAGTTCAGCAAGTTCGGACACTCCTTGTGGGACGGATGGGAGAACCATGTCATTGCTGTATAAACTTAAAGGGGCAGTAGCATGTTGTTAGGGGGAATAGAAGTTGATGTCAGGAAAATGAAAATTAATGGTTCCGATGGAAAGACATTGTATTTAAACTAATTGGAGCAGTAATAATTCAAATATATATATTGTAAAGTTTAGCCATGCGATTTCTTTATCGTAATGTTATAAAACTTCAACGTTGATGATTTATCTTCGAATAAATTATTTATAAAATCTGTTATTTGTAAGAGTTAAAAAAATTTAGGGTAAGAGTGATAAAATCATTCAAAGTATCGTTATGAAGTCATTATACTGTTCTCTGACTATGGAAAGAAGAGTCTTCAACAGCTAGTTTAACCATGGATCGCCTTTATTGTACCCGGACAATCACTGATGCGATAAAAACTGTAAAATAATAAAAAGGTTTGGTAAGTATGATGTTTCTGGACATTGAATGTGTTGGCAAAGTTACACTCATTAATAGGCCTACATTTGGCCTAATAAAATTACATAATTGACATATTTTGTGGTATCAAAATGCTTTGAAAATAACATGCAGGTTCATAATCAGTGATAAATTCACTACAAAATACAATATGAAGGTTACATCCTCTAGTTAAGAGCCTCACGAAAATTACAGAGAAACGTGGTTTTAGAAAGTAGAACCTCACGGCTTTACCGATGCACATTTTATAAGATATGCACAAAATAGCCATGAGAAAATGATATAATTACTTTAATATTATGAGGAATGATTCCTTTATCATATTGAATGTAAACTTACGTTTTGGTAGAGGCATAAATGCATAGAAATGTGTGAAAATGATGAGTTGCGACGCTTGCCGCTAGAGCGTTCATGTCCGACACGCTAACACGAGGTAAACAAAGGGAGATAACAACTCATACTGTAATGACCGCTAAAACTACTCTAATTGGTCAAAGGGAAGTAACTCTACTTAGAAGCTTACGTAAACTCTCAAATGTCATAACGTGACATGATAGTCATAGTGCTCATCACTTTTGAGTTTTGACTGATGGTACATGATGTGACTTTACTTTCCATATATTTATGTGCACTTTCACGTGAGGTATAACATTCCTCCTTAGGTCTTTATACAGTTTTTCCCCCATAGACTCCAATGTTAAATTGCCATAGGTCATTGACTTGTCGCTCCTTTATCACAGCACTATTAACCACTAGCAGCAGTAAGATATGAATAACCTTGATAACAAAAATCAATGAAATACTATACATTGACTTTATAATTTTTTAGCAACAGCTATTCGAAATTATCCCCCACATGAGAATATTCTTGAGATTTTGGACCCGGAAGCGACCAAACAGTCTCTTGAGTGTGCCACCTGACCTTCCGCCTCTTACATGCCGACAGCCAAGTACATTAGCTAATGCTGAAAGAAAGACCTATTCTAATACCTCATATATCTTTTCTTTTAGGGGTTAAACACTGTCAGACCTCCGTCCATTTGCTCTCTCTAGTGGGAACTCTTTGGCCCCCGTTCACAATCACAAAACTCTAGTCCAGCCAGACTCTTCCTGTATCCATGCGCCCTTTCACGTCAGGTATCAAATTCCTTTTTTTTTAATTCTTGCTTGGATTTGCAGCCATAAGCAGTGTTATGTATGTATGAAAGAGTAAATATCGGGTAGTTATAACTGTAACAATCTTCCGTACTGAACCATCTTTTTTTTAGTGCTATGAATTCCCTTCGGCAGATATATTTGGTGAAGCGCTTGAACCTGGTAATTTTAAACCAACAATTTATTTACTTTTCCGATTTTTATTGAACAGAGGCTCCAGTGCTACAACGTAAAGGGGTGGGGGGAAAGCCAGCACCCCTGCCGGACTGACCTGATACGGTCCTAGTAACAAGTAACATATATCTGTCATCTGTCATGACACATGACAATACGTCAATGTGGGCCAGACAAGAGGTGTAATTAACAGGCTTACTTGTTTAAAGACGTTCTCTGACATCTGCATAAGGCTTTATTTAACGAACTGATATCCTGTCACTGGTATGACAGTAGCAGAAAGACAGTCACCAAAAATTGAATACTATGTTTGCAAAATTGTGGTGAATTAAAAACCCAGTTTGATTGAAGACGTTTCACACAAGGTTAATATTTAGGACTTTGAAACGGGGCAAAATATTAGCGAGCGAAGCATGGACGTCTTGTTTTGGAGTCAAGGGGATGTCTTCCTGACGACAGGTTGTGATTTTCGAATAATGCATATTGAGGATGTGAACAGTTTGGAAAAGCAGAGGGATATGTTTTGAAGCAGCGAAAGAGGTTTGAGCGGAGCTAGTTGCAGATATTTGTAGCGGGTATGGAGAGCGATGGGGGTGAAAGAGGATGGCGATAAGTATGTGTGAGAAGTTTTGCGGAAAGCGTGATATGTTTGGAAAAGCGTATGGTACGCTGAGCCTAGGACTGAAAGAAATACTTAGCAGCGATTGGTTTATATGAATGGTTTTGATAGAAGAAGACGACAGACAATTAAAAGAGTGACATGGTTGTTCCTCTTCATTAATTAGAATACAAACACAGTTGGCTTTGGCGTGGTTTGGAATGCATCCGAATTATTCACATGCATTTGCCGCGTGTGATGAGCAGGATGTTGTATCTTGTCGATCGGCTGCAGAAACGAAATAACATCCACATCTCCTGTATGGTACTTGCTATGAGCATTGAAAACAGTTTTGTGGTTTAAGAATAGCTTTGATGTGTGTATCGGAGAATGATGATATAGTATCCTCAGTTAATTTCAAGAAACAGTAATTGTATTGCTTTTCCCATTGAAAGATCGTGTATATATTACACGAGAAGCGTCCATAAAATAACCAATATTTGCATGTGTGTTGTGTTGTGTATATGATTGTGGTTTGGGGTGGGGGGGGGGGGGGGGGGGGGGGGGGGGGGTGGCGCAGCTGTCAATGTCAATGGATGTTATGGTGTTACGTCACCTTATTTTGGGACGCTGTGGTAACATGGGTTTCGGAATGAACAATTGTTTTATTCTTACAATCAACCAACAATTTCTATTCTTATTTTTAAGGCATTTCAAATAGATTTTGTTTTTTACTTTACAAGAGTGACATTTGAACCGCGTCACATTCTGCATCACATCAGACACATCTAGATTCACAGACGGGCAATTGATACCAGTTTTATTAAATTTTTTATGAGGGCCCTATGAGTTACAGCAGAATTGTGTTGTACATCGTTCAAAATTCTTAAGTCATTCGGCCTTAAAGAGGCCTTATCCTTAAGAGGAGGAGGAGGGGGGGGGGGGGGGGGGGGTTGGATGTAAAATTTAAGTGCATTGTTATTCTTTACCATGCTAACTTGTATGTTCGTCTTGTAATAGGTTTAAGATTCTGATTTTTTACAATTCATTGACATGTAATGAACATTTTAAATGTGGTTTAATATGTGGCAAAAAGAGCTTTTCAGCGTGTCGTAAAAGTGTACTCCGTTGTTGTGACCATGTTTGGCTACTGTCGAAACCCTTTGTTAGGACAGCTTTGGGAGGGTGAGCTGTAGCGTGGTTTATTCGTCAGTCTGGGCGTTCAGTCATCCTGCTGTTAAGCTCTGTGTGCAAAGTTCTGTTTAAAAGCTGTATATTCTGAACAAGGACTTCAGATAATAAAGTTTAGAGACCAGATGTCTAACAAGGTTTGACGGAGGTGTTTTTTTTATCTTGTGGATGTTCAGATGAAGGAAGGAACTGGATTGATGTCATGTCTGTTTATTTTGGAAATATATTGGGAATTTACTTTTCTCTGCAACCCGAGGTCGAGGTCGGTAACTATTTTACACACGAGCTCAACACTATATTCATCCATTTTCAACATAACATCAGTTTTGATAATACTGAAATGCATAACTGTTTTTATATATAATGAGAAGTTGAAAAATTGACTCTGATTGAAGAAACAATGTCTATTTCAAGTACCGTATTTCCTCAAATAGACGCCCCTGGCGTGTATTTTTTCAGACCCCCTTTACCCCCCGCGTGTATTTGAGACTGGCGTCTATTTATTTTTTAGTAGGAAACAAATATTATAGATGATGTAAATGGGAAACAGTTTATTTCAATTCAACTACGGAGCATTAATTAATCAATTTATCACCCCGGCGTTTATTTGAGACCCGGTGTCTTTTCGAGACCCGACGTGTATTTAATTTAAACACCCATACCCCCCGGCCTCTATTCGAGCCCCGGCGTGTTTTTGAGGAAATACGGTAGCTGACATTGGCATGACCCTCTCGTGCAGACGTGCAATCCATGCGGGACCGTACAAGCTACCACAATAGATTAATATGAATACAAATAACAAAAAAACTTGATTTAATATGAATATAAAGATTTGGTACAAATGAAATGAATTATCAAAATCTATAAACAATCATTAAGAGTGATGTTTAATCTCGGGAAAAAATTGACATTTAATCATAAAAATGGCCTGTATTTCAACAGGCCTCCGTGGCCTAATGGATAAGTCACCTAGCTTGAAATCAAGAGGTCACTCGTTCGATCCTTTGCTTAGAATGCAAAGTTAATAAATGTCTTGTATTTGTAAATTGCAATTTTTTTGACAATCTTTGATTTGCAAAGCAAACTTTTAATTTGAATAAATTTCGGAAATCAAGTTGTCATCGATTCACATGAACATCTCGGCACATGCATTACACAGACAGTATGAGTATGAAAAATGAATGATCAAACAAAACAAAGGAGCTAGTGTGTAAGTAATCAGAAGGTGTTATCTGTATCAGAGAATAGGTCACCACTCTGAAGATTTTATAATTTTGTGGTATATTTACCTTGGGATTTTACAGAGAATAACGACAAGTAGATAATTGTTGTGACGTTCTAAAAGCCAATTTTGCTGCTTTCTTCAGTGAGGGATGTCGAAAACATGATTGTACTTCTATTATTAATGTACACATTCTAGAAATTTCTTTCACTGACCAATTATTTGGGGAGGCAACCTTCACATCTGAATTTCAATGCTCAATTTTTGAATTTACCTTCCCTGCTGTTTTTCAATAGGTATCTTTTGATAGCATTTTCACTGCTGATATAATCTGAGGGTCAATTTCTACTGCGTATTTTCATTCTGCAAGTCCGAGCAGCTATTTAATCAACCTTCTAGCCCCATAAAGTGATGTTTAAAAGAGTTTTCACAAGCAAAATCCCTCACGACTCATCTTCTTTACAGACAGTTTCTCTCAGTGTCAATTTTTCCTGCCCTCGTTCTGGTTGTTTTCTCATTTGTGGTCTTTGTGAATTCTTTTCTACTGCAAACCCGTGCTGACTCTTACCCGGCGCTGTTCCCCTCACCCCCGCGCTGCCTCTCTCACCCCTGCTCTGACTCTCTCACACTCGCACTGATCCCCTCACACCTGCGCTGACTCCCTCACACCCGCGCTGACTCTCTCACACCCGCGCTGACTCCCTCACACCCGCGCTGACTCTCTCACACTCGCACTGATCCCCTCACACCTGCGCTGACTCCCTCACACCCGCGCTGACTCTCTCACACTCGCACTGATCCCCTCACACCTGCGCTGACTCCCTCACACCCGCGCTGCCTCTCTCACACCCGCGCTGCCTCTCTCACCCCTGCTCTGACTCTCTCTCACCCCTGCTCTGACTCTCTCTCACCCCTGCTCTGACTCTCTCTCACCCCTGCGCTGACTCCCTCACACCCGCGCTGCCTCTCTCACACCCGCGCTGCCTCTCTCACCCCTGCTCTGACTCCCTCACACCCGTGCTGACCCCCTCACACCCGCGCTGACTCCCTCACACCCGCGCTGACTCCCTCTCACCCCTGCTCTGACTCACTCTCACCCCTGCTCTGACTCCCTCACACCCGCGCTGACTCCCTCACACCCGCGCTGACTCCCTCACACCTGCGCTGACTCCCTCACACCCGCGCTGACCCCCTCACACCCGCGCTGACTCCCTCACACCCGCGCTGACCCCCTCTCACCCCTGCTCTGACTCTCTCTCACCCCCGCGCTGACTCCCTCACACCTGCGCTGACTCCCTCACACCCGCGCTGACCCCCTCACACCCGCGCTGACTCCCTCACACCCGCGCTGACCCCCTCACACCTGCGCTGTTCCCCTCACACCCGCGCTGACTCCCTCACACCCGCGCTGACCCCCTCACACCCGCGCTGACTCCCTCTCACCCGTGCTGACTCCCTCACACCCGCGCTGACCCCCTCACACCCGTGCTGACCCCCTCACACCTGCGCTGACTCCCTCACACCCGCGCTGACTCCCTCACACCCGTGCTGACCCCCTCACACCCGTGCTGACCCCCTCACACCTGCGCTGACTCCCTCACACCCGCGCTGACTCCCTCACACCCGTGCTGACCCCCTCACACCCGCGCTGACTCCCTCACACCCGCGCTGACTCCCTCACACCCGCGCTGACCCCCTCACACCCGCGCTGACTCCCTCACACCCGCGCTGACTCCCTCACACCCGCGCTGACTCCATCACACCCGTGCTGACCCCCTCACACCCGCGCTGACCCCCTCACACCCGCGCTGACTCCCTCACACCCGCGCTGACCCCCTCACACCCGCGCTGACTCCCTCTCACCCGTGCTGACTCCCTCACACCCGCGCTGACCCCCTCACACCCGTGCTGACCCCCTCACACCTGCGCTGACTCCCTCACACCCGCGCTGACTCCCTCACACCCGTGCTGACCCCCTCACACCCGTGCTGACCCCCTCACACCTGCGCTGACTCCCTCACACCCGCGCTGACTCCCTCACACCCGTGCTGACCCCCTCACACCCGCGCTGACTCCCTCACACCCGCGCTGACTCCCTCACACCCGCGCTGACCCCCTCACACCCGCGCTGACTCCCTCACACCCGCGCTGACTCCCTCACACCCGCGCTGACTCCCTCACACCCGTGCTGACCCCCTCACACCCGCGCTGACCCCCTCACACCCGCGCTGACTCCCTCACACCCGCGCTGACTCCCTCACACCCGCGCCGACTCCCTCACACCCGCGCTGACTCCCTCACACCCGCGCTGACCCCCTCACACCCGCGATGACCCCCTCACACCCGCTCTGACTCCCTCACACCCGTGCTGACCCCCTCACACCCGCGCTGACTCCCTCACACCCGTGCTGATCCCCTCACACCCGCGCTGACTCCCTCACACCCGCGCTGACCCCCTCACACCCGCGCTGACCCCCTCACACCCGCGCTGACTCCCTCACACCCGTGCTGACCCCCTCACACCCGCGCTGACTCCCTCACACCCGTGCTGATCCCCTCACACCCGCGCTGACTCCCTCTCACCCGCGCTGAAAAGTGCTTGCATTGTCAGTGGCAACGTTTGTATGCTTATGCAAAGTCATTTCAAGGATGTGTCACTGAAACTCGCCATTTTAAATGATAGTGAGGACCTTCTGTCGTTTACTTCCATCCGTTGCAAACGAAGAATCACTGCTGCAGCCAGAATGTAGCCCCAGAATCTCGTCTTTCACAAAACTAATTTATGTCTTTAACAAAACTAATTTATGTCTTTCACAAAAACTAATTTATGTCTTTAACAAAACCAATTTATGTCTTTAACAAAACTAATTTATGTCTTTAACAAAACTAATGTATGTCTTTTACAAAACTAATGTATGTCGCTGCTTAGTTTGGACGTTAAAACAGCATCCATCATTTTGATTATTTCAATATCCTTTAAACATTGTTAATGTTTGGTCCCCACATTTATGAGTATAAGTAACGATGTATATAACAGGTAATACGTGTAAGATTGATTAGCGGTAGCAGGAGTCATAGTGCGATCAGCGTGTATGAACAATGTCCTTTGTACCGGCTCAGTTTGTGCAACTGTTTTACCATTAATACACACTCAAAACTCGACTGGTAAACCTCTAAAACATTCTGTCGAAGATTTCTGCTCAGGTACAAGGGATTTGCATACCGACTAAAACTGGTTAAGTACCTAAACCTTTTTTATTTAGATAAAAAAAGAACTGGTTTATTGTGAGCAGAAGTTTCTGCATGATGGATTTAATAAAACAAGAGTCACCAGAAGATGACATATCCCAATAAAGATACAATTCCATGAAATAGGCCGAAAATAAAACACAAAGAAGTTGAAAATACCAAAAAGGCACATCAGCATATGCTGACTAATCTACACACCAAGCTTCACTGAGCAGTGTCTAACAGTTTTCGACTTCTTCTCTGGAAGTTAAATTTTAAGTATGTTTCCGCGACAACTGCCAAATATAACAATTCATAGATGTGAAAAATACCCAAAGGAACATCTACATATGCTGAATAATCCACATACCAAGTTTCATTGACCTAGGTCAAATAGTTTTTGAGTTTTGCTCTAGAACAGACGAACGAACAAACAAACAAACAGACAGACAGACAGACAGACAGACAGACAGACAGACAGAGAGACAGAGAGACAGATGGATGGATGGGACGGACAGACAAACTGACAGATGGATGGGATGGACGGACAGACGGATGGACAAATATCTTGTTCAACTTGTTTTTTTCCTCCATTAATGCATATTAACTCAAAAATAGGTGTACTCCTGTATTCTCCCCAGTGGTAATTGAGTGGTACCTATACTCACCAGGGTGGTGAACTCAAATATATCTATACTCCCCAGGAGGTTTAGTTTAGTGATACCTATACTCACCAGGGCGGTGAGCTCAGAAATAGCTATACTCACCAGGGTGATGAGCTCAATGATATCTATACTCCCCAATAGTTTTAGTTTAGTGGTACCTATACTCACCAGGGTGATGAGCTCAAAGATATCTATACTCACCAGGAGTTTTAGTTTAGTGGTACCTATACTCACCAGGGTGATGAGCTCAAAGATATCTATACTCACCAGGAGTTTTAGTTTAGTGGTACCTATACTCACCAGGGTGATGAGCTCAGATATAGCTATACTCACCAGGGTGATGAGCTCAAATATATCTATACTCCCCAATAGTTTTAGTTTAGTGATACCTATACTCACCAGGGTGATGAGCTCAGATATAGCTATACTCACCAGGGTGATGAGCTCAAAGATATCTATACTCCCCAATAGTTTTAGTTTAGTGATACCTATACTCACCAGGGTGATGAGCTCAAAGATATCTATACTCACCAGGAGTTTTAGTTTAGTGGTACCTATACTCACCAGGGTGATGAGCTCAGAGATATATATACTCCCCAGGAGGTTTAGTTTAGTGGTACCTATACTCACCAGGGTGATGAGCTCAGATATAGCTATACTCACCAGGGTGTTGAGCTCAACGATATCTATACTCACCAGGAGTTTTAGTTTAGTGATACCTATACTCACCAGGGTGATGACCTCAGATATAGCTAAACTCACCAGGAGTTTTAGTTTAGTGGTACCTATACTCACCAGGGTTATGAGCTCAAAGATATCTATACTCACCAGGAGTTTTAGTTTAGTGGTACCTATACTCACCAGGGTGATGAGCTCAAAGATATCTATACTCACCAGGAGTTTTAGTTTAGTGGTACCTATACTCACCAGGGTGATGAGCTCAGATATAGCTATACTCACCAGGGTGTTGAGCTCAAAGATATCTATACTCACCAGGAGTTTTAGTTTAGTGGTACCTATACTCACCGGGGTGATGACCTCAGATATAGCTAAACTCACCAGGGTGATGAGCTCAAAGATATCTATACTCACCTGGAGTTTTAGTTTAGTGGTACCTATACTCACCAGGGTGATGACCTCAGATATAGCTAAACTCACCAGGGTGATGAGCTCATTGATATGTATAATTCTCCGGGTGTCGACCTTAGTGACATCTACATGTACGCCCCTTGGTGTTGAGATAGATGAAAGGTGTACTCCTAAATGTATAAAAGCTCAAAGATATCGGTGATTAAAAGCTGTTGAGCTCAAAGTATCTCCCTATGGTGTTGAGATCAACGACTAGTATTCTCCCCAGGGTGCTGACCTACAAATTAAGTACACTTTACAGGATGTTGAGCTAAAAGATAGGTGTACTCCCCAGGGCACTGAATTCAATGTACGGTATTCACTATGGGGTTGACCCCAGAATAAATTATAATTCCCAAGGTCTTTAGCTCAATGATATGTATATTTGCAAGGGAGTTGAAAACATAGACATGATTACTCCTGAAGGTGTTGAGCTCAATGATATGTATACTCCCAATTGCCTTGGCCTCCATGACATATTGAGCTCAGAGGCATGTCTATTCTTCAGGTCACAAGCTCCATTGAATGTATACTTCCCAGGGTGTTGCGTTCAATAATACCTATGCTCCCTGGGGAGTTGAGCTCAGTAATATATACTCCCAGCCGGGTTGAGTTAAATGTTTCCAGAGTATGTGTGTGTCATATTATTTTTATGAAACAAGTGTGATTATGTGTATTGACCAAGCGAGAGTAAGGGTTGTACACAATTTTGCACTAATTTCGTAAAAGTCATGTAGCACACTTACACACTTACTTGGGTAATAATGTCTTTATTGATTAAATCTCATATTTGAATTAAATTAAATAACCCTTTTAAAACAAAAAGGTCAGGGCAAGTAGCTACAAACCAGGTAAGAAATTGCAGTATGGTACAAAATTACCCAAAATACAAAATAATAGGACTGTCCCTCTAAAACCATGCAGGCAGGCAGGCAGGCAGGCAGGCAGGCAGGCAGGCAGGCAGGCAGGCAGGCAGGCAGGCAGGCAGGTACCTACCTACCTACCTACCTACCTACCTACCTACCTACCTAACTAACTACCTAAAAACAGAAATGAATTGATAAAAAAAAGATCACAACATTTGGTATACAAACACAAGCCCAGACCCTCTCACCGGTGACATGCAAGCACAGCTAAAAGCAGATGACCCACTGTCTCCTTCTGTTTGTATTTCTACAGGACTGTAGCTTGCACAGTCTTCTCCAACCAGATCACAACTCTCAGGATACAGACTCTGCACCTCTGACGATTTGAAACGGGGAAAACGCTCATTAAACTGCACCGATATGTTGAATATCATGATCAGGTGCAGTCTAATACAGCAGCTTCCAGTAACGAGCTCTCTCTGTCTCTCTCTTTTCTCTCTCTCCTACAATTCCTGGGGAACCTAGAAACTAAATACCTTGAAATAAATGTGTTAAGACAATGAGGAAATATATGTGTTCTGTAGTTCTTTAGACTTTGGATAGTTAATCACTAAATCATGCAATTTGAACAAAACAAATGATATTAATAAAACTTTTTGCTCTGTAGGTCATCAGGCTTCATATTTAATTTTGCTTAAGGGTGTGACTAATGTTGTTTCTCCCTTAGAAGGGGCCAAAGGGTCACCAAATGCAAGGGTTATTAGGAACCCAAGGGTCACCAAAAGCTGTAAATCATAATCCTCATTGATCAAGGTGTCTGTACAAAACGATACAGATTTATAGGCTTTACACTCCTGGAGAAGAAGTTGTAATTGCACAAAGTTTACGGACGGATGCATGAACGGACAGATGCCGGACACTACGCCATGCCATAAGCCCATCTAGCCTTACAGGCCTGATGTTTCTAAACATTAGAATTTTAGAGACCCAATATAAAAAAATGCATTCCCTTAAAGGTACATTCCGGCAGTTAATGAGCTTTTTAACTGGTCGGTTTTCAACAAAATAAATGTTATGAATTTATTCTTACTTATCATAGAATTGAGGCGCCTCTACAAAAATTATTAAAACTCTGTCGACTTATATGTATTCAAGGAGATCACCTGGAAAAATCCTCTTCTTAATTATGTTTCCATAAATATGGCGGATAACAGAAGTGTCTGACTCCGGAAATGGGTGACTTGCGATTGAAATAGCAGGGGCCGGCTTGCACGTGATTGACAAGTAAAGGGTCTTCCGTCGAGAAGAAAGAGTACATGTAGTTTACCTTATGCTTCATTGTCTCAGCCATGATGGTCCCTAACACATCAAAACTGACAGCGGGCGAGCGGTGCGAATCTGCGATGGCTGGGTTCCTACTGCAGGTGAGACCAAGACAATCCATACTTCATCCCAGATGGGTTTTGACACACAATGTTTTGAAATTTTCAGACTTTGCAGCAGTATTAATATAATATATGATATCATGATGACGTATTCATGTTCTAATCAATTTATTACCCCTCAGCAAATCATTTGTCAATTTCCATTCACAGCAATATTTAATATCTATTTAGGGCCCCTCATGGTTTTTCAGACTTCAAATAATAAATCTCAAAATTATTAAATCTAAGGCATGTAATTCAGAATAAAGCTTACGTCAAAATTTTACCAGATTATGTGTACACATTTATACATTATCCATGTTACTTATTTCATTAAATATCCTTCATTTTATCATTTTACCATCAGACATCATTTCAGTTAATTTATATCCATGTCATTTTTTCAGATTTCCATCAGTCATTATCATTCGTCTTATATATTTATAGAAATAGAGCCATTGGCTCTGTAGCTCATCAGGCTTCAAATTTAATTTTGCTGTGGCCAATGTGGTTTCCCCATTTGTAGGAGCCACAAAGTCTCAAATTCTAGACTTAAGTATATAAGTGATGTGATTTCAGATACCTGTAATCAATATAGAAATAAAAATTGTTCATATCAGAATATTGGGGTTATATTTTAACTGTTAACTTATTTTGCAATGTAAGCTCATTGTGTTATTTATGTGAAGACTTATTTCACCATACTTGTGTAGACGCTTGACATTGATTGAAGCTGCCTTAAAATATCATCTTTCAACAGTAAACCTTTCCTTTTCAGAAATTTTATGGGAAGCACACATCAAATATCTCTTAAAATTGATACTTGTGACTTTCTGTTGGTAGTTTTTTTTAACTCTTTGGTCTTTGATTATGCTATTTTAAGTGTAACATGTTCCTAATTTGGGTATTTTCTTTACTTTGCAGTGTTTTATCCTTAAGAGGCAATACCATGGCCAGGATTATCTGTTTTCGACAGAACAAAGATTGATTTAGGTTTTCAGGGCATGGCCCCTGTGGCCCTTATTAGGGGCCCAAGGGCCACCAAAGCTACAATTTTTTATCCTAACTAGTCGAGGAATCTGTACACCAATTTTAAGCTTTCCGGGCCTTATGGTTCTGAAGGAGTCGAATTTCCACAAAGTTTACTGACGAAAGGAGGGACGCTGGACACCATGCCATGCCATAAGCCCATCAGGCCTTACAGGTGAGATGAGCTAAATTGATAAGGAAATGAATTACAAGGTAATTGTATACATATCTATAATATATACGTGTATAATCAAGTTTCATTTGTTATTATGCAATTAATGTATAATGTATATTACAGTACAGTTGCCTTTCCAATATAATTTTAGGTAAATACTTGATATTTTATTTGATTAAATAATCATACTGCTCCATTCATGACATAATGAATATGTTTCATTGACTGTCTTTGTATGATCAATTGGTGTGAATATTTAAGGAGGAAAACAATCTCTAGAATAATTAAAAAATGATAATATCTAATTACAATCTGTAATCTTATCAAAATGTTTATATAAAGTGATTTAAATGTCATGAACACACTATGATACTATCACAAGGAAGATTGGGAAGGGGAATGGGATGAGGATTTTAGTTGGATGAATGACTCACTTTATCTTCATTATATCTTATATAACTCTTGTTTTTCCTCTCAAATTTAATTTGTTTTTGCTGAGAGAAAAACTCACAACCTTGGATATGTTGCTGTAGAGTTGGTCATTTTGATCTTCATTTATTTTTCCATTATATAGAAATGACAATATCTGATAATGGAGGAAAAAATCTGATGCAAATGGTAAATTGGGTTGTGAAAGTTTCATAAACAGAACACAAGCTTAAAATTGATAAGTTTAAATATAGTCCATGTCTATGATGACTAGTTATTTTATCCCAAATTTATAGTCAGACAGTCAAACAAATTTGAACAAGATTAAATCGAATTTGGACGAAATATCAAAAGCGGCAAAGAGATAGAAACTTGAATTATTATTTTTTTGTTTAATGGTGTAATTGGTGAAATAGTATTGTTTTTAATGTCTTATGTTAGAGTAGGCTTTGACATGCCCCTGTTTGTATTACTGATATAAACAAATAAATTCTAGTTGACTTTCGTTATTTTTATATCAAAAGCAGATGTTATTGCCAAGGGCAATACTGAGAACATATTATTATTTTGAGATAGAATTGTCAAATAAAGACAAGTTGCAAAGTTTGGTTCAATATGCTTAATATATGCTCTTGATAGTGCCATTGATAGTATGAGTTTTTACTTGACAAATTTAAACAAAAAAACTGTGGTAATTTTTAATTTTCAAAGACAATATGTTACAGTTCCAGGTTTAGAATTTACAATTGATGCAGAATTTGGGAAGTATGTGATTTGATATTGTATACATTCTATAAAAGCCTTAATACCCTTCATTTAATGGTTTTGAGGGAACTGAAGATAACCTTCTGATTGAACTTGTTGATTATCTCCCCTTAATCATAGTTTGAAAGGTGTCATTTTGTTATCAGGAATTTATGCCTTAAGAGTTTGCATTGATAAAAACTCCTTCAAAAAATAAAATAATATTACCATCAATATATAATCTACACTTTATGTTTTATACTTTGACTGATGTGTGATTTACTTCTTTGTGATATTGTACCTTTTGAATAAATTATCTAAAACGAGCAATTTGAATAACAAAATTGCAAAAATCTTTCAAGGGATTGTCAATTTCACAACAATTTGAATTAATTATTTTTTCCCCTCATTTCAAAAGCAGTATGGGGCTGCGCAGGTGCTCGGCAAGTAAGCAGAGAAGGGCTGAGACATGGCGATATTGCATATATTGCATTTTAGGATTTGCAACTTTCAAAAGAATTTGATATTTTTTTCCATTTCTTTGATAACTAATCTGAAAAAATGCTCCTTGCACATTAATGCAATAGGCAAAAGTTGAGATAATGCTCAATTTGGTGATGTGCCTTTGGTATTTTCTAATTGCATGAGAGTTAACTGTTTTGAAATCCTATAAAGAGTTTATGTTGATAAAATGACGAAACTAGTTATGAAACTTAATTTGCTAAAATTATCTTGAATAGAAAGAAAACTTTGCAGAACTTTTGATTTGACAATTTAGAAATATTGGCTATTGGAGAAGACACATATCACACACATTTTTTTCTGAACTTTTGATTACATAAAAGCAAACATGTTTTCAGTTCAAAATTGTTATATGGGAATGGTGCAACACTTTGGTTGGTCAGTACATTCATTAAAGGATAGTTTTCTAACTTCCAGACCAAATAAGGTTTGAAAGGTTTTTACCACCTATTTTTTAGTATTTCATTATCATGTATTTATATCAGTATTTCATTCATTCATTCATTCATTCATTCATTTTAGCTTACAGCTTGATGATTATGATTATGTATATGCAACCTTAACGTGCTACCTTAATGTGTTAGCCTATTGTTCAACAACGTTTTATTAATGCTCTGAAGTTGGGCCCTGATCGTTTCAGAATGACAACAAATGTATTCAGAAAATCTCCCTTATTCATTGTGACAGTTTAGTTGGAAGATACTGGTCTTATTTGATTGCATTTGACAGAACGTGACAGTCTGAATCTGATCTACGATACATATATTTCAACACGATCAAGAGTATTTTTGCCAAGATGAATAATCTATACAATTATATGACAACCGGAATTGTTAGTACATAGGTATTTATCATTTGATACATTCACACAAAAATAATTGTCAACTAAGCGCATCAAACTTCCCAGTTGGGTAACCTACATGACGTGACGGCATTGTGGAATCAGACATGATGGTGTAGAGTAACACTCGATTAACGGAAGTCGTAATAGTTTGCGGACCACAAAACAAGAAGAATTTTTTTTTTTTAAATAAAAAAATATTTCGTTATTAAGATTGTTTTGACTTGCAACCATTTTGTTAAGTATGTATTTCAGCATTTAAAACAAGTTAAAGTGAAAAAGGTCAAAAATACTGCAGCAATGCACCTTTAACCTACCTTAACTCAGGGAAAAGCCCCTTACCTTTCTCAATGAGGAAATGGAAGTCATTTTGCCGTGTACTCACTGGTGGCGGTGGTAGCTGCTTCCGGTCCCCTGGGCATGCGCCGGAATATGACATCCAATCCTTAGTAAAAATTATTCATACTTTTAGAAAATTCTGAATAATTCTTTGTACGGTAAAGAGTTATCTACCTTGGGTTAAACCGTTTATAATAAAGAGAACAAACTTAGCAGACTAATTTTAATAAGACTGACCAGGAATCAATTAGTTGTGCTTAAAAATACACAAACCATGAAGTAACATCATCCCTAACTTGAATACCTGAGATCAGTTAAGCTATATCTACCTAGGGTTAAGATAATCTAATTTTAATTAGATTGACCGGGTATCAATTAACTGTGTTGATGAAAAACAAATGCAGAAATCTAATGACTCACTAGAATACCTGAGATCATTAAAGAGACACCTCATGTCCTCATTTCTGTATTGCAATATATTCCGATACAAAAACGTGTATTGCAAAATATATTGGTTCTTTTCCAATTCAAGAATTTGCATGCCATCTTCTCTAAATATGAGCATTAAGAATGATCGTCATTGCTCAGCTATGAGCCTTGTTGGAAAGGGATGCCTTCTAATCACTGCTTATAACCTGGATACATACTTGACTTATTTTCACAACACAACTTCACACTTTGTTAATAACTCTCTGTAAAATCATGTTGTATATGGTTGTATTTTTGGGCAATTTTAGATGGAAATTGTTCCTTTTAAACAATTTGACATATTGGATATTTTCAGAAGTGTGTACCGATTCATAGCACGCTTTTCCTGCATTGCAATATACCGATATATTGATAATACAGCGCATCCTTAGTGTGTAGGAATTACACTGTGTCTCAACTTGGAGGCAACAAATATCTGATTTGAGGAAAAGAACAAAATAAAGTCGTGCCCGACAACTTATATGCCCCCGACAGCGTATATTTTATAATTTAGGAATGCAATTTTGAGATGGCAACAGCTGATTATTCGCCTTCATGTCAACATGCCGGGGTTGTTGTTTATGTCATTTGGTAAATTGTCTCATACTTAATGATTTTTGGTCCAATTTTCTCTAGGTTGGTCCCAAAATATTGCAAAAATTACAATAAATACAGTAAAATTACTTTTCTAACATATGTAACATCACTACATTTTTAATAGTTATCTACCCGAAGTTCATAAATAGAGAGATCACATTTGAGATCTTTTTAAGGAGATTGACTGAGTATCAAAGAGCTGTTTTGAAAAAATACACAACCCTGGAAAAAGCCTCTTGCCCTAGTTGAATGCTCGAGATCATTGAATAAATTTCTAATGGAGTTTTACCGCTGATAAATAATGAAAAAAAATAGAGTCATTGGCTCTGTAGCTCATCAGGCATCATATCAAGTTTGCTTTATACTGGCCAGATGAGCTAAAAATGAAACTGATGTTACCTATTGCAAGAAAACCTAACAACAAATTACAAAACAAATGTAACGATTTCGTAATAAATTTCCTTACCCAAATGATTTATTATTATTCAACACTTTCTAGATCGCCAATATCAGACAGTGAAAGAAGTCCACACTAAAATATCCAAGGAGAAATAAATATGCCATAGGCTGTCATCTAATGGAGAAAAATAAGTTTTTAAGATTGTGATCCCTGTGACCCTATTTGGGGTCATGGGGTCACGAAACCTACAGTTTAGAATCCCAATTGGCCAAGGAGTCTACATGCAGTCTTTCAGCTCAATAGACCTTTAGGAGCTATAGATGATGATGAAAATAGGTTTTTAAGGTTGTGACCCCTGTGACCCTATTTGGGGTCACTGGGTAACGAAATCTACAATTAAGAATCCCCATTGGCCAAGGAGACTGCACATATCATTTTTAACTCTCTAGTCCTTTTAGAACTGGAGAAGAAAATGAAAATAGGTTTTTAAGGTTGTGACCCCTGTGACCCTATTTGGGGTCACGGGGTCACTAAAGTTACAAATTAGAATCCCCATTGTCCAAGGAGTCTACACATATCATTTTTAACTATCTACTCCTTTTGGAACTGGAGAAGAAGATGAGAATTGGTTTTTAAGGTTGTGACCCCTGTGACCCTATTTGGGGTCATTGGGTCACGAAATCTACAATTTAGAATCCCCATTGGCCAAGGAGTCTGCACATATTGTTTTTAACTCTATAGTCGTTTAAGAACTGGAGAAGAAGATGAAAATAGGTTTTTACGGTTGTGACCCCTGTGACCCTATTTGGGGTCACAGAGTTACAAAGAGTCACAAAGTTACAAATTAGAATCCTCATTGTCCAAGGAGTCTGCACATATAATGTTTAACTCTCTACTCCTTTTGGAACTGAAGAAGAAGATGAAAAAAGGTTTTTAAGGTTGTGACCCCTGTGACCCTATTTGGGGTCACAGAGTCACCAAATTTACAAATCAGAATCTCCATATGCTAAGGTACCTGTACACAAAATTTCAGCTCTCTTATTAGTATGGTTCATGAGGAGAAGTCGAAAGTTTACGGACGGACGGACGGATGACGGACGTACGCCGGACGACGGGCCATGCCATAAGCCCATCTGGACTTGAATCAGTACATCTGCCAGTTCAACCTGTCTGTCCGCAAGAAGACCGGGGGCGAGTACGAGCCATGCACCATCAGGGCTTTTATTTCGTCAATCGAGCGATACCTGAAGAAAAAGGACTATGGGGTGAGCATCATGACTGACATTCAATTCAACAAATGCAGGAAAACACTCAAGAGTAAAATGAAACATCTAAAAAAAACAAGGCCAGTGTTGTTCCTAGAGGGGGTCCTGGGGACATTTGCCTACCCTTTTTGCTTGGTGTCCCTTAGAATTTGGAGAAGTAGGATGCTTTTACCATTGCAAGGGGTCCCATCCACTCAGAAAAGGCCAGAATGACCCCCTTAACTGACCACCCAGGAACAACACTGAAGGCAATGGTAACAGACCTAGGGCAGCAGCAGAAATTACTGATCAACAAATTGATAATATGTATCAGAAGGGCAATCTAGGAGCATCAAATCGGTCTTCTCTGATCAATTCCTTGTGGTTAACATGCACCACTCATTTTGGAATGCGGACCGGCCACTGGAAACCCATGACCTGAAATGGGGGGATATAACGCTACAGAATGAAAATGGAGAAGAGTTCTTGTTTTTTTGCAATGAGACACAGACAAAGACAAGAACGGGGGAAAATGAAAGAAATGTCAGGCAGATCAAACCGAGAGCCTATGCGGTACCGGATGAGCCAGACCGAGACCCAGTGTTCCTGTACAAACTGTACAGCAGCAAGCGTCCCGACACAGCGGCATCAGAGGACTCACCTTTCTTCTTGGCGATGAACCACTTCCACCAAACAAGACGGACCATGGTATAAATCAAATGCCATGGGCATCAACAGCATATATATGCAATTATGAAAACTATGAAAGCTGGCACGGATATTGAAAATGACAACAGAATCACTCCCTATAGGTAAATATATCCTTTAAAAAATTTTGATATTGGTGAATGACTAACAACAAAACATTTTTGTCAATGTTGTGACCACATTGCAGTAATAACACAAATTAAGCATATGAACATCATTTTCAAAAATATCTAATATTCTTTGAACTATCAAATCTTAAAACAAAAGTACAATATTATTAGCCTATATGACATTAAGAATATTACCTGTTTCTTACTCAGCGTACGAAAACATCTTGTACAGAAACTGCGGGACTCGGGACTGCCACCCACTGAAATAATTCAAGTAACAGGTAGATTTTCTCAACAATTAATTTACAGATTTGGTAAATAGCTAAATGTCACAACAAGAGAGTGTTTTACTTGTAAAATAATTTTACCAGGCCCTTCAGGTAGACATAAACTCTCTAAATACAACACATGCATTAATAACTATTCAAATTACTTAATTTTCATAAAATAAAAAAAGAGAAATTTTATCATAGCCACAGTAGCATTTTACTAAGGATAAAGGATTATTTTTATAAGGATTATCCTTGAGAATATTGCCATATAAAAATGTTAATCCAAAAAATGATTATCAAATAATAATTTAAATTTACAAAATTGCACAGAACTAAAAGGATTATTATTTAAATCCAA
This sequence comes from Steromphala cineraria, assembly GCA_916613615.1. NCBI lineage: Eukaryota > Metazoa > Mollusca > Gastropoda > Trochida > Trochidae > Steromphala > Steromphala cineraria. Next base: position 3,208,451 of record OU744737.1, read on the forward strand.
ACAAAAGCAATGACTGGAATATTGCAAATTTATTTTTGAAATGTTTACTTTCAGGCCACAAAAATGTGAATTCAATCAACAATTACTCTGGCATCAACACTATTCAACAAAAGAATATCTCCAAAACACTTTCTACGAGTAACCAAGGTCAACCTGCCCACCGAGTGCGGATTTCATCTCGCACTGGCAGGATCGTGGTGGATCATCCTCGTACAGCGCCTCTCACTCCAGGAACTTCCTGTCGAGTATAATGGTTGCCAGTACTGTCCGTGGCAATGTAACTATCAATGTTACCCCAAAGGTTATTGGTATGAATCGGCCGCAACCGGTGTCTGCAACCGAGAGGGACACAGGACGATCACAACACAATAAGCTGTCCGAATGTAATGCGATTGAGGCCGGGTCGTGAGGGGTGAAGTGCCCTATACAACAATAACAATACTTGGATTACAACAGTTAAACTATGTAAGCTCAGTTGAATACTTTTATCAGACTGTTTTTTCCTGATAACATCCCCAGTTACTGTTATTTACGCAATATTGTTAATAATTTAAAGGTTATTTACCGTTTTCTTGACGATCGTTCGGACCCAGCTGTTACGTTGTAAAATGGCGGACGGGAACTCTAAGACGAAACACTACGCAAGTGCTTTTGCGAAAAAAACTTGGCATTTGAATCTTAATATTGATTAAATGTAATATGAGAACCAGAAAATATTAGTTATTGTTGTTTTTGTAGTGAAATATTTTTTGTTATCTTAGGAAATATTTTCCATAAAATTATTAAGTTGGGACTATGTTGATTAGGTCGCGGATTGCTATGTTTCATGGGTCTGCAAACAGACGGGGCTCACCAAATACCATGTTTATTTCATCAACTTTACCCATGTCACTCGATGAAATAAATATGGTATTTGACAAACATCATTAAGTATCCTCTATTTCTTGACTAGGGGTATATAGATACACATTGAGACTGATCTGCTAGCCATTAAGCGTTTTACCAACTACACATGCCCAGGGACCACATGCTGTACTTGAACTCATTACATCATTCAAGAATAAAAATTTCAGAACTTATCTTGGTGAGATGGACCTGTTATCAATGGACCATTTAGTAAAACTACACATGCCCAAGGTCAGAAATCACATGTTTTTCTTGAGTGCTTGTTCCTTTAAAAGTGAGGGCAATGAATGCATAAAGTGATCAAATGTACGATATTTTTTTAATGAGATTTTAAAAGTATACACAACCCAGGGAGACACCTCATGTCTTAACTGAGTGTCCGAGATCATTAAAGAGTCATCTTCCAATTGTACATAAATAAAGTGATCAAATGTATAACCTTATTTTAATGAGATTGACGAGATGTCAATGGACCCTTTTTAAAAGTATACACAACCCAGGGAGACACCTCATGTCTTAACTGAGTGTCCGAGATCATTAAAGAGTCATCTACCATTTTTACATAAATAAAGTGATCAAATGTATGACCTTATTTTAATGAGATTGACCAGATATCAATGGACCCTTTTTAAATGAATACACAACCCAGGGAGACACCTCATGTCCTAGCTGAGTGCCCGAGATCATTAAAGAGTCATCTATCAGTTGTACATAAATAAAGTGATCAAATGTATGACCTTATTTTAATGAGATTGACCAGATATCAATGGACCCTTTTTAAATGAATAAACAACCCAGGGAGACACCTCATGTCCTAGCTGAGTGCCCGAGATCATTAAAGAGTCATCTACCATTTTTACATAAATAAAGTGATCAAATGTATGACCTTATTTTAACTAGATTAGTGTTTGCGGGACACCGCAAAAACAGAGCAGCCCCGAAACTTGGGGTTTCGCCTTACCCTGTTCCGCCTTCTACAAGTCTCAGCATATTGGGCATTTTCTTGTGACCTTGACCTTTGACACTCAAGGTCATGCAATCAATGAATACATTTCATTGAATATAACATTAATGTAACAAATTAAAGAGGTAAAAGTAAAAATAATCCATTTTCTCAATATTTGTTGACCTTGCTGTGACCTTGACCTTTGACACTTCATACCCAAGACCTTTCCAAAATTGTGTACTTCTCAAGAGATAATACATACAAAATTTAAACTTCATAGCACAAAAACTTTTCAAGTTATCGCGTTTACAAGGAATTTTTAAGTGATTTTATAGCTTGTGACCTTGACCTTTGATCTTGAATGTGACCATGTCATTGTAAGTCCCCAGAGGTGTAAACAATTATACATCGTTATAAGTTCTGAAAAACTGAATTGGATTAAGTTATATCCATATTAGTTCCACATTGTAATAACACAAATCTCATGACCTTGACCTTTGACCTTCAAGGTTACACAATCAATGAACACTTTTCATTGAGAATAATAATCATCTATTGATTACAAGTGTTCATAGTTAAAATAAAGCATTTTCGCAAAACCATGCTAAAGTCATGACCTCGCTGTGACCTTGACCTTATACAGACTGTAGCGAAAACCTTTTCAAAATTTTTTACTCTTCCAAGGATGTTATATATCAAGTTAGAGCTTCATAGCACAAAAACTTTTCAAGTTATCGCGTTTACAAGGAATTTTTTAGTGATTTTATAGCTCGTGACCTTGACCTTTGACCTTGAAATTGAACATGTCATTCTAAGTTTCCAGAGGTATGGACACTTATACATGTTTATGAGTTCTGAAAAGCTTAATGAGATCAAGTTATATCCAAATTAGCTGCACATTGCAATAACACAAATCTCATGACCTTGACCTTTGACCTTCAAGGTTACACAATCAATGAACACTTTTCATTGAGAATGATAATCATCTTTTGATTACAAGTGTTCATAGTTAAAATAAAGCATTTTCGCAAAACCATGCTAAAGTCATGACCTCGCTGTGACCTTGACCTTGGACAGATTGTAGCGAAAACCTTTTCAATTTTTTTTACTCTTCCAAGGATGTTATATATAAAGTTAGAGCTTCATAGCAAAAAAACTTTTCAAGTTATGGCGTTTACAAGGAATTTTTTAGTGATTTTATAGCTCGTGACCTTGACGTTTGACCTTGAAGGTGAACATGTCAAAATCGTTCCCCCGAGGTATAAGCAGTAAGTTATAAATACAAGTTCTGGAAAGCTTAGTAGAAAAAAGTTATAGCCATTAGTATGAGCGCGGCGGACGCGGCGGCGGCGGCGGAAACTGCACAAATACTGAAAGCAGCCCCGACTTAGTCGGGGCTGCTAATGAAATTGACCAGATATCAATGGATCCTTTTCAAAAGAATACACAAACCAGGGAGACACCTCATGTCCTAGCTTAGTGTCCAAGATCATTAAAGAGTCATCTACCAGTTTTACATAAATAAAGTGATCAAATGTATGACCTTATTTTAATGAGATTGACCAGATATCAATGGACCCTTTTTAAAAGTATACACAACCCAGGGAGACACCTCATGTCCTAGCTAAGTGTCCGAGATCATTAAAGCGTAATCTACCAGTTGTATATGAATAATGTGAGCAAATTTGAGATCTTATTGCTTTAATGAGATTGACCTGGCATCAATTGATACAAACACTTTATCCATGAAGTAACATCATCCCTAACTTGAATACCTGAGATCAGTTAAGCTATATCTGGGGTTAAGATAATCTAATTTTAATTAGATTGATCGGGTATCAATTAGCTGTGTTGATAAAAAACAAATGCAGATATCTAATGACTCATTTGAATACCTGAGATCATTAAAGAGCTATCCAGCCATTTAAGAACTTTTAAAAGTGAGATCTATGAATGAATAAAGTGCTCAAATGTATGATCTTAATTCAATGAGATTGATAAGATATCGATTGACCCTTTTTAAAAGAATTCACAACCCAGGGAGACACCTCATGTCCTAGCCGAGTACCCGATATCATTAAAGAGTTATTTACCAGTTTTATATGAATAATGTGAGCAAATTTGAGATTATTGTTTTAATGAGATTGACCTGCCATCAATTGATACAAACACGTTATCTAATGATTAAATGTCTGATACTGTAAAGAGCAATCTTCCAATTGTACATGATATAAGCGAACAATTTCAATTTCCTTTTGTAATGATAATGACTGAGTGAAGAGCGGCATAATCTGAAGAAAGACACTCACCAGGTAAACACTGTATGTCTCTCAAGTCATGTCTCGTGTCTGGCAAGGAGACATCCTTCAAAGTCCCAGCCTGTACTGGACAGCATCTTGGGTCATCAATCCCATTCCGGTCAGGTGGCGGCACTCGTTGTTGCTGAACTTGACTGCAACTGATAGTGGTCAATTGAGCTACAGCTTCCTAGGCCATGTGACATTACACAAAAACAGTACATCTCAAGATATGATACTATCAGATTGTATCAAATGATAAAAAATGTTATGCCTTGTGCAAAAGCTACACAGTATGTCACTGCATTCATCACAGCTGAGGCCTTTTTATTTCTTAAGAAGATACAAATTTTATAAGAGTAACAGTTGTTATTAAACAGTATATTTCAAGAGGGTAACCTATCAGAATATCTTACAGTGATGTGATTGTCTACAACATATTAGGGCTCGTGTTTAACTAGGCTATAATGTGTCATTGCAAACTGTTCTTAATTGTAAATAATAACATTGGGCCTATAAAATTCAATTTTCCTAAATTCTGATTTTATTTCTATCTCTAAATACAATATATAAATATATATTTCAAAATCATCAAATGACAAGCACATTTGGTCAGGTGCTAAGCGTTGATTTACTCAGAAATAATTCTTTTAATAGGTTCTAATACAGTAAACATGTCAATCAGCTGATCAATGAAAGGTAAACAAGCTCACTTACCTTGTTCAGGTCGGGACGGATGACTTACATAGTGCATGCACTGGAACTGTTCTTCTAGGAGACGTTGTGTAACACTTCTGGACTTCTAATTCACTGTCAAAACATAAACAGTAAATCAGAAGAAGATGAAAAGACAAGATAACTTACTGCCATATAACTTTCACAAAGCAGCCGTGAATCAAGTCACGTGACCAGTTCCAGTCAGAGTTGTAAACAAAGTCACGTGACCACGTCCACTGCCGACAGACGAGCTCAACCCACGGCAGAAAATTATTTGGAAAATCTAAAAATCTTCAAAAAGTCATGATCACAATTTTCCATCAGAATTAACATAGTAGTAGAGAAAAATGTGCATAAAACAACGAATGTAAAATTGTGTATGAGAAATCTGTGCAAATGTTTATTTTGGCAATAGAAATATGAATTATTTTTTTACCAAATATGGCAGTGCTACCCACTCGCCCATGACTACAAAATCCATAATCTTTACTGCCTAAATCATCTACAATTTCAACTTCCCGCTCTAAAAATTAAAAGAGATATCAAATGTATTTTGTATCACTGAAAAATTGAAAATTGTTTTGAACTCTTCCTGTTTTGGAAATACTTACCTAAAAAAATTTCAACCCGACAAAGTCTAGGCCCGGGGCAACTGAGCCACGATGACGCAGCAAAATATGAACAAACTAGAAGTTGAAATCTCGACTTTGCTGTCAAAATCAGAAAAAACTTGTAAAAGTCATTGTAAAGATTTCTAACCAAAACCAGCCAAAATGTGCTATTAGCAGTAAAATGCAGATCCATTGTGACTACAAGACTTAAAAATCTAAGAAATGTTTGGTTTTATTATAAAAAGTTCGCACTCTTTTTCTTATTTTTTGGACTACTTATGACGTAGGAATATAACAGCAGCTAGCCCCGCCTACATCTCTGTACAAACTTTAGTCTCATTCATGTCCAAATGTATAACAAGACATAGTCGACGGAGGCAAATAAAGCCCCTAGAACATTACTAAAATATTTCCAGTTAGTAGGGGTGCTGTCAGAAATAAACAAAAGAGGAAGGTCAGGGGCAAGTCTATTTTTCATAGAAAATAACCTGTCACATGCCAAAACAAACGTATCATTTGTGCAATCTAATTGTGTAAAAATTTAAAATTAATTATTTCAAAGTAACTTTATTGCAAATGTGTCCTGTAGCTATATAGTTGAATCATCAAAGCAAAATATAGAAAACACAGATCTTTATATTTTCCTACCTATATTTAGAAATCCTACCTTCTAGGCAAGCAGATAAATCCATAAAGATATTGTAGGTAATCCACTTCAAATGAATCACACAACATTCTTTCACCGTGTGCAGCAATCCCTCCGATGCCATCCAAAACACTGATGCGAGACGCGAATGTAAACAAAGCCACCATGCTGTTGACACAGTACCAAGAAAGAGCAGCCCTCTTCTGGGCATCGCTGGAAACGTCACTGGCTGTGATCGCTTGAAATCAGTAGAGAATATCCTTCCAATAATCGACAGTACACGTCCCTCTTGAATGGTCATCTTGTAGATCTTTATCTCCATAACGGCCACTTCATATCCAGGCAGAAATCAAAGTTTGGTCCCTTGCACTAAGTCACCCACGTCCGTTCGTCGCTCTGTCCGTCAACACTGGCTGCCAGTGGCTGGGCGGGTTCAACTTGAAACAGTGAAACATGAAGATCGGCTCTGCACTAAATGGTGCCAATAATTTCAAAGTTTCACAAATAATAGATTTCCCCTTTTTTCAGAGAGGGCTTTGTCTATAACATTTCTACTGCAATTTAACATTATTTTTATGCCCCCGAATCGGAGATTCCGGGTGTATATTGTTTTTCACCTGTCCGTCTGTCCGTCTGTCTGTCTGTCTGTCCGTCTGTCCGTTTGTCCACAAAAACTTTAACCTTGGTCATAACTTTTGATTGGTCAGAGCTAGGTCTTTGATACTTGAAATATGGATCCCTTGTGATGAGACCTTTCAAATGACACCATGACATTTGACCTTGTGACCTTGACCTTGACACAGCGAGCATTTTCCGAAAACTTTAACCTTGGCTATAGTTTCTATACTGTCAGTGCTAGGTCTTTGATACTTGACATGTGTATCCCTTGTGATGAGACCTTTCAGATGACACCATGATATTTGACCTTGTGACCTTGACGTCCGTCTGTCCGTTTGTCCACAAAAACTTTAACCTTGGTCATAACTTTAGATTGGTCAGAGCTAGCTCTTTGATACTTGACATATGGATCCCTTGTGATGAGACCTTTCAGATGACACCATGACATTTGACCTTGTGACCTTGACGTCCGTCTGTCCGTTTGTCCACAAAAACTTTAACCTTGGTCATAACTTTAGATTGGTCAGAGCTAGCTCTTTGATACTTGACATATGGATCCCTTGTGATGAGACCTTTCAGATGACACCATGACATTTGACCTTGTGACCTTGACCTTGACACAGCGAGCCTTTTCCGAAAACTTTAACCTTGGCTATAGTTTCTATACTGTCAGTGCTAGGTCTTTGATACTTGACATGTTTGTCCCTTGTGATGAGACCTTTCAGATGACACCATGATATTTGACCTTTTCCGTCCGTCCGTCCGTCCGTCTGTCCGTTAGTCCACAAAAACTTTAACCTTGGTCATAACTTTTGATTGGTCAGAGCTAGCTCTTTGATACTTGACATATGGATCCCTTGTGATGAGACCTTTCAGATGACACCATGACATTTGACCTTGTGACCTTGACCTTGACACAGCGAGCATTTTAAACTTTAACCTTGGTCATAACGTTTGATTGGTCAGAGCTAGCTCTTTGATACTTGACATATGGATCCCTTGTGATGAGACCTTTCAGATGACACCATGACATTTGACCTTGTGACCTTGACCTTGACACAGCGAGCCTTTTCCGAAAACTTTAACCTTGGCTATAGTTTCTATACTGTCAGTACTAGGTCTTTGATACTTGACATGTGTATCCCTTGTGATGAGACCTTTTAGATGACACCATGATATTTGACCTTTTCCGTCCGTCCGTCCGTTTGTCCACAAAAACTTTAACCTTGGTCATAACTTTTGATTGGTCAGAGCTAGCTCTTTGATACTTGACATATGGATCCCTTGTGATGAGACCTTTCAGATGACACCATGACATTTGACCTTGTGACCTTGACCTTGACACAGCGAGCAGGATGCATCCGGGGGCATTCGTGTTTCACAAACACATCTTGTTAGTTATGAATATTATTATTTTCAACGCTCGCATTCCTCCACTCTGCAGTAAAAAATACTGGTCATGTGTAAATCACTAGATCTATATTTCTTAATGTAGACACACTCAATTTCGTTCACAACTGGCATTAAATTTTAAGACGGAAAATCTTAATTCATTCCTTCACAGAACCGCTCGTACTTTTAGCATTGTTTGTTCCACACGTTGATCACTGAAATATGAATTTTTTTGGCACAAAATGGTGATATATATAGCTTATTCAAAACGGCTGTTCTCTGAAATGATTTAGTTAAACTTTCTTAGATAATTAATTGCTTGTATTGATCTGTAGCTTGCCGAATTTGAAGGCTTTTTTATTATTTATTATTATTATTTATTTTTTTAAATTATTTTATTATTATTATTATTATTATTATTATTATTATTAGTAGTAGTATCAGTTGGGGTTGTTACGAACGTACCCCTGGCTCGTGATGTGACCTTGTTAGAGTAGGGGAGTAGAGGCTAGCGGTCGGGGGTTAGGAGTTGGGTTTTTTGTATGGGGTTCACGTCCGTTCCATGAATCTACCCATGCTCTGTTTGCGCTTTTTGGAGGGAGGGGGGGGGGGGGGGGGGGGGGGGGGGGTGATGGGGTTACGGGGGGTCTTTCTATGCATCTACCTACAATAAACTCTATAGTTGTCCTTTTTAAAACATATTATGCTGTATACATATTTAAACCGGATCTCATTTCACATTGGACACACAATAGGGAGGCTTATACTAGCCCGTGATTAGGATTGGTGCAACCAACGTCTTGCGAGAGAGCAAAATTATTGAGTAATGCAGAACTTCTGCTAAATTTTCAAACACTGGACAGATATACACGCCTGTACTACTGTGTGCACACTATTTCTATATGGGCCTAGCTTCCGAACCATTCCATATATTTCTTAAATTATTTCACCAATGTATTGAGGGGAGCATTGTCTTTACTGCCATGTATAATTTGCATATGTGCACTCATAAATAAAGTAGCGACGAGGGATGCGACATCTGTCCCAAAAATCTAAATATTTCTAGAATAACTGACTGTATATACTCTTATTACGGGCTTGATATCTTCCGAACCTTTCCATTAATTTCTTTAATTATTTTACCAATGTATTAAGGAGAGAATTGTCTTGACTGTCATGTTTAATTTGCACATGTGCACTCATGAATAAAGTAGCAACGAAGGATGCGACATCTGTGGCAAAAATCAAAATATTTCTAGAATAACTGACTGTATATACTCTTATTACGGGCTTGATATCTTCCGAACTATTCCATATATTTCTGAAATTATTTCACCAATGTATTGAGGGGAGAATTGTCTTTACTGCAATGTATAATTTGCACATGTGCACTCATAAATAAAGTAGCGACGAGGGATGCGACATTTGTGGCAAAAATCAAAATATTTCTAGAATAACTGACTGTATATACTCTTATTACGGGCTTGATATCTTCCGAACCATTCCATATATTTCTGAAATTATTTCACCAATGTATTGAGGGGAGCATTGCCTTTACTGCCATGTATAATTTGCATATGTGCACTCATAAATAAAGTAGCGACGAGGGATGCGACATCTGTGGCAAAAATCAAAATATTTCTAGAATATCTGACTGTATATACTCTTATTACGGGCTTGATATCTTCCGAACCTTTCCATTAATTTCTTAAATTATTTTACCAATGTATTGAGGAGAGAATTGTCTTTACTGCCATGTTTAATTTGCACATGTGCACTCATACATAAAGTAGCAACGAAGGATGCGACATCTGTGGTAAAAATCAAAATATTTCTAGAATAACTGACTGTATGAACTCTTATTACGGGCTTGATATCTTCCGAACTATTCCATATATTTCTGAAATTATTTCACCAATGTATTGAGGGGAGCATTGTCTTTACTGCCATGTATAATTTGCACATGTGCACTCATGAATAAAGTAGCAACGAAGGATGCGACATCTGTGGCAAAAATCAAAATATTTCTAGAATAACTGACTGTAAATACTCTTATTACAGGCTTGATATCTTCCGAACTGTTCCTTTTATTTCTGAAATTATTTCACCAATGTATTGAGGGGAGCATTGCCTTTACTGTCATGTATAATTTGCATATGTGCACTCATAAATAAAGTAGCGACGAGGGATGCGACATCTATCCCATAAATCAAAATATTTCTAGAATAACTGACTGTATATACTCTTATTACGGGCTTGATATCTTCCGAACTATTCCATATATTTCTGAAATTATTTTACCAATGTATTGAGGAGAGAATTGTCTTGACTGCCATGTTTAATTTGCATATGTGCACTCATAAATAAAATAGCGACAAGGGATGCGACATCTCTCGCTTAAATCAAAATATTTCTAGAATAACTGACTGTATGTATTCCTCGTTCATTCAAATTGTACACACATCAACCCCTCTATCCCCTTTTTTGAAATACGGTAAGTTATTGAAAAATCCCGGGTGACAGCAACGAATCCCAAGGGGACGGTGCCGAATAATTTATACTTTTGATCAAAGTTTAACAAACTCTTTTTGGATATTGAAACTCTCTTTGTACAAGAAAGAGCTAACTACTTTTGATCAATTTTTAAAATCGTTTCTTATTCTATATTCCCGCATTTTCCCTCTAACTTTCTTGATAAATCAATATTGTGCTGAAAAAGTTTTATAAAAATCTCTCGACTGTATATTTTCAAGCTTGATTTATCATATTTCATGTGTGAAATAAAATAAATAAACTATCGGTAAAAAGAAAGTTCCTCCTCTAAGTTGCAAAATACATTCATTAAATGTTCAAAACAGGGGAATTAAAATAATGAACTAGAACAATAAAATTACAAGGCTAGAGACACTAATTTTAATATTATGTATTAATGAATCTTGAAATCAAGAATGCAAGAAATTCTATGGATGGTCAACTTTTTTTGTATTGCAGACAACATGCTTGAAAACGATATATGGATCTATACCGGAAACATCCCTTATTTCCACAATGAAGATGTTGATCATCCATAAACTCGTTGTCTCGTTATAACCAACTTTTAAAAACTTCTAAAATGCCTCTCAAACAGCGATGGCTGACATGTTGATGTTTGGAACTTTAAAAAACGCATTTCCTCTAAGCGGGAAAAGTTAACAAAAAGCAAATCATGTTATGAAATAATTTTAAAGTTTTCCACTATTTATTCAAGTTTTAAAACAAAGTATTTACCTCCAAATAAATAAAAGACGACAATGCCTCAGAACAGGCGACCCCATACATGCGATCGCCTAGCTCGCTCATTGGCTGTCACAACAAAAGCGTGGGCTAAGATTGTGTTGAAATCGTTTTTACTATGAACCAGTGTTACTTCTGCATGCAACCTCCTGCTCCCATTGGCTGATACAACAAAAGCGTGGGCTAATATTGTGTTTGTAAACATCGTTCTCACTATATAAGATACAGTCAGGACAACAGCGATTGCGATTTTATATGCTTTTATTCAATCAAATTAACCAAAAAAATTATATTATTATAGTAATTACGAATTCCCACAACGGCAGATGGCAGTAATGGATTAATACAAATTTAAATAACCACCAATTGATACATGATTAACGTTTGAACATTTGAATTACATTATCAAAACTTATATAAGGTCTGTTTTATTAACAATTTAAATATAAATAAAAATCCTTTGAATAGCTTGATCTAAGAATATGCAATTCACCTCATTGAAACCTATGAAGATTCAAAGTTCTGTTTTTGATGATTAGAGTACGTCCGGGTAATTCCGCTCATGAGGGTAATTCCGCTCGGTAACATAAAATCTGTCATTACAAATAAAATTTGTTTTGTTTTTGTGTATACTTTGCATATTTCACAACTTCATTTCAATATTTTGTTATTCATGACATGCAACAACATTTTCTTAATTGTAATAATTTGAATAATTCAAGAAAACTAAAGTTTTGTTTTCCCGCGCTTTCCTTTTCGCCATTTCTATCAGATTGATGGCCGTTGGATGTTGGCAGTCAGTCAAACCCAGTCGGCACTTATTGACAAAATAACATCAACTTGAGTGGTGCTAAATGTTTAAATGAGCAATAAAATACTCCAAGATATCCTTTGCGATGTGGCTTTCATACAGTATTTTTGGGGTATAATGAAAAATCTATGAATTTGATGTGGGCGGAATAAGCCTCCATTATTTTTGACGATAATTGGAAGTAGTTTAATTCTGCTCACAATAAGATATGACGTCATTCTTCCCTTGCTAATAATTTTCTTGAATAAATAGACGTTCAAGAAGTTATCATTTACAATTGCAGGTGAATTTAGAATTATTTGATAAAAATCACAATAGTAGGCCCTATTTCTAATCATATTTTCGTAACATCTCAATTTGATATAACCGTAACCATACATGTATATCATAAGAGTAATGAATTGGAAGATCGATCAAATAGACAATAGATATAATTAAGCGACAAATTCAACCTGCATCAGACTCTTTGCTCTCTGTTGTACAAATTAAAGACATAAAATGACAGGCCATGCTTAAACTTCGGCTTTTGCTTGAAGTTTATGGCCTTACGCCTACATTGTTTTGTAATAGAAACTTTAAGTTGACCTTTAAACTCAAATCATGCATCTGAAATTTTCCAAAAGTATTCATGTGAAATGAATAATTGTTTTCAGAATTGTTACAAGTTTATGCGAATGATCACAAGTTAAACACCAGTTATCATCAAAACATCGTGTTTGGAATGATTTGGAAATTTGTTGTATTATTTATATATATATATTTAAGTTCTTAATTAAGAACTTAAGAGTACATTGTAAGTTGGTTTTGGAAATGAGTCAAGCATTTTGAATACCAAGTGTTTAAAACATGTTGGTAAATGGTCGTACCTAAAAGAATAATTTATTAATAACAAAATATAAACATTGATACTGAAACTACTATAAAAATATGAATTGATACCATTTATGGTGTAAAAACGTAATATTTTGGTACTGAGCGGAATTACCCACAGGGGTGAGCGGAATTAGCCCCAGCTGATCGGAATTAGCCTACTCGTGAACTACGACGTTATTGCCTGATTGTCTTAATTAATGAGGGTATTTTTTAATAAAAATGTTCAATCTATGAAGCTGAAATGCTTATTTTCCTGGCTGAATTAAAATATTTGGTCTATATCTAATCGTGATGTGTTGATATGTGATCGCGTCCAAAAGTGAGCGGAAATACCCGGACGTACTCTATAATGTTTACTTTTTCCCAAACATGATATTTTATCTTTAAAATTTCGAACTTTGTCTTTCTTTTAACTTCGATTTGCCGAACTCAAACATTAATTGAAGTATATGAATATTATGATTTTTTAATTGATTTTAATTTTAGAGGGTTGGTGTCTTTAAATTTGTTAAGCAAAGATATAATAATATATAAGAAATAATATACCTTGACGGCAATAGCTGAAACTTACGTTTATCTACCGCCGAGTTTGTTTGATTTTTGTTGATTACCAAGAAGTGACTGATTGTTTTGGTACTTGCGTACTTATAACGAACGGCAAGCGTCACACCCGCTCGAGGACCCAACGGTGCTTAGTGCATCCGAGCTGTCCATCAAGCTGACCCAGATTTTAGACACTGGTGCCTCATTGGTCAAGTTAGCTGTTCCCATGGTAACAAACCTTTTTTTTACAGAGAAAACACATACTAGGTCGACGGAAATCCTTCTTTTTAAAAGTTAGGAAAGAATTGATAGATGTACGCGGATTTGATATAAGTTAGAAAAAAAATGTGACATTTTTTATGATCACGTGACATCTTTGCACGCGCTCGTGCCAGCATTTCAGAAAGAGTTTTGGCCGAGTGATGGGGTGTTTTGGAAATGTAATTTCAGAGCTAATCTTAAAGAACCTAAATCTTGTGAAGTTTATTGATTAATTCAGATATTGTGTTATAGGGCGTTTTAAACAAGTATTTTGATGAGACTTGCAAAGACGAAATCACGAGATATCTCTTGCAACGGTGCCTGTCTTCCCAAGAGGAACCAAGGCAAGACCCGGCCATTGAAACAGCATAACGAGGTGAGTATGGCAGCTCGAGTGTTTTAGGTTTTGTCAACAGCGTAATGTCAGCCATCTAACTTGGGGGTTTGATAAAATAGTCAGCTGATATCTGTATAGGATCAGGTAGTGGTAAATGGTGGATATGATTACCGATTTTGGATCAAACTTGTTTGTTATTGTAGGGATAGGTTTCCCGCGAAATTGCATGTGAAAAGCTCATGAATATTAATAAGGAAGAGAAAATGACAGGAAGTTCCCAAGACATGTTCATTGGTTTGTTTACATTGAACAATGCTAAACCTGGTCGGCTTTATTGTATGTTTGGTGTGACATTTCACTATATTGCAGTACAAGATTTATTTAGATAACTAAAGGATAATAATTTTTAATTAAAAATTAAAAATTAATATGTGAAATCTACCCTTTTTGGCATCTCCAAATGTGTATGAATAGGTTTGTTGAGTTATACTAGGCTTTATACAGTTAGTAAAGTTGGTCCTAATCTTCCTTCAATCTCATTAAAATCTGACCAAACTGGTCACCAAAGTCTACAGTTCTACATTTATCCTTTGGTCTAACACAAACGTATTAGAGTTGATGGGGATTGGGCTATTTAAATCCTCACACAACATTGAACTCCTAGGGACAATACAATAACCTCAACATGGTATCAGTGAAAAGTTTGACCTTATTTTAATGAGACTGGATACATGGGCAAATTCCATTTATCCTTTAAATCACCCATCATTTGATATCTTAGGGGCAGTACAAAAAGTGAGGCAATGTGCTTAGAATTTGACAGGGTTGATTCATTCTAAAGGGATTAATTGTATTTGTCATTTCCTCTGCCCAGCATACAACAAATTCAAAAGCTATCATAGGAATCAGTGGCATGTTTGTTCTCACTTTAATGAGATAGGATCCCTTTATTATTTACCCAAAACGATTGAAGTCACATTTTACTTACATTTGTATACACTGAAATCAGAGATTCTGTGGTTGCATTGTATTTGTCCTGTCTGTCTGTCAGTCTGTCTGTCTGTCTAAAAATATAACCTTGCTCATAACTTTTGATTGCTCAGAGATCTACATTTGATATTACACATGTGAATCTATCATGATAAGGCCTATCAGGTCATGTCATAATTTGTGACCTCTTGACCTTGACCTTGGTGCAGATAGCACTTTTCGAAATTTTTAAACTTGCTCATAACTTTTGATTGCTTAGGGGTAGACCTTTGATATTTTACATGAGTATCTACCATGATAAGGCATTTCGGGTCAGGTCATAATTTTTTACCTCTTGACCTTGACCTTGGTGCAGATAGCACTTTTTGAATTTTTCTAACTAGCTCATAACTTTTTATTGCTTAGGGGTAGACCTTTGATATTTTGCATGAGTATCTACCATGATAAGGCCTTTCAGGTCAGGTGATAATTTTTTGCCTCTTGACCTTGACCTTGGTGCAATTAGCACTTTTCGAAATTTTTTAACTTGCTCATAACTTTTTATTGGTAGACCTTTGATATTTTGCATTTGTATATACCATGAAAAGGCCTTTAAGGTCAGTTGATAATTTTTTGCCTCTTGACCTTGACCTTGGTGCAGATAGCATTTTTCGAAATCTTTAAATTTGCTCATAACTTTTGATTGCTTAGGGGTAGACCTTTGATCTTTTACATGATTATCTACCATGATGAGGCCTTTCAGGTCAGGTCATAATTTGTGACCTCTTGACCTTGACCTTTGTGCAGATAGCACTTTTCGAAATTTGTTAACTTGCTCATAACTTTTGATTGCTTAGGGGTAGACCTTTGATATTTTACATGATTATCTACCATGATAAGGTCTTTCGGGTCAGGTCATATTTTGTGACCTCTTGACCTTGACCTTGGTGCAAATAGCACTTTTCGAATTTTTCTAACTAGCTCATAACTTTTTATTGCTTAGGGGTAGACCTTTGATATTGTGCATGTGTATATACCATGATAAGGCCTTTCAGGTCAGGTGATAATTTTTTGCCTCTTGACCTTGACCTTGGTGCAATTAGCACTTTTCGAAATTTTTTAACTTGCTCATAACTTTTTATTGGTAGACCTTTGATATTTTGCATTTGTATATACCATGAAAAGGCCTTTAAGGTCAGTTGATAATTTTTTGCCTCTTGACCTTGACCTTGGTGCAGATAGCATTTTTCGAAATCTTTAAATTTGCTCATAACTTTTGATTGCTTAGGGGTAGACCTTTGATCTTTTACATGATTATCTACCATGATGAGGCCTTTCAGGTCAGGTCATAATTTGTGACCTCTTGACCTTGACCTTTGTGCAGATAGCACTTTTCGAAATTTGTTAACTTGCTCATAACTTTTGATTGCTTAGGGGTAGACCTTTGATATTTTACATGATTATCTACCATGATAAGGTCTTTCGGGTCAGGTCATATTTTGTGACCTCTTGACCTTGACCTTGGTGCAAATAGCACTTTTCGAATTTTTCTAACTAGCTCATAACTTTTTATTGCTTAGGGGTAGACCTTTGATATTGTGCATGTGTATATACCATGATAAGGCCTTTCAGGTCAGGTGATAATTTTTTGCCTCTTGACCTTGACCTTGGTGCAATTAGCACTTTTCGAAATTTTTTAACTTGCTCATAACTTTTTATTGGTAGACCTTTGATATTTTGCATTTGTGTATACCATGATAAGGCCTTTCAGGTCAGGTGATAATTTATGCCTCTTGACCGTGACCTTGGTGCAGATAGCACTTTTCGAAATTTTTAAACTTGCTCATAACTTTTGATTGCTTAGGGTTAGACCTTTGATATTTTACATGATTATCTACCATGATAAGGGCTTTCAGGTCAGGTCATAATTTGTGACCTCTTGACCTTGACATTGGTGCAGATAACACTTTTCGAATTGTTCTAACTAGCTCATAACTTTTTATTGCTTAGGGGTAGACCTTTGATATTTTGCATGATTATCTACCATGATAAGGCCTTTCGGGTCAGGTCATAATTTGTGACCTCTTGACCTTGACCTTGGTGCAGATAGCACTTTTCGAATTTTTCTAACTAGCTCATAACTTTTTATTGCTTAGGGGTAGACCTTTGATATTTTGCATGAGTATCTACCATGATAAGGCCTTTCAGGTCAGGTGTTAATGGTTTGCCTCTTGACCTTGACCTTGGTGCAATTAGCCCTTTTCGAATTTTTTTAACTTGCTCATAACTTTTTATTGGTAGACCTTTGATATTTTGCATTTGTATATACCATGAAAAGGCCTTTAAGGTCAGTTGATAATTTTTTGCCTCTTGATCTTGACCTTGGTGCATATAGCATTTTTCGAAATTTTTTAATTTGCTCATAACTTTTGATTGCTTAGGGGTAGACCTTTGATCTTTTACATGATTATCTACCATGATGAGGCCTTTCAGGTCAGGTCATAATTTGTGACCTCTTGACCTTGACCTTTGTGCAGATAGCACTTTTCGAAATTTGTTAACTTGCTCATAACTTTTGATTGCTTAGGGGTAGACCTTTGATATTGTGCATGTGTATATACCATGATAAGGCCTTTCAGGTCAGGTGATAATTTTTTGCCTCTTGACCTTGACCTTGGTGCAATTAGCACTTTTCGAAATTTGTTAACTTGCTCATAACTTTTTATTGGTAGACCTTTGATATTTTGCATTTGTATATACCATGATAAGGCCTTTCAGGTCAGGTGATAATTTATGCCTCTTGACCTTGACCTTGGTGCAGATAGCACTTTTCGAAATTTTTAAACTTGCTCATAACTTTTGATTGCTTAGGGTTAGACCTTTGATATTTTACATGATTATCTACCATGATAAGGGCTTTCAGGTCAGGTCATAATTTGTGACCTCTTGACCTTGACCTTGGTGCAGATAGCACTTTTCGAAATTTTTAAACTTGCTCATAACTTTTGATTGCTTAGGGTTAGACCTTTGATATTTTACATGATTATCTACCATGATAAGGCCTTTCGGGTCAGGTCATAATTGTTGACCTGGTTACCTTGACCTTTGTGCTACAAGAATTATTGAAAACCTTAACCTTGCTTTGAACTTTTGATTGCTTAGGGGTAGACTGTTGATATAACACATGTGCATCTATCATGATGAGGCCTTTTAGGTCATGTGATATTTTTTACCTCATGACCTTATCCTTGGTGCAGAAAGCGGATTTCAAAAATATTAACCATGCTTATAACTTTTGATTGCTTAGGGGTAGACCCTTATGACCTTATGACCTCCCCCTTCGGTTTCGAAAATGTTACCTTTGGCATAACTTGTGGTTAGATTGTGATATTTCACATGTGCATCTATTATTAGAGGGTGAAACACAACTACTGTAGTTGATTTTCCCTGTTTTGCTTTGGGTTTGGTACACGATACACAAAGGTATATTTTTGGTATGACTGCATATTTAATTATGTTTATTAGTTGATACACTAATGACTGCAGGAAACATACATGTTTAGCTTGTTTAGATTTACAAGAACCACCAGGTATCAGCAACATGTTTGATTCGGTTTTAATGAGATTCGATGCTCTAGGCCTTCCCATGAAGATTTCAACATCACTACTTGTTTTAATCTAAGGGCTATTAAGAGATATCCTAGAAGGTGATAGCATAATCAACCTGACCCAATTGATATGGTAGAGCATTATGCTATATGGCCATGGCCCATGTGTATGCAATAAAAGTTATGGACTTGTATTCTCATGACAGTGATATGTTCTTTCTAAGAATAACAACTTACACAAAACTTGTCTACAATAAGCTTTGTGTTTAGCAATCTACATGATAAGTTGATGTGGAATAAATATGCAGATGAAAATCGAAAAGGGTTTAGTGAGAAAAGTAAGGAAATTTGATTTGTCATATCTCTCTGTTGATTTGACAATGCAAAAATGTTTACGATTATAGTACTGTATGAGTGTTAAATAAATTGATACTTTAATGAAAGACATCTCATGGTCACTTGACATGTCATTATTATGTGAACAAAATAAACGTGTCTTATGCATTGCTGTGTTTATGACTTTCCTCTCAATCAGTCATTCATTTTCCTTGAAAAATCTGTACTTTTGGGATTTTCAATATCCCATGCAGCATAACCATCAGTGAAATAATCTTGAAATCATATTAATGATTCACTACAAAACAAATGTAAGTGGCCACCATCTTGTAAGTAATGAAGGACATTTAAATGGATACACCTAAACCAATCAAGATATCATAATGAAATTAATACGGATGCCCACATAAAAGTAGCATTTTGAAGATTAAAAAGTACAAGATGGTCACCAATTCAGCCATAGATATACAAAAAAGTTATACAAAAACCTACTGCTTGTTAACTTATCATGATTATATCATTCGTGTATTAATGTTTGTTCAAGCTCTAGTCATTTCCAAAAGAAGACTAGTATTTTAAAAGATAAAAAAATCATGATGGCAGCCATAATCAATTATATAAAAGATGGTTACATGTATAATTAAACCAATACCACATCATTCATTTTAAGGTGAGCTTCTGTACCCTCGGTACTTTTATTTTTTTATCTCCAAACAGAAAAAGGACATGTAACAATTCCAGACATTAAACAGATTTCTGGTTAAAATTGGGGACTTGTCCTTTCCGGCTCACAATTTCTTAGCTAATCATTACATTTTGATAAAATTTGACCTTGAGATACATAATGATATAAAGGTATGTCAAAGTAAAAAATGTAAAAAAATTTTCTTAAATTTCTCATGTTTTGGTAAAAAATAACGCCTGTTGGGAAACCCAAAATTTTTTTACACCAACAACTGATTGCTGTTTTCAGATACAGACTGACATGAGGTGTGTCATGATTAACAATTTCGAAATTATGTTTTAAAATCTGTATATTGGCAAAAAACGATGATGCAGTGGAGTCCTGTCTGGTCCAAAACTTCTAAACAATGTCTCAAAGGTTGATCAAATTGGTATTAAGATTCAGATTGAAATGAAGGTGTGAATGTTGTCGCATATTTTCCTTTATTGTCTTGATCTGTAAAATAAGTACATATTGTGTAGCTGCTTGATATTTTTTGCAGATTTATTGAACAGCAATGAACACTCAACTGAACAATATGGACATTGAAGAATTTGAAGATCCAAACTGCGGATACTTGATGACCAGAAACACTTTCCCTGCTGTCTGTCTGTCTGTCTGTCTGTCCAGAGGAGGCAGCAGTCCTCCTATGATTAGTCAGGCAAGTTCTATTTCAATTCCAGCTACTAACTTTCTTCAGCAAAGTGATGTTAAAGATAGCTAGTTAGTCTCACTTATAAATATAAATATTTTAGTTTATGATGATGATATACCTACATGTAAGTTTGTGGGTTTGAATGTCTTTACTAAAAATATATTAGCAAATATTTAAATTTATGATGATGTACCTACATGTAAGTTTGTGGGTTTGAATGTCTTTACTGGAAATATACAAGTTAAGATTTGAGCTTATGATGATATACCAACATGTAAGTTTGTATGTTTGAATTTTTTTACTGGAAATATATAAGTAAAGATTTATGTTCATGATGATATTCCTACATGTAAGTTTGTGGGTTTGAATGTTTTTAATGGAAATATGTTAGCAAAGATTCAAGTTCATGATGATGATATACCTACATGTAAGTTTGTGGGTTTGAATATTTTTACTAGAAATATACTAGTTATGATTTTAGTTCATGATGATGATATACCTACATGTAAGTTTGTGGGTTTGAATGTCTTTACTAGAAATATATAAGCAAAGATTTTAGTTCATGATGATGATATACCTACATGTAAGTTTGTGGGTTTGAATGTCTTTACTAAAAATATATAAGCAAAGATTTAAGTTCATGATGATGATATACCTACATGTAAGTTTGTGGGTTTGAATTTGTTTACTAGAAATTTGATAGTTAAGATTAAAAATTTATGATGATGATATGCCTACATTGAAGTTTGTGGGTTTTTATTTCTTTAAAAGAAATAGATTTTAATTCATGATGATGATATACCTACATGTAAGTTTGTGGGTTTGAATGTCTTTACTAGAAATATATTAGCAAATATTTTAGTTTATGATGATGATATTCCTACATGTAAGTTTGTAGGTTTGAATGTCTTTACTAGAAATATATAAGCAAAGATTCCAGTTCATGATGATGATATACCTACATGTAAGTTTGTAGGTTTGAATGTCTTTACTAGAAATATATAAGCAAAGATTTAAGTTCATGATGATGATATACCTACATGTAAGTTTGTGGGTTTGAATGTCTTTACTAGAAATATATTAGCAAATATTTTAGTTTATGATGATGATATTCCTACATGTAAGTTTGTAGGTTTGAATGTCTTTACTAGAAATATATAAGCAAAGATTTAAGTTCATGATGATGATATACCTACATGTAAGTTTGTGGGTTTGAATGTCTTTACTAGAAATATATAAGCAAAGATTTAAGTTCATGATGATGATATACCTACATGTAAGTTTGTAGGTTTGAATGTCTTTACTAGAAATATATAAGCAAAGATTTAAGTTCATGATGATGATATACCTACATGTAAGTTTGTGGGTTTGAATGTCTTTACTAGAAATATATTAGCAAATATTTTAGTTTATGATGATGATATTCCTACATGTAAGTTTGTAGGTTTGAATGTCTTTACTAGAAATATATAAGCAAAGATTTAAGTTCATGATGATGATATACCAACATGTAAGTTTGTGGGTTTGAATGTCTTTACTAGAAATATATAAGCAAATATTTTAGTTTATGATGATGATATACCTACATGTAAGTTTGTGGGTTTGAATGTCTTTACTAGAAATATATAAGCAAAGATTTTAGTTTATGATGATGATATTCCTACATGTAAGTTTGTAGGTTTGAATGTCTTTACTAGAAATATATAAGCAAATATTTCAGTTCATGATGATATATACCAACATGTAAGTTTGTGGGTTTGAATGTCTTTACTAGAAATATAAATATAAGTTAATATTTTAGTTCATGATGATGATATACCTACATGTAACTTTGTGGGTTTGAATGTCTTTGCTAGAAATATATTATTAAAGATTTTAGTTTAATACTTTATGATGATGATATATACCAACATGTAAGTTTGTGGGTTTGAATGTCTTTCCTAGAAATATATAAGCAAATAGTTTAGTTCATGATGATGATATACCTACATGTAAGTTTGTGGGTTTGAATGTCTTTACTAGAAATATATTATTAAAGATTTTAGTTTATGATGATGATATACCTACATGTAAGTTTGTGGGTTTGAATGTCTTCACTAGAAATATATTAGCAAATATTTTTGTTTATGATGATGATATACCTTGTAAGTTTGTGGGTTTGAATTTGTTTAGTAGATATATATTAGTTAATATTTTAGTTTATGATGATGATATACCTACATGCAAGTTTGTGGTTTTTAATTACTTTAGTAGAAACATATTAGAACATATATTAGTTCATGATGAAAATGTACTTACATGTTAATTTGTGGATTTACTGCATCTTTTAAATGACATAGGTATTAAATTAAATTAATTAGATATACCATCAATTACATACAGATACTCGTCAGATAGCATTGTTGATTTTTATTATTTCATTGAATTGTATACATTTACAATTTAGGTCATAATGATGTGTCTACACGTAAATCTGTGGGTGTAATGCATTTTCAGAAAGATACACATTTTGTCTTATGTTTATTCAGGAAAATGATGAAAAGTTGGAATGAAAAGCAATTCATATGGAGATGTTATCGACTAAGTACCTATATCATTATTAATGCCTTTAGGTGCTCAATGGTCTCTGAGTGCCGACTATCTGTCCAATACCTTTATTGACAAAACTGGCTCCTTGAACAGATAGGTTCAAGGTACTTGCTTAAGGGCTTCAAGCAACACATTTCTAATCTGTTGTCAGTGATGGGAAAAGTCTCCATCTTGTCTGTTGTTTGGATCTGAAGCACATCTGCTGGTACAGAGCTCTGTCAGAGGTGTCGGTGATGGGAAAAGTCTCCATCTTGTCTGTTTTTTTGATCTGAAGCACATCTGCTGGTACAGAGCTCTGCCAGAGGTGTCGGTGATGGGAAAAGTCTCCATCTTGTCTGTTGTTTGGATCTGAAGCACATCTGCTGGTACAGAGCTCTGCCAGAGGTGTCGGTGATGGGAAAAGTCTCCATCTTGTCTGTTTTTGGATCTGAAGCACATCTGCTGGTACAGATCTCTGCCAGAGGTGTCGGTGATGGGAAAAGTCTCCATCTTGTCTGTTGTTTGGATCTGAAGCACATCTGCTGGTACAGAGCTCTGCCAGAGGTGTCGGTGATGGAAAAAGTCACCATCTTGTCTGTTGTTTGGATCTGAAGCACAACTGCTGGTACAGAGCTCTGCCAGAGGTGTCCGTGATGGGAAAAGTCTCCATCTTGTCTGTTGTTTGGATCTGAAGCACATCTGCTGGTACAGAGCTCTTCTAGAGGTGTCGGTGATGGAAAAAGTTAAGATGCATTAGAGCAGCGCTGTTCAATACTAATCCATACTTATATCCTAACTTATGTTTATACTAATAAGTACACTCACATGAATTCCTTTATTAGTTTAGGTAGAACATAATAATGTATCTTATCTTTCTACATCATTGATGCTTACATGCGAGAGCTCTGGTCTCTTCAAGCTTGAGGTCTGCCAGTTACAACCCCCACATGAGAGATTCTCAAACCCTCCGCACCATGGTGATTGTTTGAGGCACACATGGACAAACTTGGGTATCCAAAGGCAATTTTGTTAAACTAGATGATGTCAGGTTTATGTACATTTGCTTCATTATGGCTCTATGTAAGAGGAGATACATAAGGCAGGTTAGAGTATCAGAGTATCGTAAGATAGGCCGATATATGTTATAGGATAGGAAACTGTCAGGATAAGATAGGGTAATAAAGGATATGATAGCAAATACTAGGCAAGACAGGATAGGAAGGATAGAATAGAAAAGGATGAAATTGAACAGGGATAGGATAAGATAACAAGAACAGGATAGGACAAAATAGTGAAGCTAATAGTAATGTAGTATCAGATACGGCTAGGATTGGATAAGATTATGTAGGATAGGAAAGGATAGAAAAGGTTAGGACCGGATAATATTTAGGTAGGATAGGATAAGAAGGAAAAGTTTAGGATTGAGTAACATAGGGTAGGATAGGATTAGATACTAAGGTTAGGATAGGATAAGATAGAGTAGGATTGGATAATATAGAGTAGGATTGGATAAGATAGTAAAGTTAGGATAGGATAAGATAGAAAAGGTTAGGATAGGATAAGATAGAGTAGGATTGGATACGATAGAGTAGATAATGAAGCTAATAGTAATGTAGTATAAGATAAGGCTAAGATTGGATAAGATTAGGTAGGATAGAAAAGGTTAGGATCGGATAAGATAGGGTGTGATAGAATAAGATAGTAAGGGTGTGATAGGATAAGATAGAGTAGGATCAGATAGAGTAGGATAGGATAGAGTAGGGTTGTATAAAATAGAGTAGGATAGGATAGAGTAGGGTTGTATAAGATAGAGTAGGATAAGATAGAGTAGGATAGAATACGATAGATAAGGTAAGGGTGTGATAGGTTAAGATAAAGTAGGATAGGATAAGATAGGGTGTGATAGGATAAGATAGAGTAGGATAGGACCGGATAAGATAGGGTGTGATAGGATAAGATAGAGTAGGATAGGATGGGATAAGATAGGGTGTGATAGGTTAAGATAGAGTAGGATAGGATAAGATAGGGTGTGATAGGATAAGATAGAGTAGGATAGGGTGTGATAGGATAAGATAGAGTAGGATAGGACCGGATAAGATAGGGTGTGATAGGATAAGATAGAGTAAGGTTAGGATTGGATAAGATAGAGTAGGATAGGATAAGATTGAGTAGGATTGATAAGATAGAGAAGGATAAGATCAAGTAGAGTAGGATAAGATAGAATAGGAAAGGATAAGATAGAGTAGGATAGGATAAGATACAGTAGGATAGGATACAGTAGGATAGGATAAAAATTAGTAGAATAAGATAGAGTAGGAAAGTATAGATAAAATAGGATAAGAAAGAGTACGATAGGATAGAGTAGGAAAGGATAAGATAGAGTAGGATTGGATGAGATAGAGTAGGATTGGATGAGATAGAGTAGGATTGGATGAGATAGAGTAGGAAAGGATAAGATAGAGTAGGATAAGATAGAGTAGGAAAGGATAAGATAGATAAGGTAAGGGTGTGATAGGTTAAGATAAAGTAGGATAGGATCAGATAGGGTGTGATAGGATAAGATAGAGTAGGATAGGATGGGATAAGATAGGGTGTGATAGGATAAGATAGAGTAGGATAGGACCGGATAAGATAGGGTGTGATAGGATAAGATAGAGTAGGATAGGATGGGATAAGATAGGGTGTGATAGGATAAGATAGAGTAGGATAGGACCGGATAAGATAGGGTGTGATAGGATAAGATAGAGTAGGATAGGATGGGATAAGATAGGGTGTGATAGGTTAAGATAGAGTAGGATAGGATAAGATAGGGTGTGATAGGATAAGATAGAGTAGGATAGGACCGGATAAGATAGGGTGTGATAGGATAAGATAGAGTAAGGTTAGGATTGGATAAGATAGAGTAGGATAGGATAAGATTGAGTAGGATTGATAAGATAGAGAAGGATAAGATCAAGTAGAGTAAGATAAGATAGAATAGGAAAGGATAAGATAGAGTAGGATAGGATAAGATACAGTAGGATAGGATACAGTAGGTAGGATAGGATAAAAATTAGTAGAATAAGATAGAGTAGGAAAGTATAGATAGAATAGGATAAGAAAGAGTACGATAGGATAGAGTAGGAAAGGATAAGATAGAGTAGGAAAGGATAAGATAGAATAGGATTGATAAGATAGAGTAGGATTGGATGAGATAGAGTAGGATTGGATGAGATAGAGTAGGATTGGATGAGATAGAGTAGGAAAGGATAAGATAGAGTAGGATAAGATAGATAGAGTAGGAAAGGATAAGATAGAATAGGAATGATAAGATAGAGTAGGAAAGGATAAGATAGAGTAGGAAAGGATAAGACAGAATAGGATTGATAAGATAGAGTAGGATTGGATGAGATAGAGTAGGATTGGATGAGATAGAGTAGGATTGGATGAGATAGAGTAGGAAAGGATAAGATAGAGTAGGATTGATAAGATAGAGTAGGATAAGATAGAGTAGGAAAGGATAAGATAGAATAGGATTGATAAGATAGAGTAGGATTGGATGAGATAGAGTAGGATTGGATGAGATAGAGTAGGAAAGGATTAGATAGAGTAGGAAAGGATAAGATAGAATAGGATTGATAAGATAGAGTAGGATTGGATGAGATAGAGTAGGATTGGATGAGATAGAATAGGATTGATAAGATAGAGTAGGATTGGATGAGATAGAGTAGGATAGGATAAGATGGAGTAGGATTGGATGAGATAGAGTAGGATAGGATCAGATGGAGTAGGATTGATAAGATAGAATAAGATAGAGTAGGAATGGATAAGATAGAGTAGGATTGGATAAGATAGAGTAGAATTGGATAAGATAGAGTAGAATTTATAAGATAGAGTAGGATTGGATAAGATGGAGTAGGATTGGATACGATAGAGTAGAATTGGATAAGATAGAGTAGGATTGATAAGATAGAGTAGGATTGGATAAGATAGAGTAGGATTGGATAAGATAAGAGTAGGATTGGATGAGATAGAGTAGGATTGGATGAGATAGAGTAGGATTGGATGAGATAGAGTAGGATAGGATGAGATGGAGTAGGATTGGATAAGATAGAGTAGAATTGGATAAGATAGAGTAGAATTTATAAGATAGAGTAGGATTGGATAAGATGGAGTAGGATTGGATACGATAGAGTAGAATTGGATAAGATAGAGTAGGATTGATAAGATAGAGTAGGATTGGATAAGATAGAGTAGGATTGGATAAGATAAGAGTAGGATTGGATGAGATAGAGTAGGATTGGATGAGATAGAGTAGGATTGGATGAGATAGAGTAGGATTGGATGAGATAGAGTAGGATAGGATCAGATGGAGTAGGATTGATTAGATGGAGTAGGATTGATAAGATAGAGTAGGATAAGATAGAGTAGGATTGGATAAGATAGAGTAGGATTGGATAAGATAGAGTAGAATTGGATAAGATAGAGTAGGATTTATAAGATAAGATTTGTTCAGAATCAGGTGATTGGACAATGTAATGTGATGTTCGAAAGTTGTTCCGTACATGTATGTTACCACCTCATTGTTATCTAGTGATTGATCTCACAATGATTGAGTAATAAACAATGAATAAACAATTACTCATCTGATACAGTTTCTATTGAATATTTGATAATAACATTGAAATGATTATTTTCTATTTCCCTACTGTGCGACCGTGGGCACTCGCTGTGGCTGAATAATCGGAGATGACCTTCGGGACTGACCAGACGTAAAAGAAGAAAACAGCGAGAGGATCGTGGAACTGGAACTTCGTAGGGGAGATATCCGTGCAGCTGCCATTGATAGGTTTGTAGTTGCCTGCTTCATTGTTAGTACATTATATATAACTAAGGCCAATAAGACCAGATGGGCTCATTACATTTGTCATCAAGAGGTGTTTGTCGCATGAGTAAAACTTGGGTGTCATGTTTGTGTTGTTTTTTAAGGTTTTTAGCTCGTCCGTCTTTGTGCATTTTTGACTACCTCTACAGAACAAAAAGGCCTAGAAATCTTAAATTTTGTGTACAGACTCCTTGACTAGTGAGGATGATAAATTGTATCTTTAGTGACCCTGTGACCCCATATATGGGCCATAGCCTGATAACCTATTTTAGACTCTTCTCCAAAACCAAAAGGCTTAGAAAGATGAAATCTCACGTATAGACTTCATTTTCTTCAGAAGCATCAGTCCTAGAAAGCTGAAAGTTATGTGTGTGCAGACTCCTAGTTAGCAGCCCCGTCTAAGGACGGGGCTGCTATCAGTTTTTGTGAAGTTTCCATCGCCGCCGCCGCCGCCGCCGCACTCGTACTACTAGCTATAACTTTTTTCCCCTAAGCTTTCCAGAACTCTTATTCATACCTTACTCCTCATACCTCGGGGGAACGATTTTGACACGTTCACTTTCAAGGTCAAAGGTCAAGGTCACGAGCTATGTATTCACACTAAGAATTCCTTGTAAACGCGATAACTTGAAAAGTTTTTGTGCTATGAAGCTCTAACTTGGTATATATCATCTAGGAAAAGTAAAAAAAATTGAAAAGGTTTTGGCTACAATCCGTCAAAGGTCAAGGTCACAGCAAGGTCATGACGTAAGCATGTTTTAGCGAAAATGCTTTATTTTAACTATGAACACTTTTAATCAATACATGATTGTTATACTCAAAAATAGTGTTCAATGATTGTGTGACCTTGAAGGTCAAAGGTCAAGGTCATGAGATATGAGTTATTACAAAATGCACTAAATTGGGGTATAACTTTATCCCATTTAGCTTTTCAGAACTCATGAACATGTCTAAATGTTAATACTTCCAGGGAATCATTATGACATGTTCACTTTCAAGTTCAAAGGTCAAGGTCACGAGTTATAAAATCACCACAAAATTCTTTGTAAACACGGTAACTTGAAAAGTTTTTGTGCTATGAAGCTCTAACTTGGTATATATCATCCTTGGAAAAGTAAAAGAATTTGAAAAGGTTTCGGCTACAATCTGTCAAAGGTCAAGGTCACAGCAAGGTCATGACTTAAGCATGGTTTAGCGAAAATGCTTAATTTTAACTATGATCACTTTTAATCAATACATGATTGTTATACTCAATAAAAAGTGTTCAATTATTGTGTGACCTTGAAGGTCAAAGGTCAAGGTCATGAGATATGAGTTATTGCAATTCCTTGTAAACACAATAACTTGAAAAGTTTGTGTGCTATGAAGTTTAGATTTTGTATATATTATCTCTTGAGAAGTACAACATTTTCAAACAGTTTTGGGTACTAACTGTCGAAGGTCAAGGTCACAGCAAGGTCAACATATATGGAGAAAATGGATTAATTGTATTTTTAACACTTTATTTCATTACAATAATGTTATACTCAATGAAATGTGTTCATTGATTGTGTGACCTTGAGTGTCAAAGGTCAAGGTCACGAGAAAATTCCCAATTTGGTGAGGCCTGTAAAAGGCGGAACAGGGTAAGGCGAAACCCAAAGTTCCGGGGCTGCTCTGCTTTTGCGGTATCCCGCAAACGCTAATCTAGTTAGATAAGGAGGTTTCTAAATTGTACATTTGGTGACCTACTAAGAGGAGAACCACATTTGCCATACCCTAAAGCAAAATTGATATAAAACCTGATGAGCTACAGAGCCGATGACTCTATTTTTGTTTTTTTCAATGACATTCTTCATTCCAACATTACAATTAATTGCTAAACTGTGTCTCACAAAGGGAAGAAGGTGTTTAAATCAAACAGCATATTCAATCAAACAGGATGGTAGTTTTGCTCTCTCTTCACATTAACATGAGGAACTTGATGATGACATCACATAAGCATTTACTATTAAAAAAGACCTGAATGTGGTTTATCATAATTTTATGATGGTTATTAAAAGTCAAACAGAATGAGCTGCTTGTATGCATACAACATTATTCACACAATCAGTATATTAAAATATATGCTAAAACTGATCATTCAAATTTAGTTGAGCCGGGGGGATGAAGCCATCTCTCCTGATGGCTCTTGTTTTACTCCTTGGTTATTTTTCAATTGAGTAAATTGTTGATAAAATATACAAATACATACTCTTTCTGGAGTTCTGTTAGCTTCATCAACTTTCTAGACATGTCAATCATGATCTCCTCATATGCCTTTTGAGGGTAAAACCTATGTGTAAATATTCTTTTTTTTCGTGATTATCATTACAACATAACTTGATAGTGACTGAACTGAAGTAACTTAGTCCTCATCATGATTTCCTAGAATCTTTATGATGGCAACATCAATCTTGAAACAAAGATCAACCATTATCCCAATGAATTTAGTTTTGTAGTTTCTTTAGAAACATAACTTACACAATGACTGATCTTTAAGATTGCATAGGGCAAAGTGACCGAAGTTTTCAGACAGCACCCAAAGTCGCTGAACTTTGGACACTTTTGACGCAGTATGTGTGTAGTATCAGTCCTGCGTGTAGTATCAGTCGTGTGTGTAGTATCAGTCGTGCGTGTAGTGTGTAGTATCAGTCGTGCATGTAGTGTGTAATATCAGTCGTGCGTGTAGTATCAGTCGTGCATGTAGTGTGTAGTATCGTGCGTGTAGTGTGTAGTATCGAGCGTGTAGTGTGTAGTATCAGTCGTGCGTGTAGTATCAGTCGTGCGTGTAGTGTGTAGTATCAGTCGTCCGTGTAGTGTGTAGTATCAGTCGTGTGTAGTGTGTAGTATCAGTCGTGCGTGTAGTGTGTAGTATCAGTCGTGTGTGTAGTATCAGTCGTGCGTGTAGTGTGTACACTGTGTAGTATCAGTCGTTCGTGTAGTATCAGTTGTGTGTGTAGTATCAGTCGTGCGTGTAGTGTGTAGTATCAGTCCTGCGTGCAGTATCAGTCGTGCCCGAGTGTGAAGTATCAGTGTAGTGTGTAGTATCAGTCATGCGTGTAGTGTGTAGTGTCAGTCGTGTGTGTAGTATCAGTCGTGCATGTAGTGTGTAGTATCAGTCGTGTGTGTAGTGTGTAGTATCAGTCGTGTGTGAAGTGTGTAGTATCAGTGGTGCTTGTAGTATCAGTCGTGCGTGTAGTGTGTAGTATCAGTAGTGTGTAGTATCAGTCGTGTGTGTAGTGTGTAGTATCAGTCGTGAGTGAAGTATCAGTTATGAGTATAGTATTAGTCGTGTGTGTAGTGTGTAGTATCAGTCGTGCACGTAGTATCAGTCGTGTGGGTAGTGTGTAGTGTGTAGTATCCGTCGTGTGTGTAGTGTGTAGTATCAGTCATGTTTGTAATATGTAGTGTCAGTCGTGCGTGTAGTATCAATCGTGTGTGTAGTGTGTAGTATCAGTCGTCCATGTAGTGTGCAGTATCAGTGGTGTGTGAAGTATCGGTGGTGTGTGTAGTGTGTAGTGTCAGTCGTGTGTGTAGTATCAGTCGTGCGTGTAGTATCAGTCGTGTGTATAGTGTGTAGTATCAGTGGTGCTTGTAGTATCAGTCGTGTGTGTAGTGTGTAGTATCAGTCGTGCGTGTAGTATCAGTCGTGCGTGTAGTGTGTAGTATATCTAAAGATGTTCTGTAAATATTGCAACTGTAAAGTTCAAAACACAATATATCACAATCTATCTGATTGATGCTAATTTACAAAACCACTAAATAATTTATTTCATTATCTAGATCTTCATGTGTGTCTTATGACAATTTCCAGGTTTTGCAATCATTGTATAATACACAAGATTATTTACATAACAGTGTTATTAGTTTAAATTAGTATTATTTTTAAGGAAAGAAGACACTCTTTTTGGGCAAGTCAGTTTTTAGCTCATCAGGACTGAAAGTCCAGATGGGCTTATGGCATGGCCCATCGTCCGTCCGTAAACTTTTGACATTTTCAATTTCTCCTCATGAACCATACAAACTAGAGAGCTGAAATTTTGAAATCTAGAAAGTGTTGAATAATAATACATTTGTTTTGTAATTTTGTTATAGGTTTTCTTGCAATAGGTAACATCAGTTTCATTTTTAGCTCATCTTGCCTGTATAAAGCAAACTTGATATGATGCCTGATGAGCTACAGAGCCAATGGCTCTATTTTTATATATTTCAATATGATGTGGATTATACTGAACCAGGTAGCTGAAGTTTTTATGTAACTGTTTCAGGCTTGTTGGATCCACGCAGACTTATAACTTGGACAGACTTACAAAGGAGATTTGAGGGAATCATGAAGCAACACATCAAGTGCAACATTGAACACAGAAGACTTGTTGGATGGTCGAACACACTTCATTGATAGGAGTAATGAGAAGGTAGCCATGCTTGTAACATTGTAATGTTAAACTTTTGTTTGCCCTTATGGACTTTGTAAAATGGCTAACAACGGGGACAAGTTTCCTTTGAAACTATTACACTTAATTACACAAGAAGACACATGAGTTATGCCCCTTGATTCTGCATAACTGCATGATTATGATTCTGCATTTGAACTTCAAAGTAATCAACAGACCTGACAGTGTTGCATCCAGGCCGGACGCTTGTGGGAAATGTGCTATTTCATGTATCATTCCCGCAATTTTAATATTTATGTGGGGGAGTAATCTCGCAAAATTACATCAAGTCCTGCAATCCAGACGAACTACTATACGAACCTACCTAGACTATTTTTTCCCCAACACTTTACGTACTTTGATCAATAAAAATGATAACTTGTTAATATAATCAATTGTAAAAGTCGCCTCATGTTTACTAAAGCAATCGGCAAAATGTTGTTGGATTCCGTCTTTTTGAATGAAACGTATGTATCCCAGGTAATGATTATAGTGATAGCACTTCCGAATGAATGACATGCTTACTGTGCAATAGATGTTTCGCCCAAATAAGTACGGGGCAATGGCCGGTTTCGTCTGCTTAATCGTTTGAAAGCCCAGTTCGTGAGCGAAAATGCCTAAGACAAAACGAGTTATAGATTTCTTCCCTTATCCAACGCTTCTAATTTCTGAAACACCTGCTTCAAGCTAAAAAATTCGCGTAAGTTAGACCGATGAATAATCAAATGCTGACTTTTCCCGATGATTTGACTTTCAGATAAACATAATTACCGGGGTATGAACCATTATTTCAAGATAAAGTGGAAGAAGGATTATTCTTGATTTCAGCTGAATAAAGAAGGAAATATGACTATACAACTTTGCATTTAAACTTCAAAAGATAACCTATTTTTACGGACTTAATCAAACTTCAAAACTTCAACACGTCATTTGACATTTGAAATTTGTGACCGCGTGCAATATTGATATGGAAGATCATTTACATATTAACTATGATTGCTTTGAATATATATCAGCACTAGCACTCAATTTCAGGTCACTCCCCCACTTTTATGAAAGCCAGAAGGGACCTCACCCTCAATTTTCAAACCTGGATGCAACACTGACTGATGCTCTTATGACAAGTTTTGTTTCAGATGCTATGACAACTAGGTGAATAAAACTGGGTAACCTGATGGCGAATATTGATTGAGTTTGAAAGTCAATTGAATAAAATATGTATGTCTTGAAGATCAAAGGTCAAGGTCATGAGAAATGAGTTATAGCAATGTACACTAATTTGGGTATAACTTTATCCTATTATGCTTTACTGAACTCATAAACATTTCTAAGTGTTTACACCTCCGGGGAATTATAATGTTCACTTTCAAGGTAAAAGGTGAAAGTCGCGACTTATAAAATCATTACAAAATTCCTTGTGAACACGATTACTTGGAAAGTTTCTGTGCTATGAAGTTTAGATTTTGTATATAATATATCTTGAGAAGTACAAAAATTTACATCAAGGTCTATATATATTGAGAAGATGGATTATTTCAACTTTTAACACTTTAATTCATTACATTATTGTTGTACTTAGGACAAACAATCAATGAACACATTTCACTAAGTGTTAAAGGTCAAGGTCACAATAAAATGCTCAAAATGCAAATTATGATCCATATCTCAAGTTTTAGCTCATCTGGCCTGTAAGGCCCGGTGGGCTTATGGCATGGCATGGCATCTGTCCATCCATTCATCCGTAAACTTTGTGCATTTTCCACTTCTTCTCCATAAGCATGAGGCCTGGGCCTAGAAACTTTGTGTATATACTTCTTGACTAGTGAGGACCATAATTTATAGCTTTTGCAGTCCTGTGACCCCTTATGAGGGCCACAGAGGCAACGCCCTTAAAACCTATTTTAATCTTTTTCTCAAGAAGCAGAAGGCTTAGAAAGCTGAAACCTTGTGTTCATACCACATGACTAGTAAGGATAGGATTCATAACTTTGCTGACCCTTTGGCCCTTTAAAAGGGCCACACCTTTAAAACCTATTTCCATATTTTCCTCCATAAGCTTAGGAAGAGAAAGCTGAATTCTTGTCTAAGACTCTTAAGTTAGATAAGGAAGATTCTAAATTGTACATTTGGTGACCCTGTGGACCCTACTAAGGGGAGAAACACATTTGCAACACCCTAAAGCAAAATTGATATGCAGCCTGATGAGCTACAGGGCCAATGGCTATATTTTTATCAAAAACAATGTCATTGTATTCTTGTCCATAACCGTAACAGATAGGAAAGTGATGCAAAAATATATCATAGCTTCATTGAAAGGAAATGATTAAAAGCACCCTGCATAATTCCTAGATTTGTAACAAAGTATCAATATGTGTAAGGAATGAGAACTCCTTATCAAAGTATCAATATGTATAAGGAATGACAACTCGTTATCAGCTTGGTTAGGACAGGTTGTCATCTTGAAAAACATTTTTGACGTTTTACTTTTAATTTCAGTTTGGATCATCTGATGGAGTCTGAAGAACTTGGAACTTGTCTGAATGTCGTGGAATGGTTTACCGAGGAAATCTTGCTGTCTTGACGGGACATGGATCGATTGTTGATCAAGGACTGATTTCAGCTGTTTACAACCTCACAAGGATGAAGGACAATGATATATTCAGCGCTGACCTCCGACAAATTGTTTTGATGCTGTCATATTTGAACTCATAAACTCTAAGAACTGGGATTAATTTATCAAAGAGGACAAGGAGGCGAACATGTATTGTGATGTATATGCAGATGTCTAACTATTTTTGATAGTAGTGACAGGCGTACAGTCTTTACAAAGAACGAGAGTTAGTGATTGTCAGGTCTTGCATTGTTCACTGCAAGCTTGTTGTTTTCTTTTATTAAGTCCTCCGCGGGAACTGTGGGGGATGGTATTGAGTCACACCTCTTGATGGTAATGAGTATTGAAAAGCTCATCCGATCTGTGATGTTGATTGTCTGTTATAGCATGGTGTTTGCCTCAGTAGCAGAAATGGATGATAGTTTATAGATGTAGTGACCCTGTGACCAGCAATAAGGGCCACAGGGGCACAACCCTAAGATTCTATCTTCATCATCTTCCCAATAATGAAAATCTTGTGTACAGACTCAGTAGTTGAAATGGATAATAGTTTATAGATGTAGTGACCCTGTGACCAGCAATAAGGGCCACAGGGGCACAACCCTAAGATTCTATCTTCATCATCTTCCCAATAATGAAAATCTTGTGTACAGACTCAGTAGTTGAAATGGATAATAGTTTATAGATGTAGTGACCCTGTGACCAGCAATAAGGGCCACAGGGGCACAACCCTAAGATTCTATCTTCATCATCTTCCCAATAATGTAAATCTTGTGTACAGACTCAGTAGCTGAAATGGATTATAGTTTATAGATGTAGTGACTCTGTGACCAGCAATAAGGGCCACAGGGGCACAACCCTATCTTCATCATCTTCCCAATAATGAAAATCGTGTGTACAGACTCAGTAGTTGAAATGGATGATACGTTTTAGATGTAGTGACTCTGTGACCAGCAATAAGGGCCACAGGGGCACAACCCTTAGATTTTATCTTCATCATCTTCCAAATAATGAAAATCTTGTGTACAGACTCAGTAGTTGAAATGGATTATAGTTTATAGATGTAGTGACTCTGTGACCAGCAATAAGGGCCACAGGGGCACAACCCTAAGATTCTATCTTCGTCATCTTCCCAATAATGAAAATCTTGTGTACAGACTCAGTAGTTGAAATGGATGATAGTTTATAGATGTGGTGACCCTGTGACCAGCAATAAGGGCCACAGGGGCACAACCCTAAGATTCTATCTTCGTCATCTTCCCAATAATGTAAATCTTGTGTACAGACTCGGTAGTTGAAATGGATGATAGTTTATAGATGTAGTGACTCTGTGACCAGCAGAAAGGGCCACAGGGGCACAACCCTAAGATTCTATCTTCGTCATCTTCCCAATAATGTAAATCTTGTGTACAGACTCGGTAGTTGAAATGGATGATAGTTTATAGATGTAGTGACTCTGTGACCAGCAGAAAGGGCCACAGGGGCACAACCCTAAGATTCTATCTTCGTCATCTTCCCAATAATGTAAATCTTGTGTACAGACTCGGTAGTTGAAATGGATGATAGTTTATAGATGTAGTGACTCTGTGACCAGCAATAAGGACCACAGGGGCACAAACCTATCTTCATCATCTTCCCAATAATGAAAATCTTGTGTACAGACTCAGTAGTTGAAATGGATGATAGTTTATAGATGTAGTGACTCTGTGACCAGCAGAAAGGGCCACAGGGGCACAACCCTAAGATTCTATCTTCGTCATCTTCCCAATAATGTAAATCTTGTGTACAGACTCGGTAGTTGAAATGGATGATAGTTTATAGATGTAGTGACTCTGTGACCAGCAATAAGGGCCACAGGGGCACAAACCTATCTTCATCATCTTCCCAATAATGAAAATCTTGTGTACAGACACAGTAGTTGAAATGGATGATACGTTTTAGATGTAGTGACTCTGTGACCAGCAATAAGGGCCACAGGGGCACAACCCTTAGATTTTATCTTCATCATCTTCCAAATAATGAAAATCTTGTGTACAGACTCAGTAGTTGAAATGGATTATAGTTTATAGATGTAGTGACTCTGTGACCAGCAATAAGGGCCACAGGGGCACAACCCTAAGATTCTATCTTCGTCATCTTCCCAATAATGAAAATCTTGTGTACAGACTCGGTAGTTGAAATGGATGATAGTTTATAGATGTAGTGACTCTGTGACCAGCAATAAGGACCACAGGGGCACAAACCTATCTTCATCATCTTCCCAATAATGAAAATCTTGTGTACAGACTCAGTAGTTGAAATGGATGATAGTTTATAGATGTAGTGACTCTGTGACCAGCAGAAAGGGCCACAGGGGCACAACCCTAAGATTCTATCTTCGTCATCTTCCCAATAATGTAAATCTTGTGTACAGACTCGGTAGTTGAAATGGATGATAGTTTATAGATGTAGTGACTCTGTGACCAGCAATAAGGGCCACAGGGGCACAAACCTATCTTCATCATCTTCCCAATAATGAAAATCTTGTGTACAGACTCAGTAGTTGAAATGGATGATAGTTTATAGATGTAGTGACTCTGTGACCAGCAGAAAGGGCCACAGGGGCACAAACCTATCTTCATCATCTTCCCAATAATGAAAATCTTGTGTACAGACTCAGTAGTTGAAATGGATAATAGTTTATAGATGTAGTGACTCTGTGACCAGCAATAAAGTCCACAGGGGCACAACCCTATCTTCATCATCTTCTCAATAATGAAAAGGCCAAGGAAGCTGAAAACCTTAAAATCTCTTTAAGCTAAATGAGAATATATTTTATAGATGTGATCACCCTCTGAGCCACTCCCTTATAACCTATTTTTAGCTCATCAGGACTGAAAGTCCAGATGGACTTATGGCATGGCCCGTCGTCCGTCCGTAAACTTTTGACACTTTCGACTTCTCCTCATGAACCATACACATTAGAGAGCTGAAATTTTGTGTACATGTACCTTAGCATATGGAGATTCTAATTTGTAATTTTGATGACCCTGTGACCCCAAATAGGGTCACAGGGGTCACAACCTTAAATACCTATTTTCATCTTCTTCTCCAGTTCCAAAAGGAGTAGAGAGTTAAAAATTATATGTGCAGACTCCTTGGCCAATGGGGATTCTAAATTGTAGATTTCGTGACCCCATGACCCCAAATAGGGTCACAGGGGTCACAACCTCAAAAACCAATTCTCATCTTCTTCTCCAGTTCCAAAAGGTCTAGAGAGTTAATATTGATATGTGCAGACTCCTT
Organism: Steromphala cineraria; assembly: GCA_916613615.1. Classification (NCBI taxonomy): domain Eukaryota; kingdom Metazoa; phylum Mollusca; class Gastropoda; order Trochida; family Trochidae; genus Steromphala; species Steromphala cineraria. Next base: position 3,246,756 of record OU744737.1, read on the forward strand.
GGACGATGGGGATTCTAATTTGTAACTTTGTTGACCCTGTGACCCCAAATAGGGTCACAGGGGTCACAACCTTAAAAAACTATTGTCATCTTCTTCTCAAGTTCCAAAAGGTCTAGAGAGCTGAAATTATATGTGCAGACTCCTTTGCCAATGGGGATTCTAAATTGTAGATTTCGTGACCCCATGACCCCAAATAGGGTCACAGGGGTCACAACCTTAAAAACTTACTTTCATCATCATCTTTAGCTCCTAAAGATCTATTGAGCTGAAAGACTGCATGTAGACTCCTTGGCCAATTGGGATTCTAAACTGTAGCTTTTGTGGCCCTGTGGTCCCTAATAGGGCCTCAGGGGCCCCACCATTTAACCTAATTTCACATTTTCCACACCGTAAAGCAAAATTGATATGAAGCCTGATGAGCCACAGAGCCACTGGCTCTATTATTTATTTCCTTGGCAACAGTTTAGATCTTTATATTTGGTTCGTCCATCCGTCCGTCTGTTAACTTGGTGCATTTTCGACCTCTTCTCCAGGAGCATATGGCCTAGGAAGCTGACGATAAGATACAATTTTAGCTTTGATGGCCTTAGGGCCACGCCCTTAAACATATTTTCATCTTAAGAACTTAATGTCCTTTTTAGAAGGGTTCTCTCTGGGGTACTTATTACCATAATTATTTTAATCAAAACACTCTTTTTAGCTCATCTGGTCTGTAAGGCCCGATGGGCTTATGGCATGGCATGGTGTCCGCCGTCCTTCCGTTCTTAAATTTGGACGAATTTCGACTTCTTCTCTAGAACCATAAGGCCTAGAAAGCTGAAACTTGACTAGGAGGAGGATTATAAATTGTAGCTTTGGTGACCCTTTGGCCCCTATTAAGGGCCAGAGGGGCCACACGATTAAAACCTATTTTCATCTTCTTCTCCAGAAGTAAATGCCTAGAAAGCTGAAACCTTGTGAATATACTCTTTGACCAGTGAGGATTTTGATTGATACCTTTTTTGGTCTGTGGCTCTGTGGCCCCTAGTAAGGGCCTCAGGGGCCACACCCTTTAACATTATTTCATCTTTTTCTCAAGAAACATCAGGTCTAGAAAGCTGAAACTTTGTGTGCAAACTCCTAAGTTAGATAAGGATTCCAAATTGTACATTTTGTGACCCTGTGGTCCAAAGTAAGGGGGACCACATTTGCCACCCCCTAAAGCAAAATTTATATGAAGCTTGATGAGCAACAGAGCCACCTTCTCTATTTTTGTATTATGATTTAAATTGACATATTTTAATTTACACACAAGAAAACATTTCTCATACATATGACCACATAGTTTAAGCCCAAACAAAAGCAAATTGTACATAACCCTTGTCTCACCACTTGTTGATCTAGATATACCAGACCCTTAGGCTCTTGATAACTGAATTTTGGATTTGGATTGTATGGCAGATGTGTTTGCATCCAATGATACCATCCAGATACCAAAGTTTGACTCCTGGTAACCTCCTCCTAGGGCATAGCCACGTTTGCCTTGACTGCATCGTTAGAGTATGTTGTGGCCACCAGCTGGTTTCCATTTCCAACTCGTGTCTCCTGCTCTCTTTCAATCTGGACATTTCAACTCGTGTCTCCTGCTCTCTTTCAATCTGGACACTTCAAACCTCCTGTTGCACTATGATGGCTTCAACTTCACTAGATCCAGGGGAAGGGCTTCGGCATTGGCGGCATTTCACTGCCGCCTGGAATCACCTCCAGGAGAGCATTATTCCTGCAAGAGTTGCAATTTGTCAACGGATGTGGTGAAGGATTTGGCCATGATTGTTGTCAGTCAAGACTTGTAGCCAACTTGGCAGAATAGAATATGTTATTAAGCATTGCCACCTTAATTAGTATGTGTTTCCTTGGTTCACTAACATTTTCTCCAGAGCAGAGTGTTGCTGTCCATTCCTGTCCATTGAGTTTACACTAACTAACTCTGTTGCACAAACTAACTCTGTTGCACAAACTAACTCAGTTGCACTCGTTTACTCAGTCGACAAACTTTAAGTACTGTATTAAGGATTCCACGTCCCGCTTCTGCTACCACACTGAGGATATCTTCTGGTAAAGAATCACACCAACCGTTGCAGGTTGCTGACTCTTGAATGGTATTCCTCACTGTGGTACGACTACAACCTCCCCTCAGTCCGTCTGGTATTCTAGGTCAACAAGGGGTTGTCTCCCCTTTGCTTGAACAGAAACGAAAACACTGATGGCGTTTTTAATTTAATTTTGTATATATTTTAAACCAAACAATCTCCACACACTAATGTTGCGATTTAAAGAAACATTTATACAAAGTACCCTAGAAAGAAACAATTTCACAGAAAGTGATAAAGCTAATGTTACTAGAATCGAAAGACAACAAGATTTTAAGGGTTTGGTAACCAGTTATATACACATATCATTGGGAACACGTGAAATTGGGTAAAAACTTATTTGAACATACATAGGAAATGAAGTGAATACTGTAGTGAAGATTATTATCTAAAGCTTTGGTGACCCTGTGGCCCCTACTACGGGTCACATGGACTACGCTTTTAGTATCTATTTAAACCATCTTCTCCGGAAGCATTGTAACTTGAGTGGCCCTCGGGCTCAAAATAAGCACCAGAGGCCACCCTCTTGAAACCAATTTTCATCATCATCTTCAGAAGCATAAGGTCTAGAAAGTTGAATATTAAGGCTGAAAGAGAGAATATTAAAGCTGAGCCAACTGCTATGTTTTTACATTTTAAGCTCATTTGGCATGGCATGTCCGTCTGTCCGTAAACTTTGTGGAATTTCGACTTCTTCTCCAGAACCATAAGGCCTAGAATGATTATAGTTTGTGTAAGACTCTTTGACTAGTGGGGATTATAAATTGTAGCTCTGGTGGCCCATTGGCCCCTATTAAGGGCCAGAGGGACCACGCGATTAAAACCTATTTTCATCTTCTTCTCCAGAAGTAAATGCTTTGGTGGCCCTGTGACCTGACTCCAAATAAGAGGTCACCGGGGTCACGACCTGAAAACCTATTTCAACCTTCTTAATCAGACCCACTGATGTGCTTATGGCATGGCATGGTGTCCGGCATCCATCTGTCCGTCCGTTATTTTGTGGAATTTCGATTTCTTCTCAAAAACCATAAGGCCCAGAAAGCTGAAACTGTTTGTACAGACTTCTTGACTAGTGAGGATTATAAATTGTAACCTTTGGTGACCCCCCATAAGGCCTAGAAAGCTGAAGCCTTGTCTACAGACTCCTAAGTTAGATAAGGAGGATTCCAAATTGTACATTTGGTGACCCTGTGGCCCCGAGTAAGGTGGAACAGCATATGCAACCCTAAAAGCAAAATTGTAGCCTGATGAGCTACAGAGCCACTGGTTCTATTTTTGTACAGACTCCTTGGCTAGTGAGGATTATTAATTGTAGCTTTGATGGCCCTGTGACCCCTAATAAGGGCCTAAGGTCTAAGAGATGAAAAAAGTTATGTGTAGACTCCTTGCCCAATGGGGATTCTAAATTTTAGTTTTAATTTAAGTTTGGTGACTCCTTGACCTCAAATGGGCTCACAGGGGTCAAAACCTTTAAACCCTATTTTCATCTTTTCCAGTTCCAAAAGTCTAGAGAGCTGAAAAGTTGTGTGTAGACCCCTTGGCCAATGAGGATTCTAAATTGTAATTGTTGTGACCCCATGGCCCCAAATTCGGTCACAAGGGTCAAAACCTAAAACCTTATTTTCATTTTCTCCTCCAGTTGAAAAAGGTCTAGAGAGCTGAACAGTTTTGTGTAGACCCTTGGCCAATGAGGATTCTAAATTGTAGATTGTAGACCCAAAATGTGGTGTCACAGGGGTCAAAAGCCTTAAAAGCTATTTCCATCAAAAGTATGATGAGCTACAGAGCCCATGCCTGTATATTCTTGAGTTGTTAAGGAATTTCCTTTTCTGAATTGATTACAAATGTCCAAAATCACTCTGCCACACCCTAAAGCAAAATAAGATAGTACCCCTGGTGGGCTACAGAGCCAATGGCTTTCTTTTTATATGATATTTCCAAGACTTGAGGCAGAACTGTAATTGCAATTCTTTACTGATAGTATGATTGAGAAACAGTTGTCTGTAATAGCGACAGTAGCACATTTTTGAAATTTGGTTTCTTCAAAGTTTCTCCCAATGAATAACAGGTCATGCAAAAAATTATCTTCAGAGGGAAAAACGTGAATACTTAACAGTGTTACTCATATTATCACTTATAATCTCAAACTTATGTCAGGCATTTGAGTGAGATATATCATCTGTATTTCATTGAAAACGTCGTGCTGCATCTTTAAACTTGAATTTTAAGTTGAGTTATAATGAAATAAATTTTTATGTGGATTTCTGAGTTTTCCTTTGACATTTTCATTACTGAAATATTACAGTCAATACTTCTTTGTCATACATTATCCATGTAATTTGTCGGATGTGACCCCATACAATATCATTTAAATGAGATCTAACATCGGCCAAAATTTTGATATAGCCAGGTAGATCCATCATTGATCTTAAAATACACATCTGAAGTTGGTATTGAAACTTGAATGAAATGCTTGATCTTATCTCAATGAGATTTATGATGTAATGTGAAGGCAATGGAGCTGAGTTTCTTATAAGAAACATCTGCCTGTGACAGTGTTTAGTTAATGATGATAATTATTTAAAATCAACCAATTTCATATTTGGTACTTTTCGCTTTTGGACCCCTATTCCAATTTTGACAGAATACCAAATTTTGAGGACGCCAGACTTTGATGAAAAGAGTTTTCATTCTGGCAGAATCCACAAAATTGTATATTTACAGATATTGTTTTCAAACCTATGAGAACGAGCTCCGTGTAGTAACACCTTCAAGAAAAGAAAACGTCTTGGAGCCGACTAGACCGTATAAACTATGGTTCGCAAGTTCCAGCTGTTGCTCTCTGGTTTCACTGCAATGCATTGTCACAATTGTGTTACGTCTTTCTCCCTGCAATATTACTTGTAGCTGTGATGTAAGTGAAATACTCTTGAAAGTGGCGCTGAACTCCAAATCATCCTGCAGGATTAGACAGTAAAAGCTCTTGTGGCTTACATACGTTCCTGCCTTAGAGCGGCAGTAGCATGTTTTTATGGGGAATATAAAGTGATGTCCGGAAAATGAAAATAAATGGTTGCAGTTGAAGGAAAATGTCTTAAGACTAAATTAAGCAGTAAAAAATTAAATAAATTCAGACATGGTTTAAGTGATCACACAAAAATGGTCACCAATGGACTTTATATGATTTCTGACTATGGATGATTTGTTTGAGTAATAAGATTATTGACACCATAAAAATAATAGATTTAGCATTAACGTACAATTGTCAGTGAAAAAAAGGGGTACTGCCTTTAGAGACATATATAAATTCATGCAAGTTAGCATTAAAGGTGCAGTACCACAACTTTTTATAATTTTATATTTTAAATTTTTCACTGATAATTGAAGGTTAATGTTTAATGTATTATTTTGACAGTGTCAATAATCTCATTACACAAGTCAATCATCCCTAGTCAGAGGACAAACTATAAAGATTCACATAAAATCCATTGGTGGCCATTTTTTGTGAACACCTTTAATTCATTTTGTGTAACAAAAAGGAATCGCTTGGCTAAACTTTACGTATACTTGGAGTATTACTGCTCCATTTAGTTCAAATGCATCGTTTTTCAATTCGAACCATTAAGTTTCATTTTCCCGACATCACCTTATATTCCCACAAAAAACGTGCTACTGCCCCTTTAATACCAAGCTGAAAAAAAGACAGGGCCACTCCTTTTTGAAAAGGGCACAATGACTTGCAAAACGGCACCTACAGACAAGTTAATTTTGAGTCACTCTTCAAGCGAAAATGGTAAAATATGAAATATATGTGGCTGCTAATATAACTTATTTTATAAATAAGCCCTACACTGGCAATTGACACTGACATTTACTGGCAATTTGATGATTGTTTAAGACTTTCACTATAATATTTCTAAAATACTATAAACAACACAACTCTAGCTGTCTTAAATTAGAGTAACTAGTCATAATAAATATATACAATTTCAGTACTGCCACATTTTCATTAATAAATGTTGTGTTTTACCAAATATAAGGGCAAATGATGGGATCATTGAGCTGTGTCCACCAATCAACACTCGGTATTGTTATTGTTCCTGTAGCTAGATTAACATGGGGTCAGCAAACCATGCATGCTGTTTAAACAAAGGGTTAATCCATTCTTGTCTTAAATTTCTTTTTATATTCTTAACATGAAACAATACTGTAACTTTGTAAAGTATCTAATCATATATCTGAATTTATGGAAAAGGTAAATTAAAATGTTTGGCTCTGCGCCCTGCGAAATATGCCTAAGGTAAACACTATATACTATTTTTATTTTGACCCCTTTTGTTTTTTGTACTTGTAATGTTGAGTCCCTTAAGGGATTCGAACCCGACCAGACACCCATCACTAAGTGACCTTGACATTGATCTAAAGAGTTGGCTTTTATTTGCTCATCTGGCCTGTAAGGTCTGATGGGCTTATGGCATGGAATGGTGGAATTTCGACTTCTTCTCCAGAACCATAAGGCCTAGATAGCTGACACTTTGTGCACAGTCTCCTTGGCTAGTGAAGATAATAAATTGGAGCTTTTGAGGCCCTGTGACCCATTATAAGGGACACAGGGGCCACGCCCTTAAAACCTATTTTCATCTTCTTCTCCAGAAGAATAAAGCCTAGAAAGCTGAAACCTTGTGTACATACTCCTTGAATAGTGAGGAATATAATTCATAGCTTATATGGCCCTGTGACCCCTAAAAAGGGTCACAGGGGCCACACTCTTTAAACCTATTTTCTTCTTTTTCTCCAGAAGCTTGAGGCATAGACAGCTGAAACCTTATCTACAGACTCCTAAGTTAGATAAGTAGGATTCTAAATTGAACATTTGGTGACCAAGTGGACTCTACTAAAGGGACAACCACATTTGCCACACCCTAAAGCAATATTGACATAAAGCCTAATGAGCTACAGAGCCAATGGCTCTATTTTATAGGAACCTTGTAGATTTTTAGGTTGATACTAGAAAGGGGAGAGAAACACAGCCCGGTGCCTTTCTTTGGTCTATGGCGCAAACGACCAGGGTTCAAATCCTAAAAGAGACTCGAAACACCTGGGTGTCATACTGTGCTGTTTTTTTCCCCTCGATAAGGCACTTTATTCTCCTTCACTCAGTTCAACAAGCTGTAAAATCGGTTACTGACGGAACTACATGTTCGTGCTAATTGCTTGTATGCTTACTCGATTCTTCAGGGTAATTATGTAGTTTGCACTTTGAGCAGGTTATTAGTACCTGGGAAAGGTGCACTATTAATATTCTCATTTTGTATTAAAATGTTTCTTTATTATGTTAAAAGGCATAAATCACTAGTGTCTGTTTCATCATTTAAGTTGTTACGAATGAAGCAAGAAACGTTTTTAAATTATTTGATATAAACTTTGCACTTTTTAGAAATATTTTATAACTTTGATTGTCTCTCCACACTTGTTGTTTGTCTGTGAGACCACTTCACTTCCCCTTTATAAACGTGCTTACCGTCCTCGAGTGAGAAAACATACCATTGCTGATAACAGCAAGAATAAGGGACTCTAACATGACTCTTTTTATTGTACTTTCTGTCACCTATGTGCTTGTATAGATGAAAATGTGTCAAAGCGGCAGTAGCTCAATTTTAGTAACAAAAGAAAACGAAAAAGTAAGAATTATCAGCTGCAAGTCAAAGATATTGAATAATGCATCAATAAAACGAATGTACTTTATTTGGTTACCCTATGGACATCCATTTTCTAATCCAAAATGAGTAAAAGGTGTTTACACAGAAATGGCCAACATTGATTTTTAGCTCATCAGGACTGAAAGTCCAGATAGGCTTATGGCATGGCCCGTCGTCCGGCGTCCGTCCGTCCGTCGTCCGTCCGTCGTCCGTCATCCGTCAGTAAACTTTTGACACTTTCGACTTCTCCTCATGAACCATACACATTAGAGAGCTGACATTTTGTGTACAAGTACCTTAGCATATGGAGATTCTAATTTGTAACTTTGGTGACCCTGTGACCCCAAATAGGGTCACAGGGGTCACAACTTTAAAAACCTATTTTCATCTTCTTCTCCAGTTCCAGAAGGACTAGAGAGTTAAAAATGATATGTGCAGACTCCTTGGCCATTGGGGATTCTAATTTGTAACTTTGGTGACCCTGTGACCCCAAATAGGGTCACAGGGGTCACAACCTTAAAAACCTATTTCCATCTTCTTCTCCAGTACTAAAAGGAATATAAAGTTGAAAATGATATGTGCAGACTCCTTGGCCAATCGGGATTCTTAATTGTAGATTTCGTGACCCCATGACACCAAATAGGGTCACAGGGGTCACAACCTTAAAAACCAATTCTCATCTTCTTCTCCAGTTCCAAAAAGTCTAGAGAGTTAATATTGATATGTGCAGACTCCTTGGACAATGGGGATTCTAATTTGTAACTTTGTTGACCCTGTGACCCCAAATAGGGTCACAGGGGTCACAACCTTAAAAAACTATTTTCATCTTCTTCTCAAGTTCCAAAAGGTCTAGAGAGCTGAAATTATATGTGCAGACTCCTTGGCCAATGGGGATTCTAAATTATAGATTTCGTGACCCCATGACCCCAAATAGGGTCACAGGGGTCACAACCTTTAAAACTTATTTTCATCATCATCTTTAGCTCCTAAAGGTCTATTGAGCTGAAAGACTGCATGTAGACTCCTTCGCCAATTGGGATTCTAAACTGTAGGTTTTGTGACCCCATGACCCCAAATAGGGTCACAGGGGTCACAGGGGTCACAATCTTAAAAACCTATTTTTCTCCATTAGATGAATTTATTTCTCCTTGGATATTTTAGTGTGGACTTCTTTCATTGTCTGATATTGGCGATCTAGAAAGTGTTGAATAATAATACATTTGTTTTGTTATTTTTTATAGGTTTTCTTGCAATAGGTAACATCAGTTTCATTTTTAGCTCATCTTGCCTGTATAAAGCAAACTTGATATGATGCCTGATGAGCTACAGAGCCAATGGCTCTAGTTTTGCTTGTTGTTATTGTTTCTGTAATAACTATGCATACTCAGCGAATGTCCTTAATATTATGTGGCAAAGCCATTGGGAAAATTTGGAAGATATGTTTTTCAAATAAACGTTGATAGTAGCCCATTATTATGTTTGAATGGATCAAAGGTTCGAATATTTGCCATGGTTATATGGTAGACTTTGAAATGTAGATGTGAGTTAAAAAATCTTATCAATGTTTTAAATGTATTGTGTTGTCTAAAACAAGTGTTTTAAATAATTCAGTCCTGTGTCAGTCGGGAAAACTTGGTTTGGTAATAATTGACTCTTCCCTGCAAAGACGGCCTGTGTTTAACGTTGCAAGGGCAACCGGACTAAGACATGATTTACACGTGCACATGTCAATTTCAGATCCCTCACTGTCAGCTTTGTAGAAATGAGACAGACTGGAAGAACCTATAAGACTTGGCTCTATCGTGTTATGAGTTGAACTTTATATTCCTTAACTTTTTCCCTTGCCGTTATCTGTTTTCTTGCCAAGTTATTTGTTTAATAGTGTTTATCTGTCCAAACTCTAAATACATAGTTGTGCCCCTGTTGGTTTTAAATACAACAATTTACGCTTTGACACTTTAAAAGACTATTTGATGAAATATTGAATTATCTAAGTTGTTTTAGCCACAAAAGCCAATGTCTTATGAATGTCTTATAACATTTTGGCATGAAGAAATTAGAGTTGCCTGGCCTCCACACACTTGGTGCCGTGATTGACTGAACTTATCATTATGTTTCTGCAAATAACATTTAAAATAAAATTTAAGAATTAATCACCTTGATTAGTAGATTTTAACCTTGCCTATGTAAGTCTTGCACTCGCCTTCCCAAATAGATTCTAAACTATTTAATGAATCGCTGACAAAATCATTTCCTACAAGGCTGTACAGATTGAAACTGTACAGTTAAGCATATCCATAAGTGATGCACATGTCAACCATTATCATGCAATCCGTTATCCTATCTTTCCCACAGAACATTAATTCAACAGTGAGTCTATGAGGAAGCCCAATTAAGCAAGACTCTACATTAACATACATAACCAAATATTGACAGAGTAATATGTAACATTCAACATTCTATTAATAGCAGTCAATGAAAAATGTAAAATGTAAAACTACATAAAGTCTTATTCCAAGGGATAATTATATATAAGTTTAAGGAGGATAATGAAAAAATTACACCAGGCCCACCATAAAAGATTACCGTATTTCCTCTAATAAAACCCGGGCCTCCATTACAACCCGGGCCTCGAATATAACCCGGGGGGTAAGGGGGTGCTGACATAAATACAACCCGGGTCTCGAATAGAACCCAGATCTAACATAAAAAATGAATACTCCCTCTTGCAAATTAAGTAACATTCTGTAATATACATTGATATTTGATATCCATGTATACAGCTTCTTTCTTATGCATATAGATCAGTAATACGCTCGTTTTGAAAAGAAACACTTGTATATTATGCCGTAAGTATATACTTCATGGAAACCGTATATTGCAGGGATTGATACGGGTTTTGATAAAAGAATGAATATCAACAGAAATTCCACGAGATATGTAGAACTAGATCAATAATTTTCTATGAAAACGCCATTCCTAGAAGATTTTGAAACGTCAATTCAGACCTGAAAAAATACAACCCGGCCTCCATTATAACCCGGGCCTCGAATAGAACCCGGGGGGTAAGGGGGTACTGAACGAAATAGAACCCCGGGGTTGTATTTGAGGAAATACGGTACATCGATTTTGGGAGGGAAATTGTTTTATATACATACCAATTGTCTTGAAGTGAACTACCCCCCACACCCCCCCCCCCCCCCCCCCAATATTGTTTAACCAGTCCCTTATAGTAGACTTATGGATAATATTTAGATTACCAGCAGTTATTCCAGTTTCTTGTTTCTGTCCACAGTTTCAAAGCCACACATAAAAAGGAGTTCTAATCAAATTTAAAAAAAAAGAAATATGAAATTTTAAGATATAAATCCTTTCTGTTCGTAAAGGCCTACAAAGATGATTTTGCAGAAATACAGTTTATATTATTTTATATCTCTTCAATCCTGTGATGTTCAATGATCAAAGATAAGAAATGATTTTCACAAATCATGGCACCACTGTTCTCTGTATGAAAAGACCAGAGACCTTTTTTTAACTAGCTGACATATGGCTAAATCATTGTACTAGACTCGCACAATAAAGAAATAAATCTCTTAACGGGAAAACAGGAGTAGGAATAATATAAAATTACACAACCTAATTTGGCTGATTTAGCAGATTTGATATTGGAAACAATTAACAACACGTTTAATAGTCACCTCGGTACCCAATCCCTCACGCACGGCGAATAATTAAACCTCATTCCAGCTTCCCTGCATTGCCTACGATAACCTGATTGATTTTAAAATAACATAACCAACTGTACTAATTTTACAACACATTGAAAACGGTTTCGATGTTAGACCATGCCATTATAAAATAAGCCAAATTCCTTATTACGAGAATGAATGTAATTATGAGTTTGAAATAACTGCGTCTGGACAAAAGTTTTGTGTGACATGAATCGATTTGTTTTTCAAAAATGTTTTAATGAGGCAAATATTAGTGATGAAGATGTTATAATTAAGACGTCTGTGTTATGGTTTCTAGGGCACAAGTCACATATAGGCCACGCTTTGCACGAGCACATGTCAAATTCACTGGGTGTCAACATTGTAGGGAAGGAACAGATTTTAAGAAAGAAATTTGAAAAAAGATTTGATTTAGAAATACTCCCAGTCTGTCTGTTTGAAATTCAACTGTATTTCATCATTGCTCGTTTATAAGTAAAACAACTTATCTTATCAAATATTGAGAGTGTATAAAGTACTGAGAGTCAAAACGAATATCTGAGAGAATTCATATGTAATTAAGTTCATTGTCTGTTCGTCCAGACGTTTGTCCGTCCATAATTGTAACGTCTTTCCGTAGCAAAGGCACGAAACTCATCGGTGATGAGTAATGCTATCCTACTTCTGCAATAATAACTGACTATTCAACTTCAAAACTTAAAAGACTTGTATAATATTTCAAAACAAAATCAAAGTTTGAAGTTAACTAAGCTTTGTTTTTGTTTATTTAACCACAATTGTGTCAATCTTTTGAGTTTTATATCTATATATTGGATAGGTGTAAATTGGATTCAATTCGCAGTTAATGATTTTAAGTTTATCAGATTTTTCTTGGGTTGTTTTATCTCTTGAGTTATAAGTTTTGCTTTATGTCTTTTTAAAAATTCCCCTTCAACATTGAATCAACATAATTTCGCAAAAACATGAAATTAAAAATAATTTGTATTATTTGTTATGACATTGATAATACTATCTTTCATTTTTCCTCGTGCTTTATCTTTTGAAGTTTGTCTTATATTTGTTTGCAATTATAAAGAAGTTAGGGGTTTTCATTTACAATTTTTTCTGCAATTTAATAAGGATTTACATTGAGAGTTTTCTTTCAGCAATATATTAAGGGCTTGCATTGAGATTTTTCTTTCAGTAATGTTTAAGGGCTTGCATTGAGAGTTTTCTTTTAGCAATTTTTTAAAGGTTTGCATTGAGAGTTTACTTTCAACAATTCTAAAGGGTTTGCATTGAAAGTTTTCTTTCAACCATGTTTAAGGGTTTGCATTGAGAGTTTTCTTTCAACAATGTTTAAGGGTTTGCATTGAAAGTTTTCTTTCAGCGTTGTTGATTATTGGAATGCAGCATTGAATCCAGTTATCTTTTTTGCGAGTTGTTGGCCCTGAAAAGGGCCGGGGTTGTCGAAGCAAGCTAGCCTGTGGTCTTCAGCTTCTCAAGAGTCCTTGAGGAAGGCGGGTAGTCCTGGCCTCTGGTCATTGTAGTTCCAGGTAAGTTCTCCTCCCGAGCTCACCGCCGTCTTTGTATACAAGAAGAACCTTCGCCTCCCGTCCCGCAATTCAGAAACTAACCTACAATTAGAATTTCGAGCCGAGTGGTTCATCGTTGCTCCCAAATTTGTGTCAGGATCAATTCGATCCCCCAAGTGATTACGCTGGCCATCTAAACGTAAATGTGATGAACGTCGGCAACCCTCAAACTGAATACACCTATACGATAACCCCTGCCTGTCGTACTCGTCCTGCCGAATTTCTGCCTCCTCTTCACTAACAATCTGGCCTAAATACTCACAGACTTCTGCCCCAGCAGGGTAGTCGTGTGTTGCAAACAACCCCTTCCCAATTTCAGTACTGACAGGCGCTATCAAAGGACTAGAATTTAGATCCCCCCTTCGTTCCCGGTCCAAAACAGAGCTACGTCTATTATAATCTCTAAAATCGTACCCAAGAGGACTAGCCAAAGCGTCCCCATCATTAACCCCCGCTGTCCTAGCACTACGGTTAATCCTAACCACTTCATACCCCTTTACCCTGGTCGTATGTTTGACGAAGTTCTTGTTCACAGCAACGACCGCAAACTGGAGGGAGAACCTGGCAAAGCTGTTGGCTACGTCCACCAGTCTTCCGTCTCTGGTCTTCGCCGCTACGTAGGCCTTGTACTCCGCGTGGAGGTCTCTGGTGGCGATGACGTTGCCGGCACAGGGGGAGTACAGCTCGGCGAAGGCAGAGAGGAAGGGGCAGGCCATGCTGGACTTGGGGTCCACTGTCAGACCACGGCGTTGGGATCGGCTTGTTCGACTTTCTCTTGGCATCGTGACAAATTGCTCAGATCAATGGTGCGAAGATTGAGAGCGGAATGGCAAAACTGTGGCGGGAGAAGACTTTATACCCTGCCTTAGGCTCCTCCCACCAGACAACCTGACCAGGTGCGTGCGCATCTGAATCGTTTTGTCGTCAACATCAACACAAGATGTTCTAAATGCAACATGCTTTTGTCAGTAATCATGTGCTACTGGTACCTAAAATTAAGACTTGTTCCCAGCCAATACTGATCGCCCGAACGCAACCCAGTTCTCCCTGTGGTTTGATCGCGTTGACGTGGTTCTTCCTACAAATTGTGACTCTAGCTAGGCCCCGCCCACTCTCACTTGATGAAGTATTTAGGTCCTAGATGTATTTTTTTGGTTTTTAATTCATAGTCAAACTGAAAATAATTATTTCACAATTTATCAATTTGATTTTAAAAATCAGAATGATACACCAATTTTTCTGTGGGAGACACAATTTTTTTTAATTTTAGAAAAAAAACACACTCTTTGTTAACAAATTATAGAATAAATCACATTAATTGTTAAAATTATGAATGGTTGAGAGTTGATATTATGTTTTGGCTGAAGCTGTTCGGAAATGTTCCACAAAAATCACTTTAACTATAATTGAAACCTTTATCACCAGTCCTAGTGAATGTAACCAACGCAATTTTCCTATGAATCTTGCTAATCAGGATCTAACAAACTTAATGAAATAACATATTTCTACATTTGGTGGTAGGATACCATTATTTGCTTGAATTATCTGTTATATTGCAAAGTATCTAATTTCTTAAATACATCCATAAATGAGTAGCCAAGCCGGAGCTGTTTTAAAGGACTTCTAACCAGGGCAAAGTTGTACCCTTCATGCGTTGCACGTGGAAAGAAAGATTAACACAGGTGCAGATCCCGTCTGCCAACTTTTAAGCTTTCAAACTGTCTACCATTCTCTAATGAATATTCACAAATCCCATATATCCATACAGACATAGGAGATCAATTAAATAAAATATATAACAAAGTCGCTTAATGAAGAATATTTGTACAACTAACAGTGAATAGTAGTAATGCATTTTGATATGTCAATGTAATGTCAATACATTCTAAATAAGTTTCCATTATGGCATTTGTAAACTCGTATAATCATTCATAAAGTGTATGATATGACAATGATTTTTCAGACCTATCTGTTGATTATTAATAGAAATTATTTTTACAAACTAAAATATGCAGATGTGAGAGCATCGAAGCCGATAATCACGTTTTTTTTTCTACCTATTACTTATCAACGTTCCCGAGTAAATATGAACATGAAATCTCCATGTATCTCTTTGACCACTTACACTGCCTGCATCTATATATCTCATTATCAATACAGGAAAAATATATATTTTGATTTCAGGAATGTGTAATGTCAGGGGTCTAGTCAAAAATAACAAAAATGATGTTCAATCCTTTTTATGTGAACAAAACCGAGATAATGATTAATTTTGTTTGAAGAGAAAGTCTAGGTTTAGAAAAATCAGAAGTTTACGAAGGGTAAATCTAGGTATGTTTTGAACACCAGTGTAAGAAAAGCAAGTCTAGATTTATATTAAATGCTAGTTTGAGAAAATCAAGTCTAGATCTGTATTAATCGGCCATTGTGAGAAAAGCAACTCTAGATTTGTGATGAACACCAATGTAAGAAAAGTAGGTCTAGATTTGTGATGAATATTTGCAATATTTGCAAGATACAACAACTGCATCTGCATAGCATATTGTACACAACTAGTTTAATTGCACAGAAACACATTTTCTCTCCATATAAATACTATCAATTTGTGTCCAAGATTTTGTATGCAGGAAACCATTCAACTTGATGAAGAATGACCCTCATCATTTCAGATTGCTCTACTAATTTCTAAATGAAGACTCTTGTTTAGTCAAGCATACTGAAGGTTTATCAAATAGGAACCTTTATTACGGCAGTCTACATCCTCATTCAGCAAGTCTAGAGTTATTTAGACACACACACAAATAGCTCGAGTAGTTATTTAAGATAACACAGAACATATATTTGCCTTTTTTTGGTAGACAGTATTACCAAACAGTAAATTTCAAAAAAAATTATGAATGTCATAGTGTGAAAAAAACTCATGTTTATTCTCCATGAATAATTGTTATATGTACATTTGAAAAACCGGTATGTCTTCAAATTGCTGAATACATAAGTATAATTTACACTCTGCCCAATTCACACATTAAAGTAAACATGTAATTCCCCCTACAGATCAATTTGAAAGTATGGTATATCTTTTTTCACACGGCAAGTTATCAGAAAGCACTGTTTCATAAGTTCTAATTTTAGCCAAGGCGAAACTTGTAGCGCGCAGGTGCTGCACGTGAGAAGCAAGACAAGAACAGTTTCCAAGTGGGTCAGTGAACTTCAAAGTTTACCTAATAAAGATATCTATCCTTAACCCAAAACTGACCTTCTGGTTGAGTCACTATTTACATCATCATTACCATTGATTGGCAATAAGAACCTACAAAAATTGCAGTTAGAGTACTAGGATTAATGATCAGAAAGCCTTTATCAGCAAGCTCATAAAGTATATGCATATGTATTTGACAATTGATTTAGAAATATATTCTATGATTAATGATGAGGGACTGAATCATACATAAAGTACATCTTTACCCCAAAGTTAATAAGTATATTATGTTTGCAAATTCATCCTACATCTAGTGATTACATGTGACAAGTTTCCTTACATTACAGCTATAAATATCAGAGTTATCAATTGAACAAAAGGTGACAGATGCATGTATTGGCGGCCAGACAGACAGATGGTCGGATACACCAACTATATATAACCCAAGCAACTTTGTAGGGTATTATTAAAAGCATCTGGGTAGAAACGAAACATTCACTTGACTTACATTTCACTGTCTCTGGATAAATGTGTTATACCTCCGAGCCAAAAAATGAGACATTGTTTTGATAACTCTTATCTATTGAATATTCCAAATAAACTGAGGAAATTTGCAACATATTTAGATAATTCATATAATAATAATAATAATAATGGGCATTTATAAAGCGCTATATCCATACACAAGGTGCATGCTCAAAGCGCATTGAAAATAAGAAAATTTAAGGTGATGAGATGAAATGCTATGAAATAAAGCCTAAAAGTAATAGTGGTAGCATTGATTAAGGATATTTATAATTAGAGTCTATGGGTAGAATCTATGAATAATAGCTAGAAAATAGATGAGTTTTGAGCTGTGATTTAAAAACAGTCAGTGAGGATGACATTTTGATGACATAAGGAAGTTGGTTCCAAAGTCTTGGAGCAGTACAGCTGAAAGATTTAAGTCCATAACTGGTGTTTTTATACTTTGGCATCTGGAGAAGCTTCAAATTCTGGGATCGAAGATCTTTCGCAGGGGTATAGTCCTCCAAGGAATTTAAAAGATATGCTGGAGCCATATTATGTTGACATTTGTAAGTAATACATAGAACTTTAAATTTGATTCTCGCTTCGATGGGAAGCCAATGTAGACACTTAAGCACAGGTGTTATGTGACATGCTTTTGGTGTTCTGGTCACAATTCTTGCCGCTACGTTCTGAACTTTCTGGAGCTTGTACAACTGACGTTTACTGATTCCAATCAGTAAGCTATTACTATAGTCAAGTCGTGAATGAACAAGCATTTGCACAAGTATTTTGGCGGCATCTCTGGTTATAAGATGACGTATTTGACTGATGCAACGGAGATGATAATAGCAAGTTTTACAGAGTTTATCTATGTGTGAGTCCATTGAAAGTTGAGAATCAATGATGACTCCAAGATTTCTTGCATGGTCAGTAAAAGGGATTGTAGCAGTTCCGATTTCAACAGAGGTAGCTTGAATATCACGCAAATTACGTTTAGCTCCTACTAACAGTGCCTCTGTTTTCTCATCATTTAACTTCAGCATATTTGATGACATCCATGACTTGATATCAGTTGTGCAATCAGTAGTACGTTGCAGAGCCTCCTGTACATTTTCTGGCTTGAAACTGTCAATCAGTTGCGTATCATCAGCATAAGACTGATGATCCATTTTATTATCCTCTATCACTCTAGCAAGACTATTAGTATAGAGTACAAACAGCACTGGACCCAGCACAGATCCTTGAGGTACTCCACACGCAAGTGAAAAGCGTTTAGACTCTGCTTGATGTATAACCACGGTTTGTGATCTGTTTTTTAGATACGATTCAATCCAGGAGAGCGCAAAATTTGTTACACCCATCTCCAGTTGAAGTTTCGAAAGTAGAAGCTTGTGATCCACAGTGTCAAAAGCTGCCGACAGATCTAAGAGTGTTAATGCAGCAATATTCCCTGAATCCACCCGACTTCTTAGTTCGTCCATGACTCGTAGCAAAGCCGTTTCTGTACTGTGGTTATCACGATATGCAGATTGGAAATCATCCATAAGCTCATATTCTTGAAGATGATCCTTAAGTCTTACATTCACGGCCTTTTCAATGATTTTCGATATAAATGACACATTTGATACAGGCCTATAGTTTCTCAGATTGTTAGGATCCAAGTCACTTTTCTTTAAAAGAGGCTTCACAATAGCAGATTTAAGAGAGTCTGGAAAAACTCCACTTGATATACTTGAATTCACCAGATTCGTTATGAAAGGAAGAAGTAAATCTAGATAATCCATCAACATAGAAGTGGGAATAGGGTCCAGCGAACAAGTTGTTTTCTTTGATGCTCTTATAATCTTCTCAATTTCTTGTTGGGAGAAAGGTTCAAAAGTGGGCAATTCATGGCGAATTGATGATGCATCAGGAATTTCAGATTGTTTTGACATACTTGAAGAGTTTTTCAGATCTTCCTGAATATCCTTGATTTTGGTATCAAAATATTCAGCGAAGTCATTAGCTAGAACCTCATCAGAATCATATTCAGGCAATTTCACCTTGTCTTTTTTACCGAGGAGTTTATTTACGAATTTGTAAAACTTGTCAGAGCATCCTTTCATTTCCAATATTTTATTATTACAGTAATCAGCTTTTGCTTTCCTAACAACTTTATTAAGCTCCTGTCGTCTGTGCCGATAAATCTGTCGATGTATCTCAAGTCGAGACTTGCGCCATTGACGTTCTGCCACTCTGCACTCTCGCTTCGCGTTGAGGACTTGATCATTGTACCAGAAAGAATCTGGTCTCATCCGTACATTCTTAAATTGAACTGGAGCATGTTTATCCAAAAGACTTATCAATGTAGAGTTATACATGTCAGTCAGCACGTTTGGATCTGTTGATGTTTCACTAAACAAGGGGGAGTTTAGAATGTCTGCTTTAAAACCCTCTTTGTCTATACTTCTTAAATTCCGACATGTAATTTGCTCAGGTTTGGGTGTAGGTATACTCATGTTCCATTTCATGCTGACGAAACTGTGATCCGACATCTGCTTATCGATTACTTTGACATCAGTAACCAACGATATTTTTTCAGAAGTAACAACCCAATCCAAATTATACAAATTGTTGTGAAATTCGCTGAAACATCGATTTTTAAAACTTGTCTCTTGGCTCTTAATACAACTTGTTCTCAGTTTAATGACGGCTTTATTTCCAATCTGAACAATATTTTAATTCTGATGTTACCAATTTATACCTTATCAATCGCTTTACAGTTTTAGTTTATATGTCAATTTGAGGACGTAATATTTTGTGTTTGTAATGTGTAAATATGGACATTTTCCTCTTTTATAACGAAAGGACGCCGCTAATGGCTGAAGTATTGCCCAATCAGCGAAAAACAATAACTCACTCACTCACTCATAATGAAATAAAATTCACTTTATCTGATATTTTCATTCAGAAACCCATCACAATAGAGCATATCATCTTTACTTCAATCCCTGCAACTTGTAATTTACAAGAGTGACCATAATCAATTTTTTCAATTTTACCGGCACCATTTTGGTCCACGAGTAATAAGACTGACACACACCGACAGCAACTCAGAGGCTAACAATAAGGATAAGCTATCCCCTTTATCCCCACAATATATTATCACATTCACACCCTGAAATAGAAATGCGAAGTCTGTATTTAGCTATGTTTTCTGCATCACATTCAGCATTACATTTTATTGTCGGACACATTAATCAACAAACTTTTTAAAATAGAACACTTTACCAATTACATGGAAGAATGTGGCCAGATATTATTTGTTTATGTAAATGTTTACACAAAGCCAAGATAATGGAGGTAGTGCCAAACCATCTTGGATTATATCTATTTTAAAAGGGAAACAATCAAACATCTATTGACATTTGCAATTCTAAAGTGAACTTGGGAGTTGATATCAAGATTTTCGAAATATTATATCAAAAGGACTTTAGTTCGGACAGTTTCTGACACTTTTAACCTTTCTTTATATGGATCTGTAATAAAAAAAATTGCCCAACAAATGCTTAGGAAACAAAAATAAACATTCAAGCAAGACGTTTTACTTTGAAAACATTTAGTTTAGCTTTTACGATGGTTTTTGTGTCAGAGCTTGCAAATGCCTTTGTGACGTCATCAACTTCAAATGACTCATGCGACACTTGCGGAAGTTTATCATGTTGGAGAAATACTGTTATATTATTGTACATAGATGACCTAATGCATGTTTGGTGATGATAGGAACTATTTCAATGACTATATTTAAGCTGTGTGTATACAGGCAAATAGAGTTGTATTGTCCGAAGTTAGGTAAAAAACCTTGGTGACTTTCTATACATAACTTTAAGGGGCAGTAGCACGTTTTTTGATAATTTAAAAATTTATAAAATTTTCACTGTTTATTATTACTTTGATAGTGTCATTAATCTCATTACACAAGCCAATCAGCCATAGTCAGAGGACAAAGTATGACGATTCACATGAATTCCATTGGCGGCCATTTTTTGTGAACACCTTTAATTAACTTTGATTAAGAAAAAGGAATCGCATGGCTAAACTTAACATTATGTATCAGAATTATTACTGTTCCATTTAGTTTGAATATATTGTCTTACAACTGTCCCTTTAAACTGTCTTTTTGCAGGTAGTCTGCAATCAATTTTTATCATAAAATTGTAGAAATGATGATTGTTTATAACACAGTTTGCTTAATTTACTTAGTTTACAAATTTTCTTCATAAAATATTTGACAATACAATCTCTGAAGATATTTAAAATGGGACGCTGTCCGAACCTTGGTCAGTTTGCCCTAGTCCCAACATTTAGAAAGACCATTACTTATTGTAATGATGCTTTAGATTTATTCAAACCATACTTTAAAAAATCACTGATTACCTAGCCTTCATGAACTTCATTGAACTTCTACACACAATGGTCCAAAAAGTGTGTTCAGCATTTGGGATGAATATATGTTATTAGTTAACGAATAAATCTTAATTAATGTTTAGATGACACTAAAATATATACAATGCATATCATGTAGCATAATTATTATGATATCAATTTCTATATATATTTTGTGATAGACTTTTTGGGTGTTTAATTGAAAATAATTGCCTATCCTAAAAGAGTGACATGGATGCAATTGATAGATGTATTCAAATAGTCCATGATAAGGGATACACATTTGAAGAATTCCTTAACTGGGCACAAGGAGCAAGTAAAAACATATGTGTGTCGGTGAAATTGAACGAAACTTGTGGAAGGAGCTTATCTCTCAAAAAGGTTACTGTCGTGACCGTCTTAATTTATCATTGCCTTCAAATTGAAAGTCGTATTTACGAGATGAACAGTCGTTATTGCCAGAAGCTTTTCATTTTATGTTGGCGGTAACAGGCTTCTGTACTTTTGGAATCAAACATATCATAATTCATTCAAAATATTGCAGAAGAATATGACACATAACAAGGGTTTGACTATTTTAGTTATAAATTAGATTAAGAACAGTCCATTTCAAAACGTGTGTATAAACAATTAAGTATCTTTTAATAGACTTTATAAAATTCTTCTACAATTATATTTCATCAAGTGCAATGCCTTGTATTGGTAAGAATAAAACACAAATGCTTGCATGTGGTTTCTCTATTTACAGTTGTAAGATCACTCTGCAACTGCTTCTAAATGAAAGCAATCTCGATCTACTGTCCTTGATGATGTGAACAAATGAGGTTTTAGTTGGGTTATTATTTGTGTTTTCATCCAAAACTGGGTTCCATATCGTTTTGACAGTCAGTAGATTTGGAACAATGCCCTGATGGCGTCATCTACATGACATCACAATACTTTTGCATCATCAATTAATCACCTTACAATGCTATGACATCATAAACATGATAACATCACAATGCTATGACATCACAGCACTGAAACCCAAATATGAGTTTTGTATTCAGAAATGTTCATCATTCTTTTAAAACCTAATGAAGAATTATTTAGGATGTTAAATAGAGTCCCAAACTTTTGTCTTCTGATATCAATATATCAACACTCCTTGATAAAAGTTTAAAATCCTCGGCAAGCTTCGGATATTTGTAACTCTTACTGAGATTCTCTATTTACTAAAGGTTATAAATAACCCTTTAAAAGAATACATGTAATGTAATTTTAATTTGAATGCCTTTCTACATAATATACAGCATGTGACATTATTGAAAAGAGTTTCTTATGGCAGAGACATTGGTTTAAAAAAAACTGTTTTGATAAAACAAACAGCCTCAAATGGAATTTTGTATCTGCATCAACATGATATTGCATGCAAACTCCATCAATGTTATTTGGAGAGGGGCGTGGAACAAGTGGTTCAGGGTTCGAATACAGCAAAGGGCTCGGCAATTCTGTTTGCAGTAGGAAACTGACTGAACTTTTTGAGTGCAAGATAACACTGAATTTCAGGTCCAGTCGATGATGGAAGGTTTCACCACATTGCATAGTGAAAATAGCATTGAGGACTTTCTCCCTGCAATAATACTATGAGCCATGATATATTTGAAATATGCTTGAAAGCATCGTTAAATACTAAATCATCTGACCTCATCGCCCTGTAAATGGGTTCACTGTGGAGGACAGAGTTCACCTTTCTATCCTATCATAACTTATACCATAGATACACTGGGGAAACGTTATTGTTACCCTACCTCTACCAGGGAAAAGTTGCCTGACAAGAAAGAAGGCGCTGTTTCAAATATAAACAAAACTGTTTAAGGATAAACTCATTATCTAAAAGAAGAAAGATTCAATCATTAGTTATCGATAATGGGCGTGTCTCAAACGTCTGCACTTGAGATGTAAATTATGTTCATGGGATAAAATTTCTATCTACAGTTCTTTAAATCCACAAAATTTTAATGCAAGTACCCAGTGTATAAAACTCCCAAAAACTAAAGCCAGACAGCCGGACTGGTTACTTTAAACATCTGCCAGTCCGGATGATTATATACCTGTCCGGTTTTTAATATTAGATAAATGAAGAAATTTATATTTTGAGTATTGCACTTTCTTAACAAACATGTACACTCATTATGTGAATATTCCTCATATTTCACTTATATTCAGCTCGAGTTCTTTATGGTCGATATGCCAAAGGTAGTTCTGTTTTTTTAAAACTCTTTACTGCTTGCAATACCGACACCCAACAACCCCCTTCCTTCTTACCTGACAAGCACCTGCACAGCCCCTTACTGCTTGCAAGAAATTTAAAAATTAAAAACAATTAGAAATAAAAAAATGTAACTTTTGATATGATACAATTATTCCTTAATGATTTCTCTGTCACTAAAAAATATTTTTTTAACTTTTTTAAATTCATTAACGATATCTTAACGAGTACACTTTACAGCAGGTGAAAGATACTTATGTTTATATCCTGAAAATGTTTAAGAGACAAAAACCCATTCAAGATCTATTTAATAAGCAGTTTAAGAATAACTAGTACTCTAAGGTTATAAAGAACAATAAAAAGATAAAGTACACTTGAGAGTTTGGATGTAAAGATTTGTTTGATTGATGGATAAGGGGAGATAATCTGGTTCAAATGATGATCAAGGAAAGTAATTTAAATGACTTCATCAGAGCAAATGTAAATCACAAACGTAACATTAGCCTTTCCTTAATGATGTTATAGCACATTAAAGCAGATAACAGCTTTGAATGTTTAACAATCAAGAAATAATATAAATAATCAATTAATTCCAATGTGAAGTCTGCTATGTTCTTTACTGCTGTTGAATCACTGACTTCCAAAACTGCAACACAGTTGGAAGAAAAAACATGAGAGGAATAAGAGTAGAATGCTTAATTTATTCTTATTTAATAATGCAACTAACATTCCTTATTAGTTAATATGAAATAGGAAACATTCACAGAAACTATAGTCTATCAACATTAGCTTATCAACTCTTGCCATCATGACATCTGTATTATGAACAAGTCTGTTGATGAGGCAAACACTTGAGTGATTATCATTATCATAGACATGAATCATCATGTACTGGTCTCTTATTGTTACACAATCAATCAAATATGTCAAATATATATAAGTTATGTTCATTTCATTCACAATGTAGAAACAAATAAAGAAACATGTTGATCAAGGGGAGACAATTCACTTTCAATCATTCCAAAATTCTCTAATGAACTCAAGGCTCACCATATCAGAATCCAATGTTTAAAGTACATGTATAAATTATTACTTTTATACTGATGCTTACTAATCATATTGTATGATATGCAGTAAATTTCCTACAACTCATGAAAAGATGGTTACCGTTACAGTTTAAATTGGATTGTCTCCCTTGAAAACATTGAAACACATAACAAAGAATAACTCTATTACACAGTGCAGTTGCCAGTTTGCAAATGATATAAGATTTATAAGTCAGAATGTATCAATATCAGTTTTTAGTGGAGGAAAGCATGAAGAGTCTATGAATGTCAGGTACTGGTAAATCTTTGCTTCAAAGTGAGAATGTGAAAGACACTGTGATCACTGTTCATGTTCCTGTTGAGTGTGTGGTCCTATAGCATGGTAGGCACTGTGGTGGGCCAGGGAGCAGAAGTGCTGGTTATACGACACACAGCCATAGACGGTATCCCGCCTCACACCTCTCTTTGCACGACACCACTTGCAAGTCGACTTCTTTCGTTTAAGGCGCACCAATCTGTGCTCATGCAGTGTGGAACAGGTTAGTGGCAACACACCGTTACGGGATCTCCCCCTATGTTGGAATGCTGAAACCAATTGATGTACAAGATTCATCCTGAATTCAAGTTGGCAGTAGCGACTCTTTGCCCACTCTTGTTCAGCTCTTGCAGACTCCTTTGCTGTGATAAAAGCATTTATCATACAGTTATTGATTATAAAATGGAAGATATATCTCCACCACTTCCTTGAAGCTCTTCCAACTGGATAGGCAGCTCTAAGCTGATCTCACTTGTCGACACCCCTGAAGTGCTGCTGGTACAAAGCCACTGCGCCGGGTCTGGAGACACGCGTCCACGATCCGTCCGATTGACGTCATCAGTAGGGTCCGATGTTGTTGCAAGAAGGATGATGGGCCTCTTATCCTGCCATACATAGGCTGTCAGCTGTCTGCACTGGTATGCTCGGGATTCGCCCTGCTGCATCTTAGAAGGCTTCTGAAACAAACAGTTTATAACTTTAACAATCAGTACACACTGTAAATGTCAGCATTATTTAACTAGGCTAACAGACAAAATAGTCATTAACTCACAAGAAACACACAGAAATAGTTACTGGGCTAGAAATTTGCACTTTCTGTCTGAGGAATGAATTAAGTTTAATATTGGCTCCAAACACTTTATACTCCATCCATGTACATTTGGAATATTACCTCAAAAACAATGGATTAGTCACAGCAGGTGTTGAAATTTTCCCCTTTACCAAGTTAGATATTATCAATGGACACATACAAATGTATATTAATACCTTGTAGTTGTCATGCACTATTGCTTTCAATTCTTGCTGGTTAAAACCTGAATTAGTAGCCCTACAGACTACCACTAAGTTAATTAATGTTTATTTTCTACCTTGATAATGATGACTTATCAGCAATAATAATATGATTCATTGATTATTCCCTTACAAGTTGAAGAATAACAATACAATACAAATGAAAAATATTTCACAACCTCTGATTCACAACAGACACATTTTGTAACTTGACTATCCTAAAGTATTACCACTTTGTTTTAAATGATAAATGACTTGACTAACCTGAATTCATGTGGAAGACCCTTCCTGTTTGCTATTACAGTACCACAGGTGTAAATGCCATCTTCCTTCAATGAGATCAGTAGAGGGCTGGATGTAAAATAGCTGTCGAAGAACACCTGGTGGTGTTTCCCGGCCAGCTCGGTTGTTAGACCTTGGGTCACCTTGTATCCGTTGGACCGCTATCCCCTTCAAGCAGTTTTCCCATGTACACCTGAAATGACATTTTCATCATGATGATTTGGTAAAAGGTCTGATATAGTTTTTTAAAAGTTCTGATAATAATTTTGCACTTTATAAATAATTTTAATTAAATATCAAATAAATCAGCTTGATAACTTGTAATATTCATCCATTTGTATACAGAGTAAAGAATTGATAGTCAAATAGGTAGAGTAAATGCTCATTTTCTAACCTAAAACTTGTGACAAAAGCCAGACTGGCTATCACAGAGCATCCAAACTTTCAAACCTCTCCTGATTGGTTTTGAGGGATTGTATTGTACTGCAGTGTGTCTCCCTTTAAATGCAACCATGCCCTAATCTAGGGACAGGTGCTGCTTTGGGGCATAATTCTCCCTTATGTTGGACAGAGCGTCGGTTAGAAGTGGTCTCACTTTACCTAGTGGATCTGTGCCATTGGTTGATTCATTAATGTGCAGGTACTGCAGTAATTTAGCATTCAGAAGAAAAATCATTATTTCCACTCATATCACTTTCATCTGTCTGCGATGGGTGCCACGTAAAGTCACTTGACACCTATGACATCTTGAAGGATGTCGTCTGTTTGTTTGTTTACATCTGTCAATCAAATTTTACAACTTTGGGCAGTCCGTGTGTAGAATGCCCTTATATGAATAGTTGTTCCTGTGCTTTCAAACTTGATGATAGACAATTTTTACAAAGCAAAACTATTTGACTTTTGATAATATTCAGAACCATACCATTATTAACACGTATACTCACCTTATAACGTCCACTGGCAACTTTTTAACAGCTTGCATCGCCTTGAATGACATTTCGACAGAAAACACGGCCTCAGTCAACCAGTGTTCATAATATTTACTTCCGGGTCGCTCAAAACGATGATCAATTTATATCAAGCTGTCACAGCAAAATAAAGGTTATCAATCAAAGAGGCATTAATTATCACCTTTAAAACTTAATGTTTGTGGATTTTAATCTTGAAATAAGCTAACTATGATACTATTATAAAAGGGTCCAGTTACAAAAACATAACCGGTCCTCTGTAAACACGCCCTTCGCTGATTGGATAAAAATACGGCAAACTTTATTTTCCGAGTCATGACGATTTTAAGCATGTGCCTCGGGTTTTGAAATAAACAAGAGATTGGAAAGGAAATTATCATTTTAAAAATAGGAACGTAAATTGTGTGTATGCAGAAGCGATGTAAGACATAATTTCCACAAGATTCAGCGTTTTTGTTGATGCACAGGGCTAGACTTGCGTAGGTCTCGAAAGGCGTAGAATCGCGTAGAAAAGCAGTAAAGGGCAGAAGCATAGAATCGCGTATATAAGCAGTATAGTGTTAAATATATATTACATTTCCCCCTAAACCACTTAAATAAAAACAAGTTGGCTAGCTTTAACAAGATAACTGATCGACAATGATTTAAATTTAAGAATGCGTTTCAACAGTTAAATAATTAACGTGTATAGTTGGAATGAATTGATTGTTCATAAAGAGTATTTCTTTTTATAATTTGATATGAAAACAATTGTGAATATGCTTAAAAGTCACTCCACGATTTTCATCATGAAGAGTTTGCTTCCATTAATCAATTATCTGCACCCAAAAATCGCACTCATCCATCTAATAATAGCCCAAATACATTCAATGCTTCTTTCAAATGAAAATCGTAAAATATTCAATTATGTTCATTAAATGAAATAATCACACCTCCAACTTACATAGATAATAGTTATATGGCCTTTCGAACATTATTAACTTGTAACTGTCTTTCTGAATACTATTGATAAGTTTCCAAATATTTCATTTGACTGATAGACTGCCGTATTGTCCAGTTTTTGATCACAATACACAACTTATCTGAACAGTTTGTCATATGTGACCCAAAACAACTCATGGACTGGTTCCTTAATGTTAATCATTAGATAGTCAATGTATGAAAAAAATCAAGACCCTTATTTAATTATTTACCTAGAAAATAATTCGTTTTAACTGGTGCTGGAGTACTGGAGTTTATCACACAGTAGCAGAAAAGCTATATGGCAGTTAGAAGTTGGCTTCCTTTGTCATGTGTGAGTTTAAACATATGACACTGACAATGGCTCTTATTTCATCTTCTGGGGAATGAAGTTTTCAAGGGTAGTAGCACTCGAGTCTCTGCTATTTCACAACATAAAGGGTAACAGAAATCAGCTGGTACTCAATCATGTATTTTCGTATACTAAACACACTCAAGTGTTCACAAAGATTTCTACTTACACTCTTCCCGCACTACCTTGGTACCTTGTTATTTGCTCTGATATACTCATGCATATCATTATCGTTTATGCAGCAAAAGTCGGTGTCCTACTTACATTTCCTTTCATTGTAATGCAAGAGGTACCTCTAAAAGAGCATTTAATATTCCTTATAGAACATAAGTCCTATATGTCGTTCAAAATAGTGATGTGAGAGTGTTTTCTAATAACTATTGCAAACAATGACCAAGATTGACAGTATCATTTTTTACATCATTTGTTACAATATACACTGATTATCGCTGGATTGTCCCTAACTGATCAGCTGAGAAACTAATGAATAACCCCAGGGGTCAAGTTTAGTCCAGGATCCAAAGTTAGCAAGTTACTAGCCCACTCTCCTAGTGAGTCATAATTTTCGATCAATACTTATCCCTACTTATATGCATATTTTTATATGTTTTTTAAAGCTGATATTCTAGCATATGATAAGTTCATGCACAGAGCTTTTAATTTGCTAAGATTGCACGATAATTGTGCATGGAATTAGGTAAAAGACAAGGAGAAAAATGTCAATGTGTACCTTCATGATGTGACATCAAAGCAGAGTAGTTATGTGCATTTTTTTCCTAATAAACTCTCATCATTCATATTAATTCCTATCATTTGAGTAGGCGACTTTGACGTTTATAAAGTGTACACAAATGTTTCAAGTTTATTTATAAGAAAAAAATACATGACGCATTACATTGAGCAATACATCTTTTACTAAAAACGTATTATTCAGAAAAGTGTTTTTTATTCATCACAGACTTTTTTAAAGGGGCAGTAGCCCGTTTTTTGATAATTTTATATTTTAAGTATTTCACTGATAATTGTAAGGTAATGCTAAATGTAGTATATAGACAGTGTCAAAAATCAGTCAGAGGACAAAGTATGAATATTCACATTGAATCCATTGGCAGCCCTTTTATGTGAAGACCTTTCATACATTTTGTGTAAGTAAAAGGAATCTCAAGGCTAAACTTTATGTTATATAATTGAATTATTACTGGTTCGTTTAGTTGTAATAGATTGTCTTTCAATTGGAACCATTAATTTTCATTTTCCTGACATCACCTTATATTCCCCCTAAAAACGTGCTACTGTTCCTTTAAAATGAGCTCAGAACGCGTAAGTAGCCATTGAATTATAACTAATATGAAAATGATGGGGCATAGAATTTAGAGTCAGTAGTATGGCACTTTTATAAACTTTCACTATTCAATCATAGTCAATCAGTATACATCTCATGTACCTATATATTATCTAGCCTGTTGATGAAACATGAGTGAAATGTGAGTTAAATGTCTACCGGGCCACTGGTCAGACTACTTTTGAAAGATGACCATTGGAAAGAAAAACAGACTGTCGTGAGCAGCAAGGCAGAGACTATTGGTGGCACGTGGTCCTGTGCAATGGTCAGTCGACCTCTATCAGTATAGTTCAGCAACAACGGGCGCGCCTCGCTGCAAGAGTGGGTTAGTCGGTCACTGCTGAATAAACTGAGAGTTTGAAGGGTTGATCCCCTGCCCCACCCTGACACACAAGTTGACAGATTTGTGGTGTCAACCTGGGAAAGTGGCTTTATTCAAAATGTGCCTCTGTTCATCCAGCAGGAAATGGGTACCTGGTAAAGAGTTGTGTTGGTGGTGACCTTCTAGCGACATATATGTCAGCTTGGGTTAGACCAGGGTACTGGAGCAGCATAGAGCGCTCTGAGTCTGCAATGCGGAGATTTAGCGCTATATAAAAGCTATCCATTATTATTAGCCTCATTCTTCTTCTTAATATTCATCAACAATCTTTTAACTGAACATACATTGGTCAATAGTGGTATTCGCGTGTATGGTCTTGATGTACCCTCTTATTTCGCTGTATGGGAGACGCGGCACTTCAAAACTTTACTTTTTGGCAACATAAATATTCCAGTTTGGTATAAAAACAATTCGTTTCTATAGAAAATATGAATTTAAGAAACATTTTAAATTTTCAGCAAAGAAAATTTAAAAGATTCGTAATTGAAAAATTCTGAGATTCACGAGACGAGACTATTTCTAACCGTGCTACTGTTTTTATCCCATTGGTTGCGCTTTTAAGCACATTAAAGCAAATGTTTTTTTATAGTAAATGACACTTTACATGCACCGAATATCGCCAAAGTAAGATTTTATGCAAGAATTTGTTGAACCAGTTTTAGAAAGTACCGATTCAAAGTTAATGGTTAGTTGTTAAAGTCCCTAATGTGCCATTAACAAAGAAATGTCAGTTTTAAGATGTTCTTGTGGCAACAAATGATACTTGCCTCAAACACTCACTGTAGTAAATAAGAATTTGAAATCTCTATAACCTCCCAATCTGGACTCCGTTTCAAAGAAAGAAGGCATGAAATGACAAGATGATCTGTCGTCATATCACAAATAACAATAATGGGAGAAATGCAAGTCCAAATATTCATATTTTTAGTATTCATCAGCACTAGGAAACATGCACGGAAAGAAATGACATCAATGCAATGATTGTAATCTTTATCAACACAGTAAGATATCCAGTTGTTCACTACAAGGGGAAACACTCAAACGAAATTATTGTTTGTAAAGTTTGATCAAGTCATTCCTCTAGCGACAGTCATATAATCACTGTATGAAAGCCTGCTGGTCAAGTGTCAAATCGATATTCACTTTCACATAACTTGATAATAAATGTATGCCACAGCCTAAATTATACCTAGTAACTTTTATTTGATATCTATGTGTTTCATTAATCCCCAATTGGCATTTACTTGATTAACTATACAAACAACAAACAGTCCGAACATCAACATACACATGTTCAGTAATTTCTTTTTATCTTTTGTATAAATATTACTTTAATGTCGTTCAACAACTCTGTTACTAGTCTGTTCTAACATACCAGCGGTGATTCTTCTGGTATCAAATTCCGCACTTCTTTTACATGTTAAATGTACGTTTGACTGTTGTGGCAATAAACTATGCATGTATTCGAAACGTCGAGAACACTTGTTCTTACACACTGTTATATACATGTAATACTAACAGTAAAATACATCACATACATATATCTGGGTATTGAAAGAAAATTGAAGTACCACATGTTCTGGAGATATAGCGTGTGAAGAAGGCACACTTGATCCCCAAATCACCTAAAATGAAAATGCTGATTATATTGTGACCTATTCTGAGGTTTTTTGACTGACATATGACAATGAAGAAGAATTTCATAGAGCTTTTTTAGCTGGCGCGTTCCAGTCTGTCTTTTTCTCACAAGGTTTTAGTTTGTTTCGTTCTAGTTTATCAAACCGCTTCCACAAATGAAGATGTACAGTTTTTTTGCAATCAAAACGTTTAAAGAATATGTTCAAATGATTGTTAATCACAACTTGCCAGACACCAATTCAGAGCAAACATTTGATCTAGCTGGACTACCGTATAACAACACCCGGTTATGCAAAATTGTTAACTTCTCACATGCATAGTATTAATGAACCGGTCGAATATACTTTGACTGCGTATTACAACAAAACGCCCCATTTTAAACTGAAGATATTTAATTCTAAAATTCTAGGTTCCGTCTAAAGCCCTCAAGTGCAATATTTGCCAACATTTCCAAACATCTTCCTAACATTCACATTAAAAACATTTTGCAGTTCATCATGGCTGCATTTGTACAGCATAACGATAAAGTTGGACTTACAGTTAAATAACAAATAGAGAGCCATTCAGATTTACCATTGTAAACTTCTGAAAAAAAAATAACCTTTAACATTCATTTACAACATATTAAGGAAACTTCACATGTTTTCACAAAACTTTGTAACAGAAATATTTCTTCAACTTTCACTCAATCACTCAAGCAGGTTTTCATCTTGTATATGAAGTTATATGATTGACTTACATAACTGATTATCATTGCATTTATTTTGCACTATTGTTAGTTTACAAAATGCGCCAACCTTTGACCTTCTATTTCTTTCATTTTATAGAAAATATATAAAACTTTTTGAAATATCTATAAGGTATTGTTAAAAGAATGATTACATTTTTACATAACTAAAACTACATGAAACAAAGACGGTAATAAATAGTCGCACTGAGTATAAACAACATTTATGTAAATTCAATGTAGCATTTCCTTCCAGCAGACTACAACTAAGGGTTAAAAACTGTAACAATCACTTTGAATCATGGTTAAAAGCCACAGCCGAGAATCTAAAAAGCGTTACCTCTGACTTTCACTTCTGACATTAAATGTCATTGCAAATTTACATGCTACTTTTGATTTTCAAACCTGTGTTAATTTGATAGAAAAGAGATTTATCTTTTATATTATATTTTCTAAATTCAAATATTCCTTTCCAATGTGTTTTATTGTCGTTTTTATACCACGACTACAAAAGAAATGAAAATAATGGTTAAATCTTTTTAAATAGCTCTTAACTCTTGATGGAGTATAGTAATTATAAAAGAATCTCGAATCAGTCGAGAAGAGATTGACACTAATTTAATAATCACCAACATCATCAGTTTGACATATTATCACATTATCTCCGTCCACTCTCCTGTAAAGGTCAACCAAGCAGGTTAACGGCGCACTACCTTATTTATCGGTTAAAAACATTTGGAAGTGACGCGTCTCCCATACAGTGGTTTTACTAGCTGATAACACTACGCTTTGTACCTTTGTACCACACCATATGCTCGTCAAGATTCTCTCAATATTGTTTCTAATTATGCTTCACAATGGCGTTTAACTAACAATGCCTCCAAGAGCATTTTGATTATCTTTTGTAAAGGGAGACAACCCTGTCTTGATATCAATACCGAATCAAAAGGCTAGACAAACTGTGAATTCATTAAGAACACTTGGCTTGAATAGAAAAGATCTACATCCACTTACATTAGGCAGTAAATGGAAGCTAATCATACTACCAAATAGTTTTCACGGGTGTGAAATTTTGCCTGAATTTCATGGTAAAGATATTGATTCAATTGAATCAACTAAAAGGGTTTTTTTCACGTTGTGTTCAAAGGTTCAACTAAAGAATTTCTACAGTTTCTGCAATAGCAATTTGGGTTTCTGGGCAATGGCAGATTGATTGATAATTACAGATTAATGTTCTTGGGCGGCTGTGTAAATAATCAATATCCCTCATCAACAAAGTTATTATTTCGTTCATTTCTGTCAGTAAGTCACGTAATATTTCAGGAAGCATATGTGCTTGTCTTTTAAGCACAACGAGAAAATATGATTTACATAGATTTGTTAATGATAATGTACATTATGGTTACTTTCCTCAAAAACTAGCATGGCGCAATATTGTTCTAAACTGAATTCCAAAAGAAACTTTGCAATTTTAAAACTGAAATTTATCTCATATTTACATTTTCATTTAAGTTGGCAATGACATAGTTGAAACCCGAACTTTCAAGTTTAACATTTTTAATTGAGCAATATTCATACATTTTTGCAGAACGTTTCTGCTGGAACTTAATCACGTGACGAATAAGTTTAATAACTGTCCATAATGAATGTTAATCACCTAAAACGCAGTAAACAGTATAGCAAAAATATCGCAAATCTCCTCTGAAAATTGACAAACTTGATCAAAAACAGCCCTTTTAACAAGAATCGGTAGTGTTCCTTCATTTCTAATGGTAACTTGATCCGGCTATACAGAAAGGTTGTGTGGATTGCTGACAACCCTGAAACACACAAAAAAAATTGTTTTTTTACTGCATGAGAGCCGATATCTGTGACGTTAGACCACCGCCAACG
Source organism: Steromphala cineraria (assembly GCA_916613615.1). Classification (NCBI taxonomy): domain Eukaryota; kingdom Metazoa; phylum Mollusca; class Gastropoda; order Trochida; family Trochidae; genus Steromphala; species Steromphala cineraria. Next base: position 3,281,191 of record OU744737.1, read on the forward strand.
TTGTCTCTTAGTGACGTCAGAGATAGGAAACATCAAAGGTCGGCATGTTGTTATGTTCTCATGCACTTTATGAACTTGGACAGATCTAATCAGAGCTCATCGACTGATAAGTTGATAGCTATTGGTCACTAAACATCGAAACATGGCAATTTTATTCGAAGTTATAACGTCAGAATTGGCATGCAATAACACAATTTAATTGCGATTGTTGAGCTCTTTAGGATGGTTACCATTTGTACGGCTCAAAGATGTGTCAATATGACAAGTAAGACTTGTGTCCACACATTTCCATGGGTAAACTTTACTTCTATGTATTTGAATTATTACTTCTCCAGTTAGTTAAAATACATTGTCTTTAACTTGGAACCATTAATTTTCAGTTTCCTAACATCTCCTTTTATTTCCCTTAAAAACGTGCTACTGTCTCTTTAAAAATCTGATTAGCTTATTGCATGGCATGCCGTCTGCCGTCCGTCCAGCCATCAATCCATCCGTCCCTCTGCAAATTTTTAACTTTTTCGCCTTCATCTCATTTTCGCCTTCAACTAATGACTCTAGAGAGATGAAACTTGATGTGTAGACTCCTTTTGTGACTTCTTAACCCCAAATGTGGTCACAAGGATCAAAAACCGTCAAAACGTTTTTTCATCTTTCTCTTCAGGTCCAAAAGGTCTAGAGAGCTGAAAAGTTGTCTGTTCTCCTTTGCTAAATAGAACTCTAAAGTGTAGGTTTGGTGACCCCTTGACCCCAAATGAGGTCTCAGGGATCAAAAACCGTAAAAACGTTTTTTCATATTTCTCTCCAGGTCCAAAAGGTCTAAAGAGCTGAAAAGATGTTTTAAAACCCCTTCGCCAATGAGGTATTTAAATTGTAGGTTTGGTGACCCCTTGACCCTAAATGAGGTCACAGGGGTCAAAACCTTAAAAATCGTATTTTCATCTTTCTCTCCAGGTCTAAAAGGTCTAGAGGGCTGAAAAGATGTCTGTAGACTCCTTGGCCAATGATGAATCTAAATTGTAGGTTTGGTGACCCCTTGACTCCAAATGAGGTCACAGGGATCAAAAACCTTAAAAATCGTATTTTCATCTTTCTACCCAGGCCCAAAAGGTCTAGAGGGCTGAAAAGTTGTCTGTAGACTTCTTGGCCAATGGTGAATCTAAATTGTAGGTTTGGTGACCCCTTGACCCCAAATGAGGTCACAGGGGTCAAAACCTTAAAAAACGTTTTTTCATCTTTCACTCCAGGTCCAAAAGGTCTAGATAGGTGAAAAGATGTTTTAAAACTCCTTGGCCAATGAGGTATTTATATTGTAGGTTTGGTGACCCCTTGACCTCAAATGAGGTCACAGGGATCAAAAACCTTAAAAATCGTATTTTCATCTTTCGATCCAGGCCCAAAAGGTCTAGAGGGCTGAAAAGTTGTCTGTAGACTTCTTGGCCAATGGTGAATATAAATTGTAGGTTTAGTGACCCCTTGACCCCAAATTAGGTCACAGGGATCAAAACCGTAAAAACGTTTTTTCATCTTTCACTCCAGGTCTAAAAGGTCAAGAGAGCTGAAAAGATGTTTTAAAACTCCTTGGCCAATGAGGTATTTATATTGTAGGTTTGGTGACCCCTTGACCCCAAATGAGGTCACAGGGGTCAAAACCTTAGAACTCCTATTTTTATCTTTCTCTACAGGTCCAAGAGGTCTAGAGGGCTGAAAAGATGTCTGTAGACTCCTTGGCCAATGATGAATTTAAATTGTAGGTTTGGTGACCTCTTGACCCCAAATGAGGTCACAGGGATCAAAAACTGTAAAAACGTTTTTTCATCTTTCTCTCCAGGTCCAAAAGGTCTAGAGAGCTGAAAAGATGTTTTAAAACTCCTTGGCCAATGAGGTATTTATATTGTAGGTTTGGTGACCCTTTGACTCCAAATGAGGTCACAGGGGTCAAAAACCTTAAAATCGTATTGTCATCTTTCTCTCCAGGTCCAAAAGGTCTAGAGAGCTGAAAAGTTGTCTGTAGACTCCTTGGCCAATGATGAATCTCAATTGTAGGTTTGGTGACCCCTTGGCCCCAAATGAGGTCACAGGGATCAAAAACTGTAAAAACGTTTTTTCATCTTTCACTCCAGGTCCAAAAGGTCTTGATAGCTGAAAAGATGTTTTAAAACTCCTTGGCCAATGAGGTATTTATATTGTAGGTTTGATGACCTCTTGACCACAAATGAGGTCACAAGGGTCAAAACCTTAAAAATCGTATTTTCATCTTCCTCTCCAGGTCCAATACTTCAAGAGGGCTGAAAAGTTGTCTGTATACTCCTTGACCAATGATGAGTCTAAATTGAAGGTTTGGTGACCCCTTGACCCCAAATGAGGTCACAGGGATCAAAACCTTAAAAATCGCATTTTCATCTTTCTCTCCAGGTCCAAAAGGTCTATAGAGCTGAAAAGTTGTCTGTAGACTCCTTGGCCAAAGATGAATCAAAATTGTAGGTTTGGTGACCCCTTGACCCCAAATGAGGTCACAGGGATCAAAACCTTAAAAATCGCATTTTCATCTTTCTCTCCAGGTCCAAAACTTCAAGAGGGCTGAAAAGTTGTCTGTAGACTCATTGACCAATGATGAATCTAAATTGTAGATTTGGTGACCCCTTGACCCCAAATGAGGTCACAAGGATCAAAAACTGTAAAAACGTTTTTTCATCTTTCTCTCCAGGTCCAAAAGGTCTAGAGAGCTGAAAAGATGTTTTAAAACTCCTTGGCCAATGAGGTATTTATATTGTAGGTTTGGTGACCCTTTGACTCCAAATGAGGTCACAGTGGTCAAAAACCTTAAAATCGTATTGTCATCTTTCTCTCCAGGTCAAAAAGGTCTAGAGAGCTGAAAAGTTGTCTGTAGACTCCTTGGCCAATGATGAATCTCAATTGTAGGTTTGGTGACCCCTTGGCCCCAAATGAGGTCACAGGGATCAAAAACTGTAAAAACGTTTTTTCATCTTTCACTCCAGGTCCAAAAGGTCTTGATAGCTGAAAAGATGTTTTAAAACTCCTTGGCCAATGAGGTATTTATATTGTAGGTTTGATGACCTCTTGACCACAAATGAGGTCACAAGGGTCAAAACCTTAAAAATCGTATTTTCATCTTCCTCTCCAGGTCCAATACTTCAAGAGGGCTGAAAAGTTGTCTGTATACTCCTTGACCAATGATGAGTCTAAATTGTAGGTTTGGTGACCCCTTGACCCCAAATGAGGTCACAGGGATCAAAACCTTAAAAATCGCATTTTCATCTTTCTCTCCAGGTCCAAAAGGTCTATAGAGCTGAAAAGTTGTCTGTAGACTCCTTGGCCAAAGATGAATCAAAATTGTAGGTTTGGTGACCCCTTGACCCCAAATGAGGTCACAGGGATCAAAACCTTAAAAATCGCAATTTCATCTTTCTCTCCAGGTCCAAAAGGTCTATAGAGCTGAAAAGTTGTCTGTAGACTCCTTGGCCAAAGATGAATCAAAGTTGTAGGTTTGGTGACCTCTTGACCACAAATGAGGTCACAGGGATCAAAACCTTAAAAATCGCATTTTCATCTTCCTCTCCAGGTCCAAAACTTCAAGAGGGCTGAAAAGTTGTCTGTAGACTCATTGACCAATGATGAATCTAAATTGTAGATTTGGTGACCCCTTGACCCCAAATGAGGTCACAAGGATCAAAAACTGTAAAAACTTTTTTCATCTTTCTCTCCAGGTCCAAAAGGTCTAGAGAGCTGAAAAGATGTTTTAAAACTCCTTGGCCAATGAGGTATTTACATTGTAGGTTTGGTGACCCTTTGACTCCAAATGAGGTCACAGTGGTCAAAAACCTTAAAATCGTATTGTCATCTTTCTCTCCAGGTCAAAAAGGTCTAGAGAGCTGAAAAGTTGTCTGTAGACTCCTTGGCCAATGATGAATCTCAATTGTAGGTTTGGTGACCCCTTGGCCCCAAATGAGGTCACAGGGATCAAAAACTGTAAAAACGTTTTTTCATCTTTCACTCCAGGTCCAAAAGGTCTTGATAGCTGAAAAGATGTTTTAAAACTCCTTGGCCAATGAGGTATTTATATTGTAGGTTTGATGACCTCTTGACCACAAATGAGGTCACAAGGGTCAAAACCTTAAAAATCGTGTTTTCATCTTCCTCTCCAGGTCCAATACTTCAAGAGGGCTGAAAAGTTGTCTGTATACTCCTTGACCAATGATGAGTCTAAATTGTAGGTTTGGTGACCCCTTGACCCCAAATGAGGTCACAGGGATCAAAACCTTAAAAATCGCATTTTCATCTTTCTCTCCAGGTCCAAAAGGTCTATAGAGCTGAAAAGTTGTCTGTAGACTCCTTGGCCAAAGATGAATCAAAATTGTAGGTTTGGTGACCCCTTGACCCCAAATGAGGTCACAGGGATCAAAACCTTAAAAATCGCATTTTCATCTTTCTCTCCAGGTCCAAAAGGTCTATAGAGCTGAAAAGTTGTCTGTAGACTCCTTGGCCAAAGATGAATCAAAATTGTAGGTTTGGTGACCCCTTGACCCCAAATGAGGTCACAGGGATCAAAACCTTAAAAATCGCAATTTCATCTTTCTCTCCAGGTCCAAAAGGTCTATAGAGCTGAAAAGTTGTCTGTAGACTCCTTGGCCAAAGATGAATCAAAGTTGTAGGTTTGGTGACCTCTTGACCACAAATGAGGTCACAGGGATCAAAACCTTAAAAATCGCATTTTCATCTTCCTCTCCAGGTCCAAAACTTCAAGAGGGCTGAAAAGTTGTCTGTAGACTCATTGACCAATGATGAATCTAAATTGTAGATTTGGTGACCCCTTGACCCCAAATGAGGTCACAAGGATCAAAAACTGTAAAAACGTTTTTTCATCTTTCTCTCCAGGTCCAAAAGGTCTAGAGAGCTGAAAAGATGTTTTAAAACTCCTTGGCCAATGAGGTATTTACATTGTAGGTTTGGTGACCCTTTGACTCCAAATGAGGTCACAGTGGTCAAAAACCTTAAAATCTTATTGTCATCTTTCTCTCCAGGTCAAAAAGGTCTAGAGAGCTGAAAAGTTGTCTGTAGACTCCTTGGCCAATGATGAATCTCAATTGTAGGTTTGGTGACCCCTTGGCCCCAAATGAGGTCACAGGGATCAAAAACTGTAAAAACGTTTTTTCATCTTTCACTCCAGGTCCAAAAGGTCTTGATAGCTGAAAAGATGTTTTAAAACTCCTTGGCCAATGAGGTATTTATATTGTAGGTTTGATGACCTCTTGACCACAAATGAGGTCACAAGGGTCAAAACCTTAAAAATCGTGTTTTCATCTTCCTCTCCAGGTCCAATACTTCAAGAGGGCTGAAAAGTTGTCTGTATACTCCTTGACCAATGATGAGTCTAAATTGTAGGTTTGGTGACCCCTTGACCCCAAATGAGGTCACAGGGATCAAAACCTTAAACATCGCATTTTCATCTTTCTCTCCAGGTCCAAAAGGTCTATAGAGCTGAAAAGTTGTCTGTAGACTCCTTGGCCAAAGATGAATCAAAATTGTAGGTTTGGTGACCCCTTGGCCCCAAATGAGGTCACAGGGATCAAAACCTTAAAAATCGCATTTTCATCTTTCTCTCCAGGTCCAAAAGGTCTATAGAGCTGAAAAGTTGTCTGTAGACTCCTTGGCCAAAGATGAATCAAAATTGTAGGTTTGGTGACCTCTTGACCACAAATGAGGTCACAAGGGTCAAAACCTTAAAAATCGTATTTTCATCTTCCTCTCCAGGTCCAAAACTTCAAGAGGGCTGAAAAGTTGTCTGTAGACTCATTGACCAATGATGAATCTAAATTGTAGATTTGGTGACCCCTTGACCCCAAATGAGGTCACAAGGATAAAAAACTATAAAAACGTTTTTTAATCTTTCTCTCCAGGTCCAAAAGGACTAGAGAGCTGAACAGATATTTTAAAACTCCTTGGCCAATGAGGTATTTTTATTGTAGGTTTGGTGACCATTTGACTCCAAATGAGGTCACAGGTGTCAAAACCTTAAAATCGTATTTTCATCTTTCTCTCCGGGTCCAAAAGGTCTAGAGGGCTGAAAAGTTGTCTGTAGACTCATTGACCAATGATGAATCAAAATTGTAGGTTTGGTGACCCCTTGACCCCAAATGAGGTCACAAGGATCAAAAACTATAAAAACGTTTTTTAATCTTTCTCTCCAGGTCCAAAAGGACTAGAGAGCTGAACAGATATTTTAAAACTCCTTGGCCAATGAGGTATTTTTATTGTAGGTTTGGTGACCATTTGACTCCAAATGAGGTCACAGGGGTCGAAAACCTTAAAATCGTATTTTCATCTTTCTCTCCAGGTCCAAAAGGTCTAGAGAGCTGAAAAGTTGTCTGTAGACTCCTTGGCCAATGATGCATCTAAATTATAGGTTTGGTGACCCCTTGACCCTAAATGAGGTCACAGTGGTCAAAACCTTAACAATCGTATTTTCATCTTTCTCTCAAGGTCCAAAAGATCTAGAGAGCTGAAAAGATGTTTTAAAACTCCTTGGCCAATGAGGTATTTATATTGTAGGTTTGGTGACCCTTTGACTCTAAATGAGGTCACAGGGGTCAAAATCCTTAAAATCGTATTTTCATCTTTCTCTCCAGGTCCAAAAGGTCTAGAGAGCTGAAAAGTTGTCTGTAGACTCCTTGGCCAATGATGAATCAAAATTGTAAGTTTGGTGACCCCTTGACCCCAAATGAGGTCACAGGGATCAAAAACTGTAGAAACGTTTTTTCATCTTTCACTCAAGATCCAAAAGGTCTGGAGAGCTGAAAAGATGTTTTAAAGCTCCTTGGCCAATGAGGTATTCTTATTGTAGGTTTGGTGACCATTTGACTCCAAATGAGGTCACAGGGGTCAAAACCTTAAAAATCGTATTTTCATCTTTCTCTCCAGGTCCAAAAGGTCTAGAGAGCTGAAACGTTGTCTGTAGATTCCTTGGCCAATGATAAATCAAAAGTGTAGGTTTGGTGACCCCTTGACCCCAAATGAGGTCACAGGGATAAAAACTGTAAAAACATTTTTTTCATCTTTCACTCCAGGTCCAAAAGGTCTATAGAGCTGAAAAGATGTTTTAAAACTCCTTGGCCAATGAGGTATTTATATTGTAGGTTTGGTGACCCTTTGACTCCAAATGAGGTCACAGGGGTCAAAAACCTTAAAATCGTATTTTCATCTTTCTCTCCAGGTCCAAAAGGTCTAGAGAGCTGAAAAGTTGTCTGTAGATTCCGTTGGCCACTGATGAATCAAAATTGTAGGTTTGGTGACCCCTTGGCCCCAAATGAGGTCACAGGGATCAAAAACTGTGAAAACGTTTTTTCATCTTTCACTCCAGGTCCAAAAGGTCTTGATAGCTGAAAAGATGTTTTAAAACTCCTTGGCCAATGAGGTATTTATATTGTAGGTTTGATGACCTCTTGACCACAAAGGAGGTCACAAGGGTCAAAACCTTAAAAATTGTATTTTCATCTTCCTCTCCAGGTCCAATACTTCAAGAGGGCTGAAAAGTTGTCTGTATACTCCTTGACCAATGATGAGTCTAAATTGTAGGTTTGGTGACCCCTTGACCCCAAATGAGGTCACAGGGATCAAAACCTTAAAAATCGCATTTTCATCTTTCTCTCCAGGTCCAAAAGGTCTATAGAGCTAAAAAGTTGTCTGTAGACTCCTTGGCCAAAGATGAATCAAAATTGTAGGTTTGGTGACCCCTTGACCCCAAATGAGGTCACAGGGGTCAAAATCCTTAAAATCGTATTTTCATCTTTCTCTCCAGGTCCAAAAGGTCTAGAGAGCTGAAAAGTTGTCTGTAGACTCCTTGGCCAATGATGAATCAAAATTGTAAGTTTGGTGACCCCTTGACCCCAAATGAGGTCACAGGGATCAAAAACTGTAAAAACGTTTTTTCATCTTTCACTCAAGATCCAAAAGGTCTGGAGAGCTGAAAAGATGTTTTAAAGCTCCTTGGCCAATGAGGTATTTTTATTGTAGGTTTGGTGACCATTTGACTCCAAATGAGGTCACAGGGGTCAAAACCTTAAAAATCGTATTTTCATCTTTCTCTCCAGGTCCAAAAGGTCTAGAGAGCTGAAACGTTGTCTGTAGATTCCTTGGCCAATGATGAATCAAAAGTGTAGGTTTGGTGACCCCTTGACCCCAAATGAGGTCACAGGGATAAAAACTGTAAAAACGTTTTTTCATCTTTCACTCCAGGTCCAAAAGGTCTATAGAGCTGAAAAGATGTTTTAAAACTCCTTGGCCAATGAGGTATTTATATTGTAGGTTTGGTGACCCTTTGACTCCAAATGAGGTCACAGGGGTCAAAAACCTTAAAATCGTATTTTCATCTTTCTCTCCAGGTCCAAAAGGTCTAGAGAGCTGAAAAGTTGTCTGTAGATTCCTTTGGCCAATGATGAATCAAAATGGTAGGTTTGGTGACCCCTTGACCCCAAATGAGGTCACAGGGATCAAAAACCGTAAAAACGTTTTTTCATCTTTCACTCCAGGTCCAAAAGGTCTTGATAGCTGAAAAGATGTTTTAAAACTCCTTGGCCAATGAGGTATTTTTATTGTAGGTTTGGTGACCATTTGACTCCAAATGAGGTCACAGGGGTCAAAAACCTTAAAATCGTATTTTCATCTTTCTCTCCAGGTCCAAAAGGTCTAGAGACCTGAAAAGTTGTCTGTAGACTCCTTGGCCAATGATGAATCTAAATTATAGGTTTGGTGACCCCTTGACCCTAAATGAGGTCACAGTGGTCAAAACCTTAACAATCGTATTTTCATCTTTCTCTCAAGGTCCAAAAGATCTAGAGAGTTGAAAAGATGTTTTAAAACTCCTTGGCCAATGAGGTATTTATATTGTAGGTTTGGTGACCCTTTGACTCCAAATGAGGTCACAGGGGTCAAAATCCTTAAAATCGTATTTTCATCTTTCTCTCCAGGTCCAAAAGGTCTAGAGAGCTGAAAAGTTGTCTGTAGACTCCTTGGCCAATGATGAATCAAAATTGTAAGTTTGGTGACCCCTTGACCCCAAATGAGGTCACAGGGATCAAAAACTGTAAAAACGTTTTTTCATCTTTCACTCAAGATCCAAAAGGTCTGGAGAGCTGAAAAGATGTTTTAAAGCTCCTTGGCCAATGAGGTATATATATTGTAGGTTTGGTGACCCCTTGACCCCAAATGGGGTTACAATGGTCAAAAACCGTAAAAATGTTTTTTCATCTTTCACTCCAGGTGAGAAAGGCCTAGAGAGTTGAAATGTTGTCTGTAGACTCCTTGGCCAATGATGAATCAAAATTGTAGGTTTGGTGACCCCTTGACCCCAAATGAGGTCACAGGAATCAAAAACCCTAAAAACGTGTTTTCATCTTTCTCTCAAGGTCCAAAAGGTCTAGAGAGCTGAAATGTTGTCTGTCTGTTAATTTTAGGTTTGGTTACCGTAAAAACGTTTTATGTAATACTAAGGATTGACTATTTTAAGTGGGCGTGTCCCAGACATCTTTAATTTTAATTTTATTTTTAGCAAAAGACAGATATCACATGTTAAGTCACTCATTTTTTACAGTTTAGATGTAAAATATATTGATTCGCTACAACATTCATGTCTGTAAACTCTTGAATCTTAAAAAACTTCCTCCTAATACTGCAATGCCAAGGATTGACTATTTTAAGTGGGCGTGTCTCAGACGTCTTTAATTTTCGTTTGATTCTTAGCAAAAGACAGATATCACATGTTCAGTCACTAATTTCTTACAGTTTAGATGTAAATTATATTGGTTAGTTACAACATCAATGTAAAGCAACTCTTGAATGTGAAAAAAACATCCTCCTAATACTGCAATACCAAGGATTGAGTATTTCATAAGGGCATGTCTCAGATGTCTTTAATTAAAAGTTGATTCTTAGCAAAAGACAGATATCACATGTTCAGTTACTCATTTCTTGCAGTTTAAATGTAAAATGTTTTAGTTAGTTACAACATATATGTCTCGAAACTCTTAAATCTGAAAAAAAAATTCATCCTGATACTGCAATGCCAAGGATTGACTATTTCAAGTGGGCGTGTCTCAGACATCTTTAATTTTAAGTTAATTCTTAGCAAAAGACAGATATCACATGTTCTGTCACTCATTTCTAACACTTTAGATGTAAAATATGCTGGTTGGATACAATATCCATGTCTAGAAACTCTTAAAACGGAAAAACTTTCCTCCTAATACTGCAATGCCAAGGATTGACTTTGTTAAGTGGGCGTGTCTCAGATGTCTTTACTTTTCGTTTGATTCCTAGCAAAAGACAGATATCACATGATCAGTCACTCAATTCTAGTACTTTAGATGTAAAATATGCTAGTTGGATACAATATCCATGTCTAGAAACTCTTAAAACGGAAAAACTTTCCTCCTAATACTGCAATGCCAAGGATTGACTATTTTAAGTGGGCGTGTCTCAGACATCTTTAATTTTCGTTTGATTCTTAGCAAAAGACAGATATCACATGTTCAGTCACTCTTTTCTAACATTTTAGATGTAAAATATGCTGGTTGGATACAATATTCATGTCTCGAAACTCTTAAAACGGAAAAACTTTCCTCCTAATACTGCAATGCCAAGGATTGACTATTCTAAGTGGGCGTGTCTCAGACGTCTTTAATTTTCGTTTGATTCTTAGCTAAAGATAGATATCACATTTTCTGTCACTCATTTCTAACACTTTAGATGTAAAATATGCTGGTTGGATACAATATCATTGTCTCGAAACTCTTCAAACGGAAAAACTTTCCTCCTAATACTGCAATGCCAAGGATTGACTTTGTTAAGTGGGCGTGTCTCAGACGTCTTTAATTTTGAGTTGATTCTAAGCAAAAGACAGATATCACATGTTCAGTCACTAATTTCTTACAGTTTAGATGTAAAATATATTGGTTAGTTACAACATCAATGTCAAGCAACTCTTGAATGTGAAAAACACCTCCTTCTAATACTGCAATACCAAGGATTGAGTATTTCATGAGGGCATGTCTCAGATGTCTTAAATTTTAAGTTGATTCTTAGCAAAAGACAGATATCACATGTTCAGTCACTCATTTCTAACACTTTAGATGTAAAATATGCTGGTTGGATACAATGTCCATGTCTAGAATCTCTTAAAACGAAAAAACTTTCCTCCTAATACTCCAATGCCAAGGATTGACTATTTTAAGTGGGCGTGTTTCAGACGTCTTTAACTTTCGTTTTAGTCTAAGCAAAAGACAGATCTCACTTGTTCTGTCACTCATTTCTAACACTTTAGATTTAAAATATGCTGGTTGGATACAATGTCCATGTCTAGAATCTCTTAAAACGGAAAAACTTTCCTCCTAATACTGCAATGCCAAGGATTGACTATTTTAAGTGTGCGTGTCTCAGACGTCTTTAACTTTCATTTGATTCTTAGCGAATGTCTCGAAACTCTTCAAACGGAAAAACTTTCCTCCTAAAACTGCAATGCCAAGGATTGACTTTGTTGAGTGGGCATGTCTCAGACGTCTTTAATTTTGAGTTGATTCTTAGCAAAAGACAGAAATCACATGTTCAGTCACTAATTTTTGACACCTTAAGTGTACAATATGATGATTGGATACAATAGCCATGTCTCGGAACTCTTAAATCTGAAAAAAATTCCTCCAAATACTGCAATGCCAAGGATTGACTATTTTAAGTGGGCGTGTCTCAGACGTCTTTAACTTTAGTTTAAGTCTTAGCCAAAGACAGATATCACATGTTCTGTCACTCATTTCTAACACTTTAGATGTAAAATATGCTGGTTGGATACAATATCCATGTCTAGAAACTCTTAAAACGGAAAAACTTTCCTCCTAATACTGCAATGCCAAGGATTGAGTATTTCATGAGGGCATGTCACAGACGCCTTTAATTTTGAGTTGATTCTTAGCAAAAGACAGAAATCACATGTTCAGTCACTCATTTCTGACACCTTAAGTGTACAATATGATGATTGGATACAATAGCCATGTCTCGAAACTCTTAAATCTGAAAAAAATTCCTCCCAATACTGCAATGCCATGGATTGACTATTTTAAGTGGGCGTGTCTCAGACGTCTTTAACTTTCGTTTAAATCTAAGCAAAAGATAGATATCACATGTTCTGTCACTCATTTCTAACACTTTAGATGTAAAATATGCTGGTTGGATACAATATTCATGTCTCGAAACTCTTAAAACGGAAAAACTTTCCTCCTAATACTGCAATGCCAAGGATTGACTATTTTAAGTGGGCGTCTCTCAGATGTCTTTACTTTTCGTTTGATTCCTAGCAAAAGACAGATATCACATGATCAGTCACTCAATTCTAATACTTTAGATGTAAAATATGCTGGTTGGATACAATATCCATGTCTAGAAACTCTTAAAACGGAAAAACTTTCCTCCTAATACTGCAATGCCAAGGATTGACTATTTTAAGTTGGCGTGTCTCAGACGTCTTTAATTTTCGTTTGATTCTTAGCAAAAGATAGATATCACATTTTCTGTCACTCATTTCTAACTCTTTAGATGTAAAATATGCTGGTTGGATACAATATCCATGTCACGAAACTCTTAAAACGGAAAAACTTTCCACCTAATACTGCAATGCCAAGGATTGACTCTGTTAAGTGGGCGTGTCTCAGACGTCTTGAATTTTGAGTTGATTCTTAGCAAAAGACAGATATCACATGTTCAGTCACTAATTTCTTACAGTTTAGATGTAAAATATATTGGTTAGTTACAACATCAATGTCAAGCAACTCTTGAATGTGAAAAAACATCCTCCTAAAACTGCAATACCAAGGATTGAGTATTTCATGAGGGCATGTCTCAGATGTCTTAAATTTTAAGTTGATTCTTAGCAAAAGACAGATATCACATGTTCAGTCACTCATTTCTAACACTTTAGATGTAAAATATGCTGGTTGGATACAATGTCCATGTCTAGAATCTCTTAAAACGGAAAAACTTTCCTCCTAATACTGCAATGCCAAGGATTGACTATTTTAAGTGGGCGTGTTTCAGACGTCTTTAACTTTCGTTTAAGTTTAAGCAAAAGACAGATCTCACTTGTTCTGTCACTCATTTCTAACACTTTAGATGTAAAATATGCTGGTTGGATACACTGTCCATGTCTAGAATCTCTTAAAACGGAAAAACTTTCCTCCTAATACTGCAATGCCAAGGATTGACTATTTTAAGTGGGCGTGTTTCAGACGTCTTTAACTTTCGTTTAAGTCTAAGCAAAAGACAGATCTCACATGTTCTGTCACTCATTTCTAACACTTTAGATGTAAAATATGCTGGTTGGATACAATGTCCATGTCTAGAATCTCTTAAAACGGAAAAACTTTCCTCCTAATACTGCAATGCCAAGGATTGACTATTTTAAGTGGGCGTGTCTCAGACGTCTTTAATTTTCGTTTGATTCTTAGCAAAAGATAGATGTCACATTTTCTGTCACTCATTTCTAACATTTTAGATGTAAAATATGCTGGTTGGATACAATATCCATGTCTCGAAACTCTTCAAACGGAAAAACTTTCCTCCTAATACTGCAATGCCAAGGATTGACTTTGTTAAGTGGGCGTGTCTCAGACGTCTTTAATTTTGAGTTGATTCTTAGCAAAAGACAGATATCACATGTTCAGTCACTAATTTTTTACAGTTTAGATGTAAAATATATTGGTTAGTTACAACATCAATGTCAAGCAACTCTTGAATGTGAAAAAAACCTCCTCCTAATACTGCAATACCAAGGATTGAGTATTTCATGAGGGCATGTCACAGACGCCTTTAATTTTGAGTTGATTCTTAGCAAAAGACAGAAATCACATGTTCAGTCACTCATTTCTGACACTTCATGTGTACAACATGCTGATTGGATACAATAGCCATGTCTCGAAACTCTTAAATCTGAAAAAGATTCCTCCTAATACTGCAATGCCAAGGATTGACTATTTTAAGTGGGCGTGTCTCAGACGTCTTTAATTTTGAGTTGATTATTAGCAAAAGACAGATATCACATGTTCAGTTACTCATTTCTTACAGTTTAGATGTAAAATATATTTGATAGTTACAACATCAATGTCAAGCAACTCTTGAATGTGAAAAAACATCCTCCTAATACTGCAATACCAAGGATTGAGTATTTCATGAGGGCATGTCTCAGATCTCTTAAATTTTATGTTGATTCTTAGCAAAAGACAGATATCACATGTTCAGTCACTCATTTCTAACACTTTAGATGTAAAATATGCTGGATGGATACAATGTCCATGTCTAGAATCTCTTAAAACGAAAAAACTTTCCTCCTAATAATGCAATGCCAAGGATTGACTATTTTAAGTGGGCGTGTTTCAGACGTCTTTAACTTTCGTTTAAGTCTAAGCAAAAGACAGATCTCACATGTTCTGTCACTCATTTCTAACACTTTAGATGTAAAATATGCTGGTTGGATACAATGTCCATGTCTAGAATCTCTTAAAACGGAAAAACTTTCCTCCTAATACTGCAATGCCAAGGATTGACTATTTTAAGTGTGCGTGTCTCAGACGTCTTTAACTTTCATTTGATTCTTATCAAATGTCTCGAAACTCTTCAAACGGAAAAACTTTCCTCCTAATACTGCAATGCCAAGGATTGACTTTGTTAAGTGGGCATGTCTCAGACGTCTTTAATTTTGAGTTGATTCTTAGCAAAAGACAGATATCACATGTTCAGTCACTAATTTCTTACAGTTTAGATGTAAAATATATTGGTTAGTTACAACATCAATGTCAAGCAACTCTTGAATGTGAAAAAAACATCCTCCTAATACTGCAATACCAAGGATTGAGTATTTCATGAGGGCATGTCTCAGATGTCTTAAATTTTAAGTTGATTCTTAGCAAAAGACAGATATCACATGTTCAGTCACTCATTTCTAACACTTTAGATGTAAAATATGCTGGTTGGATACAATGTCCATGTCTAGAATCTCTTAAAACGGAAAAACTTTCCTCCTAATACTGCAATGCCAAGGATTGACTATTTTAAGTGGGCGTGTTTCAGACGTCTTTAACTTTCGTTTAAGTCTAAGCAAAAGACAGATCTCACATGTTCTGTCACTCATTTCTAACACTTTAGATGTAAAATATGCTGGTTGGATACAATGTCCATGTCTAGAATCTCTTAAAACGGAAAAACTTTCCTCCTAATACTGCAATGCCAAGGATTGACTATTTTAAGTGGGCGTGTCTCAGACGTCTTTAATTTTCGTTTGATTCTTAGCAAAAGATAGATGTCACATTTTCTGTCACTCATTTCTAACATTTTAGATGTAAAATATGCTGGTTGGATACAATATCCATGTCTCGAAACTCTTCAAACGGAAAAACTTTCCTCCTAATACTGCAATGCCAAGGATTGACTTTGTTAAGTGGGCGTGTCTCAGACGTCTTTAATTTTGAGTTGATTCTTAGCAAAAGACAGATATCACATGTTCAGTCACTAATTTCTTACAGTTTAGATGTAAAATATATTGGTTAGTTACAACATCAATGTCAAGCAACTCTTGAATGTGAAAAAAACCTCCTCCTAATACTGCAATACCAAGGATTGAGTATTTCATGAGGGCATGTCACAGACGCCTTTAATTTTGAGTTGATTCTTAGCAAAAGACAGAAATCACATGTTCAGTCACTCATTTCTGACACTTCATGTGTACAACATGCTGATTGGATACAATAGCCATGTCTCGAAACTCTTAAATCTGAAAAAGATTCCTCCTAATACTGCAATGCCAAGGATTGACTATTTTAAGTGGGCGTGTCTCAGACGTCTTTAATTTTGAGTTGATTATTAGCAAAAGACAGATATCACATGTTCAGTTACTCATTTCTTACAGTTTAGATGTAAAATATATTTGATAGTTACAACATCAATGTCAAGCAACTCTTGAATGTGAAAAAACATCCTCCTAATACTGCAATACCAAGGATTGAGTATTTCATGAGGGCATGTCTCAGATCTCTTAAATTTTATGTTGATTCTTAGCAAAAGACAGATATCACATGTTCAGTCACTCATTTCTAACACTTTAGATGTAAAATATGCTGGATGGATACAATGTCCATGTCTAGAATCTCTTAAAACGAAAAAACTTTCCTCCTAATAATGCAATGCCAAGGATTGACTATTTTAAGTGGGCGTGTTTCAGACGTCTTTAACTTTCGTTTAAGTCTAAGCAAAAGACAGATCTCACATGTTCTGTCACTCATTTCTAACACTTTAGATGTAAAATATGCTGGTTGGATACAATGTCCATGTCTAGAATCTCTTAAAACGGAAAAACTTTCCTCCTAATACTGCAATGCCAAGGATTGACTATTTTAAGTTGGCGTGTCTCAGACGTCTTTAATTTTCGTTTGATTCTTAGCAAAAGATAGATGTCACATTTTCTGTCACTCATTTCTAACACTTTAGATGTAAAATATGCTGGTTGGATACAATATCCATGTCTCGAAACTCTTCAAACGGAAAAACTTTCCTCCTAATACTGCAATGCCAAGGATTGACTTTGTTAAGTGGGCGTGTCTCAGACGTCTTTAATTTTGAGTTGATTCTTAGCAAAAGACAGATATCACATGTTCAGTCACTAATTTCTTACAGTTTAGATGTAAAATATATTGGTTAGTTACAACATCAATGTCAAGCAGCTCTTGAATGTGAAAAAAACCTCCTCCTAATACTGCAATACCAAGGATTGAGTATTTCATGAGGGCATGTCACAGACGCCTTTAATTTTGAGTTGATTCTTAGCAAAAGACAGATATCACATGTTCAGTCACTCATTTCTGACACTTCAAGTGTACAACATGCTGATTGGATACAATAGCCATGTCTCGAAACTCTTAAATCTGAAAAAGATTCCTCCTAATACTGCAATGCCAAGGATTGACTATTTTAAGTGGGCGTGTCTCAGACGTCTTTAATTTTGAGTTGATTATTAGCAAAAGACAGATATCACATGTTCAGTTACTCATTTCTTACAGTTTAGATGTAAAATATATTTGATAGTTACAACATCAATGTCAAGCAACTCTTGATTGTGAAAAAACATCCTCCTAATACTGCAATACCAAGGACTGAGTATTTCATGAGGGCATGTCTCAGATGTCTTAAATTTTATGTTGATTCTTAGCAAAAGACAGATATCACATGTTCAGTCACTCATTTCTAACACTTTAGATGTAAAATATGCTGGTTGGATACAATGTCCATGTCTAGAATCTCTTAAAACGAAAAAACTTTCCTCCTAATAATGCAATGCCAAGGATTGACTATTTTAAGTGGGCGTGTTTCAGACGTCTTTAACTTTCGTTTAAGTCTAAGCAAAAGACAGATCTCACATGTTCTGTCACTCATTTCTAACACTTTAGATGTAAAATATGCTGGTTGGATACAATGTCCATGTCTAGAATCTCTTAAAACGGAAAAACTTTCCTCCTAATACTGCAATGCCAAGGATTGACTATTTTAAGTGTGCGTGTCTCAGACGTCTTTAACTTTCATTTGATTCTTATCAAATGTCTCGAAACTCTTCAAATGGAAAAACTTTCCTCCTAATACTGCAATGCCAAGGATTGACTTTGTTAAGTGGGCATGTCTCAGACGTCTTTAATTTTGAGTTGATTCTTAGCAAAAGACAGATATCACATGTTCAGTCACTAATTTCTTACAGTTTAGATGTAAAATATATTGGTTAGTTACAACATCAATGTCAAGCAACTCTTGAATGTGAAAAAAACATCCTCCTAATACTGCAATACCAAGGATTGAGTATTTCATGAGGGCATGTCTCAGATGTCTTAAATTTTAAGTTGATTCTTAGCAAAAGACAGATATCACATGTTCAGTCACTCATTTCTAACACTTTAGATGTAAAATATGCTGGTTGGATACAATGTCCATGTCTAGAATCTCTTAAAACGAAAAAACTTTCCTCCTAATAATGCAATGCCAAGGATTGACTATTTTAAGTGGGCGTGTTTCAGACGTCTTTAACTTTCGTTCAAGTCTAAGCAAAAGACAGATCTCACTTGTTCTGTCACTCATTTCTAACACTTTAGATGTAAAATATGCTGGTTGGATACAATGTCCATGTCTAGAATCTCTTAAAACGGAAAAACTTTCCTCCTAATACTGCAATGCCAAGGATTGACTATTTTAAGTGGGCGTGTTTCAGACGTCTTTAACTTTCGTTTAAGTCTAAGCAAAAGACAGATCTCACATGTTCTGTCACTCATTTCTAACACTTTAGATGTAAAATATGCTGGTTGGATACAATATCCATGTCTAGAAACTCTTAAAACGGAAAAACTTTCCTCCTAATACTGCAATGCCAAGGATTGACTATTTTAAGTTGGCGTGTCTCAGACGTCTTTAATTTTCGTTTGATTCTTAGCAAAAGATAGATATCACATTTTCTGTCACTCATTTCTAACACTTTAGATGTAAAATATGCTGGTTGGATACAATATCCATGTCTCGAAACTCTTCAAACGGAAAAACTTTCCTCCCAATACTGCAATGCCAAGGATTGACTATTTTAAGTGGGCGTGTCTCAGATGTCTTTACTTTTCGTTTGATTCCTAGCAAAAGACAGATATCACATGATCAGTCACTCAATTCTAATACTTTAGATGTAAAATATGCTGGTTGGATACAATATCCATGTCTCGAAACTCTTCAAACGGAAAAACTTTCCTCCTAATACTGCAATGCCAAGGATTGACTATTTTAAGTGTGCGTGTCTCAGACGTCTTTAACTTTCATTTGATTCTTATCAAATGTCTCGAAACTCTTCAAATGGAAAAACTTTCCTCCTACTACTGCAATGCCAAGTATTGACTTTGTTAAGTGGGCATGTCTCAGACGTCTTTAATTTTGAGTTGATTCTTAGCAAAAGACAGATATCACATGTTCAGTCACTAATTTCTTACAGTTTAGATGTGAAATATATTGGTTAGTTACAACATCAATGTCAAGCAACTCTTGAATGTGAAAAAAACATCCTCCTAATACTGCAATACCAAGGATTGAGTATTTCATGAGGGCATGTCACAGACGCCTTTAATTTTGAGTTGATTCTTAGCAAAAGACAGAAATCACATGTTCAGTCACTCATTTCTGACACCTTAAGTGTACAATATGCTGATTGGATACAATAGCCATGTCTCGAAACTCTTAAATCTGAAAAAAATTCCTCCCAATACTGCAATGCCAAGGATTGACTATTTTAAGTGGGCGTGTCTCAGACGTCTTTAACTTTCGTTTAAGTCTAAGCAAAAGACAGATATCACATGTTCTGTCACTCATTTCTAACACTTTAGATGTAAAATATGCTGGTTGGATACAATATCCATGTCTCGAAACTCTTCAAACGGAAAAACTTTCCTCCCAATACTGCAATGCCAAGGATTGACTATTTTAAGTGGGCGTGTCTCAGATGTCTTTACTTTTCGTTTGATTCCTAGCAAAAGACAGATATCACATGATCAGTCACTCAATTCTAATACTTTAGATGTAAAATATGCTGGTTGGATACAATATCCATGTCTCGAAACTCTTCAAACGGAAAAACTTTCCTCCTAATACTGCAATGCCAAGGATTGACTATTTTAAGTGTGCGTGTCTCAGACGTCTTTAACTTTCATTTGATTCTTATCAAATGTCTCGAAACTCTTCAAATGGAAAAACTTTCCTCCTACTACTGCAATGCCAAGTATTGACTTTGTTAAGTGGGCATGTCTCAGACGTCTTTAATTTTGAGTTGATTCTTAGCAAAAGACAGATATCACATGTTCAGTCACTAATTTCTTACAGTTTAGATGTGAAATATATTGGTTAGTTACAACATCAATGTCAAGCAACTCTTGAATGTGAAAAAAACATCCTCCTAATACTGCAATACCAAGGATTGAGTATTTCATGAGGGCATGTCACAGACGCCTTTAATTTTGAGTTGATTCTTAGCAAAAGACAGAAATCACATGTTCAGTCACTCATTTCTGACACCTTAAGTGTACAATATGCTGATTGGATACAATAGCCATGTCTCGAAACTCTTAAATCTGAAAAAAATTCCTCCCAATACTGCAATGCCAAGGATTGACTATTTTAAGTGGGCGTGTCTCAGACGTCTTTAACTTTCGTTTAAGTCTAAGCAAAAGACAGATATCACATGTTCTGTCACTCATTTCTAACACTTTAGATGTAAAATATGCTGGTTGGATACAATATCCATGTCTAGAAACTCTTAAAACGGAAAAACTTTCCTCCTAATACTGCAATGCCAAGGATTGACTATTTTAAGTGGGCGTGTCTGAGATGTCTTTACTTTTCGTTTGATTCCTAGCAAAAGACAGATATCACATGATCAGTCACTCAATTCTAATACTTTAGATGTAAAATATGCTGGTTGGATACAATATCCATGTCTAGAAACTCTTAAAACGGAAAAACTTTCCTCCTAATACTGCAATGCCAAGGATTGACTATTTTAAGTTGGCGTGTCTCAGACGTCTTTAATTTTCGTTTGATTCTTAGCAAAAGATAGATATCACATTTTCTGTCACTCATTTCTAACACTTTAGATGTAAAATATGCTGGTTGGATACAATATCCATGTCTCGAAACTCTTCAAACGGAAAAACTTTCCTCCTAATACTGCAATGCCAAGGATTGACTTTGTTAAGTGGGCGTGTCTCAGACGTCTTTAATTTTGAGTTGATTCTTAGCAAAAGACAGATATCACATGTTCAGTCACTAATTTCTTACAGTTTAGATGTAAAATATATTGGTTAGTTACAACATCAATGTCAAGCAACTCTTGAATGTGAAAAAAACCTCCTACTAATACTGCAATGCCAAGGATTGACTATTTTAAGTGGGCGTGTCTCAGAAGTCTTTAATTTTGAGTTGATTCTTAGCAAAAGACAGATATCACAAGTTCAGTTACTCATTTCTTACAGTTTAGATGTAAAATATATTTGATAGTTACAACATCAATGTCAAGCAATTCTTGAATGTGAAAAAACATCCTCCTAAAACTGCAATACCAAGGATTGAGTATTTCATGAGGGCATGTCTCAGATGTCTTAAATTTTATGTTGATTCTTAGCAAAAGACAGATATCACATGTTCTGTCACTCATTTCTAACACTTTAGATGTAAAATATGCTGGTTGGATACAATGTCCATGTCTAGAATCTCTTAAAACGGAAAAACTTTCCTCCTAATACTGCAATGCCAAGGATTGACTATTTTAAGTGGGCGTGTTTCAGACGTCTTTAACTTTCGTTTAAGTTTAAGCAAAAGACAGATCTCACATGATCAGTCACTCAATTCTAATACTTTAGATGTAAAATATGCTGGTTGGATACAATATCCATGTCTAGAAACTCTTAAAACGGAAAAACTTTCCTCCTAATACTGCAATGCCAAGGATTGACTATTTTAAGTGGGCATGTCTGAGATGTCTTTACTTTTCGTTTGATTCCTAGCAAACGGCAGATATCACATGATCAGTCACTCAATTCAAATACTTTAGATGTAAAATATGCTGGTTGGATACAATGTCCATGTCTAGAATCTCTTAAAACGGAAAAACTTTCCTCCTAATACTGCAATGCCAAGGATTGACTATTTTAAGTGTGCGTGTCTCAGACGTCTTTAACTTTCATTTGATTCTTATCAAATGTCTCGAAACTCTTCAAACGGAAAAACTTTCCTCCTAATACTGCAATGCCAAGGATTGACTTTGTAAAGTGGGCATGTCTCAGACGTCTTTAATTTTGAGTTGATTCTTAGCAAAAGACAGATATCACATGTTCAGTCACTAATTTCTTACAGTTTAGATGTAAAATATATTGGTTAGTTACAACATCAATGTCAAGCAACTCTTGAATGTGAAAAAAACATCCTCCTAATACTGCAATACCAAGGATTGAGTATTTCATGAGGGCATGTCACAGACGCCTTTAATTTTGAGTTGATTCTTAGCAAAAGACAGAAATCACATGTTCAGTCACTCATTTCTGACACCTTAAGTGTACAATATGCTGATTGGATACAATAGCCATGTCTCGAAACTCTTAAATCTGAAAAAAATTCCTCCCAATACTGCAATGCCAAGGATTGACTATTTTAAGTGGGCGTGTCTCAGACGTCTTTAACTTTCGTTAAAGTCTAAGCAAAAGACAGATATCACATGTTCTGTCACTCATTTCTAACACTTTAGATGTAAAATATGCTGGTTGGATACAATATCCATGTCTAGAAACTCTTAAAACGGAAAAACTTTCCTCCTAATACTGCAATGCCAAGGATTGACTATTTTAAGTGGGCGTGTCTCAGATGTCTTTACTTTTCGTTTGATTCCTAGCAAAAGACAGATATCACATGATCAGTCACTCAATTCTAATACTTTAGATGTAAAATATGCTGGTTGGATACAATATCCATGTCTAGAAACTCTTAAAACGGAAAAACTTTCCTCCTAATACTGCAATGCCAAGGATTGACTATTTTAAGTTGGCGTGTCTCAGACGTCTTTAATTTTCGTTTGATTCTTAGCAAAAGATAGATATCACATGTTCTGTCACTCATTTCTAACACTTTAGATGTAAAATATGCTGGTTGGATACAATATCCATGTCTCGAAACTCTTCAAACGGAAAAACTTTCCTCCTAATACTGCAATGCCAAGGATTGACTCTGTTAAGTGGGCGTGTCTCAGATGTCTTAAATTTTATGTTGATTCTTAGCAAAAGACAGATATCACATGTTCAGTCACTCATTTCTAACACTTTAGATGTAAAATATGCTGGTTGGATACAATGTCCATGTCTAGAATCTCTTAAAACGGAAAATTTTTCCTCCTAATACTGCAATGCCAAGGATTGACTATTTTAAGTGGGCGTGTTTCAGACGTCTTTAACTTTCGTTTAAGTTTAAGCAAAAGACAGATCTCACATGTTCTGTCACTCATTTCTAACACTTTAGATGTAAAATATGCTGGTTGGATACAATGTCCATGTCTAGAAACTCTTAAAACGGAAAAACTTTCCTCCTAATACTGCAATGCCAAGGATTGACTATTTTAAGTGGGCGTGTCTCAGATGTCTTTACTTTTCGTTTGATTCCTAGCAAAAGACAGATATCACATGATCAGTCACTCAATTCTAATACTTTAGATGTAAAATATGCTGGCTGGATACAATATCCATGTCTAGAAACTCTTAAAACGGAAAAACGTTCCTCCTAATACTGCAATGCCAAGGATTGACCATTTTAAGTGGGCGTGTCTCAGACGTCTTTAATTTTGAGTTGATTCTTAGCAAAAGACAGATATCACATGTTCAGTCACTAATTTCTTACAGTTTAGATGTAAATTATATTGGTTAGTTACAACATCAATGTCAAGCAACTCTTGAATGTGAAAAAACATCCTCCTAATACTGCAATGCCAAGGATTGACTATTTTAAGTGGGCGTGTCTCAGACGTCTTTAATTTTCGTTTGATTCTTAGCAAAAGACAGACATCACATGTTCAGTCACTCATTTCTAACATTTTAGATGTAAAATATGCTGGTTGGATACAATATCCATGTCTCGAAACTCTTCAAACGGAAAAACTTTCCTCCTAATACTGCAATGCCAAGGATTGACTTTGTTAAGTGGGCGTGTCTCAGACGTCTTTAACTTTCGTTTAAGTCTAAGCAAAAGACAGATATCACATGTTCTGTCACTCATTTCTAACACTTTAGATGTAAAATATGCTGGTTGGATACAATATCCATGTCTAGAAACTCTTAAAACGGAAAAACTTTCCTCCTAATACTGCAATGCCAAGGATTGACTATTTTAAGTGGGCGTGTCTCAGATGTCTTTACTTTTCGTTTGATTCCTAGCAAAAGACAGATATCACATGATCAGTCACTCAATTCTAATACTTTAGATGTAAAATATGCTGGTTGGATACAATATCCATGTCTAGAAACTCTTAAAACGGAAAAACTTTCCTCCTAATACTGCAATGCCAAGGATTGACTATTTTAAGTGGGCGTGTCTCAGACGTCTTTAATTTTCGTTTGATTCTTAGCAAAAGATAGATATCACATTTCTGTCACTCATTTCTAACACTTTAGATGTAAAATATGCTGGTTGGATACAATATCCATGTCTCGAAACTCTTCAAACGGAAAAACTTTCCTCCTAATACTGCAATGCCAAGGATTGACTTTGTTAAGTGGGCGTGTCTCAGACGTCTTTAATTTTGAGTTGATTCTTAGCAAAAGACAGATATCACATGTTCAGTCACTAATTTCTTACAGTCTAGATGTAAAATATATTGGTTAGTTACAACATCAATGTCAAGCAACTCTTGAATGTGAAAAAAACCTCCTCCTAATATTGCAATACCAAGGATTGAGTATTTCATGAGGGCATGTCACAGACACCTTTAATTTTGAGTTGATTCTTAGCAAAAGACAGAAATCACATGTTCAGTCACTCATTTCAGACACTTCAAGTGTACAACATGCTGGTTGGATACAATAGCCATGTCTCGAAACTCTTAAATCTGAAAAAAATTCCTCCCAATACTGCAATGCCAAGGATTGACTATTTTAAGTGGGCGTGTCTCAGACGTCTTTAACTTTCGTTTAAGTCTAAGCAAAAGACAGATATCACATGTTCTGTCACTCATTTCTAACACTTTAGATGTAAAATATGCTGGTTGGATACAATATCCATGTCTAGAAACTCTTAAAACGGAAAAACTTTCCTCCTAATACTGCAATGCCAAGGATTGACTATTTTAAGTGGGCGTGTCTCAGATGTCTTTACTGTTCGTTTGATTCCTAGCAAAAGACAGATATCACATGATCAGTCACTCAATTCTAATACTTTAGATGTAAAATATGCTGATTGGATACAATATCCATGTCTAGAAACTCTTAAAACGGAAAAACTTTCCTCCTAATACTGCAATGCCAAGGATTGACTATTTTAAGTGGGCGTGTCTCAGACGTCTTTAATTTTCGTTTGATTCTTAGCAAAAGACAAATATCACATGTTCAGTCACTCATTTCTAACACTTTAGATGTAAAATATGCTGGTTGGATACAATATCCATGTCTCGAAACTCTTAAAACGGAAAAACTTTCCTCCTAATACTGCAATGCCAAGGATTGACTATTTTAAGTGGGCGTGTCTCAGATGTCTTTACTTTTCGTTTGATTCCTAGTTAAAGACAGATATCACATGATCAGTCACTCAATTCTAATACTTTAGATGTAAAATATGCTGGTTGGATACAATATCCATGTCTCGAAACTCTTCAAACGGAAAAACTTTCCTCCTAATACTGCAATGCCAAGGATTGACTATTTTAAGTGGGCGTGTCTCAGACGTCTTTAATTTTCGTTTGATTCTTAGCAAAAGATAGATATCACATTTTCTGTCACTCATTTCTAACACTTTAGATGTAAAATATGCTGGTTGGATACAATATCCATGTCTCGAAACTCTTCAAACGGAAAAACTTTCCTCCTAATACTGCAATGCCAAGGATTGACTCTGTTAAGTGGGCGTGTCTCAGACGTCTTTAATTTTGAGTTGATTCTTAGCAAAAGACAGATATCACATGTTCAGTCACTAATTTCTTACAGTTTAGATGTAAAATATATTGTTTAGTTACAACATCAATGTCAAGCAACTCTTGAATGTGAAAAAAACCTCCTACTAATACTGCAATGCCAAGGATTGACTATTTTAAGTGGGCGTGTCTCAGACGTCTTTAATTTTGAGTTGATTCTTAGCAAAAGACAGATATCACAAGTTCAGTTTCTCATTTCTTACAGTTTAGATGTAAAATATATTTGATAGTTACAACATCAATGTCAAGCAACTCTTGAATGTGAAAAAACATCCTCCTAAAACTGCAATACCAAGGATTGAGTATTTCATGAGGGCATGTCTCAGATGTCTTAAATTTTATGTTGATTCTTAGCAAAAGACAGATATCACATGTTCAGTCACTCATTTCTAACACTTTAGATGTAAAATATGCTGGTTGGATACAATGTCCATGTCTAGAATCTCTTAAAACGGAAAATTTTTCCTCCTAATACTGCAATGCCAAGGATTGACTATTTTAAGTGGGCGTGTTTCAGACGTCTTTAACTTTCGTTTAAGTTTAAGCAAAAGACAGATCTCACATGTTCTGTCACTCATTTCTAACACTTTAGATGTAAAATATGCTGGTTGGATACAATGTCCATGTCTAGAATCTCTTAAAACGGAAAAACTTTCCTCCTAATACTGCAATGCCAAGGATTGACTATTTTAAGTGGGCGTGTCTCAGACGTCTTTAATTTTCGTTTGATTCTTAGCAAAAGATAGATATCACATTTTCTGTCACTCATTTCTAACACTTTAGATGTAAAATATGCTGGTTGGATACAATATCCATGTCTCGAAACTCTTCAAACGGAAAAACTTTCCTCCTAATACTGCAATGCCAAGGATTGACTCTGTTAAGTGGGCGTGTCTCAGACGTCTTTAATTTTGAGTTGATTCTTAGCAAAAGACAGATATCACATGTTCAGTCACTAATTTCTTACAGTTTAGATGTAAAATATATTGTTTAGTTACAACATCAATGTCAAGCAACTCTTGAATGTGAAAAAAACCTCCTACTAATACTGCAATGCCAAGGATTGACTATTTTAAGTGGGCGTGTCTCAGACGTCTTTAATTTTGAGTTGATTCTTAGCAAAAGACAGATATCACAAGTTCAGTTTCTCATTTCTTACAGTTTAGATGTAAAATATATTTGATAGTTACAACAATGTCAAGCAACTCTTGAATGTGAAAAAACATCCTCCTAAAACTGCAATACCAAGGATTGAGTATTTCATGAGGGCATGTCTCAGATGTCTTAAATTTTATGTTGATTCTTAGCAAAAGACAGATATCACATGTTCAGTCACTCATTTCAAACACTTTAGATGTAAAATATGCTGGTTGGATACAATGTCCATGTCTAGAATCTCTTAAAACGGAAAATTTTTCCTCCTAATACTGCAATGCCAAGGATTGACTATTTTAAGTGGGCGTGTTTCAGACGTCTTTAACTTTCGTTTAAGTTTAAGCAAAAGACAGATCTCACATGTTCTGTCACTCATTTCTAACACTTTAGATGTAAAATATGCTGGTTGGATACAATGTCCATGTCTAGAATCTCTTAAAACGGAAAAACTTTCCTCCTAATACTGCAATGCCAAGGATTGACTATTTTAAGTGGGCGTGTCTCAGACGTCTTTAATTTTCGTTTGATTCTTAGCAAAAGATAGATGTCACATTTTCTGTCACTCATTTCTAACACTTTAGATGTAAAATATGCTGGTTGGATACAATATCCATGTCTCGAAACTCTTCAAACGGAAAAACTTTCCTCCTAATACTGCAATGCCAAGGATTGACTTTGTTAAGTGGGCGTGTCTCAGACGTCTTTAATTTTGAGTTGATTCTTAGCAAAAGACAGATATCACATGTTCAGTCACTAATTTCTTACAGTTTAGATGTAAAATATATTGTTTAGTTACAACATCAATGTCAAGCAACTCTTGAATGTGAAAAAAACCTCCTCCTAATACTGCAATGCCAAGGATTGACTATTTTAAGTGGGCGTGTCTCAGACGTCTTTAATTTTGAGTTGATTCTTAGCAAAAGACAGATATCACAAGTTCAGTTACTCATTTCTTACAGTTTAGATGTAAAATATATTTGATAGTTACAACATCAAGGTCAAGCAACTCTTGAATGTGAAAAAACATCCTCCTAAAACTGCAATACCAAGGATTGAGTATTTCATGAGGGCATGTCTCAGATGTCTTAAATTTTATGTTGATTCTTAGCAAAAGACAGATCTCACATGTTCAGTCACTCATTTCTAACACTTTAGATGTAAAATATGCTGGTTGGATACAATGTCCATGTCTAGAATCTCTTAAAACGGAAATTTTTTCCTCCTAATACTGCAATGCCAAGGATTGACTATTTTAAGTGGGCGTGTTTCAGACGTCTTTAACTTTCGTTTAAGTTTAAGCAAAAGACAGACCTCACATGTTCTGTCACTCATTTCTAACACTTTAGATGTAAAATATGCTGGTTGGATACAATGTCCATGTCTAGAATCTCTTAAAACGGAAAAACTTTCCTCCTAATACTGCAATGCCAAGGATTGACTATTTTAAGTGGGCGTGTCTCAGACGTCTTTAATTTTCGTTTGATTCTTAGCAAAAGATAGATGTCACATTTTCTGTCACTCATTTCTAACACTTTAGATGTAAAATATGCTGGTTGGATACAATATCCATGTCTCGAAACTCTTAAAACGGAAAAACTTTCCTCCTAATACTGCAATGCCAAGGATTGACTATTTTAAGTGGGCGTCTCTCAGATGTCTTTACTTTTCGTTTGATTCCTAGCAAAAGACAGATATCACATGATCAGTCACTCAATTCTAATACTTTAGATGTAAAATATGCTGGTTGGATACAATATCCATGTCTAGAAACTCTTAAAACGGAAAAACTTTCCTCCTAATACTGCAATGCCAAGGATTGACTATTTTAAGTGGGCGTGTCTCAGACGTCTTTAATTTTCGTTTGATTCTTAGCAAAAGATAGATATCACATTTCTGTCACTCATTTCTAACACTTTAGATGTAAAATATGCTGGTTGGATACAATATCCATGTCTCGAAACTCTTCAAACGGAAAAACTTTCCTCCTAATACTGCAATGCCAAGGATTGACTATTTTAAGTGGGCGTGTTTCAGACGTCTTTAACTTTCGTTTAAGTTTAAGCAAAAGACAGATCTCACATGTTCTGTCACTCATTTCTAACACTTTAGATGTAAAATATGCTGGTTGGATACAATGTCCATGTCTAGAATCTCTTAAAACGGAAAAACTTTCCTCCTAATACTGCAATGCCAAGAATTGACTATTTTAAGTGGGCGTGTTTCAGACGTCTTTAACTTTCGTTTAAGTTTAAGCAAAAGACAGATCTCACATGTTCTGTCACTCATTTCTAACACTTTAGATGTAAAATATGCTGGTTGGATACAATGTCCATATCTAGAATCTCTTAAAACGGAAAAACTTTCCTCCTAATACTGCAATGCCAAGGATTGACTATTTTAAGTGGGCGTGTCTCAGACGTCTTTAATTTTCGTTTGATTCTTAGCAAAAGACAGACATCACATGTTCAGTCACTCATTTCTAACATTTTAGATGTAAAATATGCTGGTTGGATACAATATCCATGTCTCGAAACTCTTAAAACGGAAAAACTTTCCTCCTAATACTGCAATGCCAAGGATTGACTATTCTAAGTGGGCGTGTCTCAGACGTCTTTAATTTTCGTTTGATTCTTAGCAAAAGATAGATATCACATTTTCTGTCACTCATTTCTAACACTTTAGATGTAAAATATGCTGGTTGGATACATTATCCATGTCTCGAAACTCTTAAAACGGAAAAACTTTCCTCCTAATACTGCAATGCCAAGGATTGACTATTTTAAGTGGGCGTGTCTCAGATGTCTTTACTTTTCGTTTGATTCCTAGCAAAAGACAGATATCACATGATCAGTCACTCAATTCTAATACTTTAGATGTAAAATATGCTGGTTGGATACAATATCCATGTCTAGAAACTCTTAAAACGGAAAAACTTTCCTCCTAATACTGCAATGCCAAGGATTGACTATTTTAAGTGGGCGTGTCTCAGACGTCTTTAATTTTCGTTTGATTCTTAGCAAAAGATAGATATCACATTTCTGTCACTCATTTCTAACACTTTAGATGTAAAATATGCTGGTTGGATACAATATCCATGTCTCGAAACTCTTCAAACGGAAAAACTTTCCTCCTAATACTGCAATGCCAAGGATTGACTTTGTTAAGTGGGCGTGTCTCAGACGTCTTTAATTTTGAGTTGATTCTTAGCAAAAGACAGATATCACATGTTCAGTCACTAATTTCTTACAGTCTAGATGTAAAATATATTGGTTAGTTACAACATCAATGTCAAGCAACTCTTGAATGTGAAAAAAACCTCCTCCTAATACTGCAATACCAAGGATTGAGTATTTCATGAGGGCATGTCACAGACGCCTTTAATTTTGAGTTGATTCTTAGCAAAAGACAGAAATCACATGTTCAGTCACTCATTTCTGACACTTCAAGTGTACAACATGCTGGTTGGATACAAAAGCCATGTCTCGAAACTCTTAAATCTGAAAAAAATTCCTCCCAATACTGCAATGCCAAGGAATGACTATTTTAAGTGGGCGTGTCTCAGACGTCTTTAACTTTCGTTTAAGTCTAAGCAAAAGACAGATATCACATGTTCTGTCACTCATTTCTAACACTTTAGATGTAAAATATGCTGGTTGGATACAATATCCATGTCTAGAAACTCTTAAAACGGAAAAACTTTCCTCCTAATACTGCAATGCCAAGGATTGACTATTTTAAGTGGGCGTGTCTCAGATGTCTTTACTGTTCGTTTGATTCCTAGCAAAAGACAGATATCACATGATCAGTCACTCAATTCTAATACTTTAGATGTAAAATATGCTGATTGGATACAATATCCATGTCTAGAAACTCTTAAAACGGAAAAACTTTCCTCCTAATACTGCAATGCCAAGGATTGACTATTTTAAGTGGGCGTGTCTCAGACGTCTTTAATTTTCGTTTGATTCTTAGCAAAAGACAAATATCACATGTTCAGTCACTCATTTCTAACACTTTAGATGTAAAATATGCTGGTTGGATACAATATCCATGTCTCGAAACTCTTAAAACGGAAAAACTTTCCTCCTAATACTGCAATGCCAAGGATTGACTATTTTAAGTGGGCGTGTCTCAGATGTCTTTACTTTTCGTTTGATTCCTAGTTAAAGACAGATATCACATGATCAGTCACTCAATTCTAATACTTTAGATGTAAAATATGCTGGTTGGATACAATATCCATGTCTCGAAACTCTTCAAACGGAAAAACTTTCCTCCTAATACTGCAATGCCAAGGATTGACTATTTTAAGTGGGCGTGTCTCAGACGTCTTTAATTTTCGTTTGATTCTTAGCAAAAGATAGATATCACATTTTCTGTCACTCATTTCTAACACTTTAGATGTAAAATATGCTGGTTGGATACAATATCCATGTCTCGAAACTCTTCAAACGGAAAAACTTTCCTCCTAATACTGCAATGCCAAGGATTGACTTTGTTAAGTGGGCGTGTCTCAGACGTCTTTAATTTTGAGTTGATTCTTAGCAAAAGACAGATATCACATGTTCAGTCACTAATTTCTTACAGTTTAGATGTAAAATATATTGTTTAGTTACAACATCAATGTCAAGCAACTCTTGAATGTGAAAAAAACCTCCTACTTATACTGCAATGCCAAGGATTGACTATTTTAAGTGGGCGTGTCTCAGACGTCTTTAATTTTGAGTTGATTCTTAGCAAAAGACAGATATCACAAGTTCAGTTACTCATTTCTTACAGTTTAGATGTAAAATATATTTGATAGTTACAACATCAATGTCAAGCAACTCTTGAATGTGAAAAAACATCCTCCTAAAACTGCAATACCAAGGATTGAGTATTTCATGAGGGCATGTCTCAGATGTCTTAAATTTTATGTTGATTCTTAGCAAAAGACAGATATCACATGTTCAGTCACTCATTTCTAACACTTTAGATGTAAAATATGCTGGTTGGATACAATGTCCATGTCTAGAATCTCTTAAAACGGAAAATTTTTCCTCCTAATACTGCAATGCCAAGGATTGACTTTGTTAAGTGGGCGTGTCTCAGACGTCTTTAATTTTGAGTTGATTCTTAGCAAAAGACAGATATCACATGTTCAGTCACTAATTTCTTACAGTTTAGATGTAAAATATATTGGTTAGTTACAACATCAATGTCAAGCAACTCTTGAATGTGAAAAAAACCTCCTCCTAATACTGCAATACCAAGGATTGAGTATTTCATGAGGGCATGTCACAGACGCCTTTAATTTTGAGTTGATTCTTAGCAAAAGACAGAAATCACATGTTCAGTCACTCATTTCTGACACTTCAAGTGTACAACATGCTGATTGGATACAATAGCCATGTCTCGAAACTCGTAAATCTGAAAAAGATTCCTCCTAATACTGCAATGCCAAGGATTGACTATTTTAAGTGGGCGTGTCTCAGACGTCTTTAATTTTGAGTTGATTATTAGCAAAAGACAGATATCACATGTTCAGTTACTCATTTCTTACGGTTTAGATGTAAAATATATTTGATAGTTACAACATCAATGTCAAGCAACTCTTGAATGTAAAAAAACATCCTCCTAATACTGCAATACCAAGGATTGAGTATTTCATGAGGGCATGTCTCAGATGTCTTAAATTTTATGTTGATTCTTAGCAAAAGACAGATATCACATGTTCAGTCACTCATTTCTAACACTTTAGATGTAAAATATGCCGGTTGGATACAATGTCCATGTCTAGAATCTCTTAAAACGGAAAATTTTTCCTCCTAATACTGCAATGCCAAGGATTGACTATTTTAAGTGGGCGTGTTTCAGACGTCTTTAACTTTCGTTTAAGTTTAAGCAAAAGACAGATCTCACATGTTCTGTCACTCATTTCTAACACTTTAGATGTAAAATATGCTGGTTGGATACAATGTCCATGTCTAGAATCTCTTAAAACGGAAAAACTTTCCTCCTAATACTGCAATGCCAAGGATTGACTATTTTAAGTGGGCGTGTCTCAGACGTCTTTAATTTTCGTTTGATTCTTAGCAAAAGATAGATGTCACATTTTCTGTCACTCATTTCTAACACTTTAGATGTAAAATATGCTGGTTGGATACAATATCCATGTCTCGAAACTCTTAAAACGGAAAAACTTTCCTCCTAATACTGCAATGCCAAGGATTGACTATTTTAAGTGGGCGTCTCTCAGATGTCTTTACTTTTCGTTTGATTCCTAGCAAAAGACAGATATCACATGATCAGTCACTCAATTCTAATACTTTAGATGTAAAATATGCTGGTTGGATACAATATCCATGTCTAGAAACTCTTAAAACGGAAAAACTTTCCTCCTAATACTGCAATGCCAAGGATTGACTATTTTAAGTGGGCGTGTCTCAGACGTCTTTAATTTTCGTTTGATTCTTAGCAAAAGATAGATATCACATTTCTGTCACTCATTTCTAACACTTTAGATGTAAAATATGCTGGTTGGATACAATATCCATGTCTTGAAACTCTTCAAACGGAAAAACTTTCCTCCTAATACTGCAATGCCAAGGATTGACTATTTTAAGTGGGCGTGTTTCAGACGTCTTTAACTTTCGTTTAAGTTTAAGCAAAAGACAGATCTCACATGTTCTGTCACTCATTTCTAACACTTTAGATGTAAAATATGCTGGTTGGATACAATGTCCATGTCTAGAATCTCTTAAAACGGAAAAACTTTCCTCCTAATACTGCAATGCCAAGGATTGACTATTTTAAGTGGGCCTATTTCAGACGTCTTTAACTTTTGTTTAAGTTTAAGCAAAAGACAGATCTCACATGTTCTGTCACTCATTTCTAACACTTTAGATGTAAAATATGCTGGTTGGATACAATGTCCATGTCTAGAATCTCTTAAAACGGAAAAACTTTCCTCCTAATACTGCAATGCCAAGGATTGACTATTTTAAGTGGGCGTGTCTCAGACGTCTTTAATTTTCGTTTGATTCTTAGCAAAAGATAGATGTCACATTTTCTGTCACTCATTTCTAACACTTTAGATGTAAAATATGCTGGTTGGATACAATATCCATGTCTCGAAACTCTTCAAACGGAAAAACTTTCCTCCTAATACTGCAATGCCAAGGATTGACTTTGTTAAGTGGGCGTGTCTCAGACGTCTTTAATTTTGAGTTGATTCTTAGCAAAAGACAGATATCACATGTTGAGTCACTAATTTCTTACAGTTTAGATGTAAAATATATTGGTTAGTTACAACATCAATGTCAAGCAACTCTTGAATGTGAAAAAAACCTCCTCCTAATACTGCAATACCAAGGATTGAGTATTTCATGAGGGCATGTCACAGACGCCTTTAATTTTGAGTTGATTCTTAGCAAAAGACAGAAATCACATGTTCAGTCACTCATTTCTGACACTTCAAGTGTACAACATGCTGATTGGATACAATAGCCATGTCTCGAAACTCGTAAATCTGAAAAAGATTCCTCCTAATACTGCAATGCCAAGGATTGACTATTTTAAGTGGGCGTGTCTCAGACGTCTTTAATTTTGAGTTGATTATTAGCAAAAGACAGATATCACATGTTCAGTTACTCATTTGTTACTGTTTAGATGTAAAATATATTTGATAGTTACAACATCAATGTCAAGCAACTCTTGAATGTGAAAAAACATCCTCCTAATACTGCAATACCAAGGATTGAGTATTTCATGAGGGCATGTCTCAGATGTCTTAAATTTTATGTTGATTCTTAGCAAAAGACAGATATCACATGTTCAGTCACTCATTTCTAACACTTTAGATGTAAAATATGCTGGTTGGATACAATGTCCATGTCTAGAATCTCTTAAAACGGAAAATTTTTCCTCCTAATACTGCAATGCCAAGGATTGACTATTTTAAGTGGGCGTGTTTCAGACGTCTTTAACTTTCGTTTAAGTTTAAGCAAAAGACAGATCTCACATGTTCTGTCACTCATTTCTAACACTTTAGATGTAAAATATGCTGGTTGGATACAATGTCCATGTCTAGAATCTCTTTAAACGGAAAAACTTTCCTCCTAATACTGCAATGCCAAGGATTGACTATTTTAAGTGGGCGTGTCTCAGACGTCTTTAATTTTCGTTTGATTCTTAGCAAAAGATAGATGTCACATTTTCTGTCACTCATTTCTAACACTTTAGATGTAAAATATGCTGGTTGGATACAATATCCATGTCTCGAAACTCTTAAAACGGAAAAACTTTCCTCCTAATACTGCAATGCCAAGGATTGACTATTTTAAGTGGGCGTCTCTCAGATGTCTTTACTTTTCGTTTGATTCCTAGCAAAAGACAGATATCACATGATCAGTCACTCAATTCTAATACTTTAGATGTAAAATATGCTGGTTGGATACAATATCCATGTCTAGAAACTCTTAAAACGGAAAAACTTTCCTCCTAATACTGCAATGCCAAGGATTGACTATTTTAAGTGGGCGTGTCTCAGACGTCTTTAATTTTCGTTTGATTCTTAGCAAAAGATAGATATCACATTTCTGTCACTCATTTCTAACACTTTAGATGTAAAATATGCTGGTTGGATACAATATCCATGTCTTGAAACTCTTCAAACGGAAAAACTTTCCTCCTAATACTGCAATGCCAAGGATTGACTATTTTAAGTGGGCGTGTTTCAGACGTCTTTAACTTTCGTTTAAGTTTAAGCAAAAGACAGATCTCACATGTTCTGTCACTCATTTCTAACACTTTAGATGTAAAATATGCTGGTTGGATACAATGTCCATGTCTAGAATCTCTTAAAACGGAAAAACTTTCCTCCTAATACTGCAATGCCAAGGATTGACTATTTTAAGTGGGCGTGTTTCAGACGTCTTTAACTTTCGTTTAAGTTTAAGCAAAAGACAGATCTCACATGTTCTGTCACTCATTTCTAACACTTTAGATGTAAAATATGCTGGTTGGATACAATGTCCATGTCTAGAATCTCTTAAAACGGAAAAACTTTCCTCCTAATACTGCAATGCCAAGGATTGACTATTTTAAGTGGGCGTGTCTCAGACGTCTTTAATTTTCGTTTGATTCTTAGCAAAAGATAGATGTCACATTTTCTGTCACTCATTTCTAACACTTTAGATGTAAAATATGCTGGTTGGATACAATATCCATGTCTCGAAACTCTTCAAACGGAAAAACTTTCCTCCTAATACTGCAATGCCAAGGATTGACTTTGTTAAGTGGGCGTGTCTCAGACGTCTTTAATTTTGAGTTGATTCTTAGCAAAAGACAGATATCACATGTTCAGTCACTAATTTCTTACAGTTTAGATGTAAAATATATTGGTTAGTTACAACATCAATGTCAAGCAACTCTTGAATGTGAAAAAAACCTCCTCCTAATACTGCAATACCAAGGATTGAGTATTTCATGAGGGCATGTCACAGACGCCTTTAATTTTGAGTTGATTCTTAGCAAAAGACAGAAATCACATGTTCAGTCACTCATTTCTGACACTTCAAGTGTACAACATGCTGATTGGATACAATAGCCATGTCTCGAAACTCGTAAATCTGAAAAAGATTCCTCCTAATACTGCAATGCCAAGGATTGACTATTTTAAGTGGGCGTGTCTCAGACGTCTTTAATTTTCGTTTGATTCTTAGCAAAAGACAGACATCACATGTTCAGTCACTCATTTCTAACATTTTAGATGTAAAATATGCTGGTTGGATACAATATCCATGTCTCGAAACTCTTAAAACGGAAAAACTTTCCTCCTAATACTGCAATGCCAAGGATTGACTATTCTAAGTGGGCGTGTCTCAGACGTCTTTAATTTTCGTTTGATTCTTAGCAAAAGATAGATATCACATTTTCTGTCACTCATTTCTAACACTTTAGATGTAAAATATGCTGGTTGGATACATTATCCATGTCTCGAAACTCTTAAAACGGAAAAACTTTCCTCCTAATACTGCAATGCCAAGGATTGACTATTTTAAGTGGGCGTGTCTCAGATGTCTTTACTTTTCGTTTGATTCCTAGCAAAAGACAGATATCACATGATCAGTCACTCAATTCTAATACTTTAGATGTAAAATATGCTGGTTGGATACAATATCCATGTCTAGAAACTCTTAAAACGGAAAAACTTTCCTCCTAATACTGCAATGCCAAGGATTGACTATTTTAAGTGGGCGTGTCTCAGACATCTTTAATTTTCGTTTGATTCTTAGCAAAAGATAGATATCACATTTCTGTCACTCATTTCTAACACTTTAGATGTAAAATATGCTGGTTGGATACAATATCCATGTCTCGAAACTCTTCAAACGGAAAAACTTTCCTCCTAATACTGCAATGCCAAGGATTGACTTTGTTAAGTGGGCGTGTCTCAGACGTCTTTAATTTTGAGTTGATTCTTAGCAAAAGACAGATATCACATGTTCAGTCACTAATTTCTTACAGTCTAGATGTAAAATATATTGGTTAGTTACAACATCAATGTCAAGCAACTCTTGAATGTGAAAAAAACCTCCTCCTAATACTGCAATACCAAGGATTGAGTATTTCATGAGGGCATGTCACAGACGCCTTTAATTTTGAGTTGATTCTTAGCAAAAGACAGAAATCACATGTTCAGTCACTCATTTCTGACACTTCAAGTGTACAACATGCTGGTTGGATACAATAGCCATGTCTCGAAACTCTTAAATCTGAAAAAAATTCCTCCCAATACTGCAATGCCAAGGAATGACTATTTTAAGTGGGCGTGTCTCAGACGTCTTTAACTTTCGTTTAAGTCTAAGCAAAAGATAGATATCACATTTCTGTCACTCATTTCTAACACTTTAGATGTAAAATATGCTGGTTGGATACAATATCCATGTCTTGAAACTCTTCAAACGGAAAAACTTTCCTCCTAATACTGCAATGCCAAGGATTGACTATTTTAAGTGGGCGTGTTTCAGACGTCTTTAACTTTCGTTTAAGTTTAAGCAAAAGACAGATCTCACATGTTCTGTCACTCATTTCTAACACTTTAGATGTAAAATATGCTGGTTGGATACAATGTCCATGTCTAGAATCTCTTAAAACGGAAAAACTTTCCTCCTAATACTGCAATGCCAAGGATTGACTATTTTAAGTGGGCGTGTTTCAGACGTCTTTAACTTTCGTTTAAGTTTAAGCAAAAGACAGATCTCACATGTTCTGTCACTCATTTCTAACACTTTAGATGTAAAATATGCTGGTTGGATACAATGTCCATGTCTAGAATCTCTTAAAACGGAAAAACTTTCCTCCTAATACTGCAATGCCAAGGATTGACTATTTTAAGTGGGCGTGTCTCAGACGTCTTTAATTTTCGTTTGATTCTTAGCAAAAGATAGATGTCACATTTTCTGTCACTCATTTCTAACACTTTAGATGTAAAATATGCTGGTTGGATACAATATCCATGTCTCGAAACTCTTCAAACGGAAAAACTTTCCTCCTAATACTGCAATGCCAAGGATTGACTTTGTTAAGTGGGCGTGTCTCAGACGTCTTTAATTTTGAGTTGATTCTTAGCAAAAGACAGATATCACATGTTCAGTCACTAATTTCTTACAGTTTAGATGTAAAATATATTGGTTAGTTACAACATCAATGTCAAGCAACTCTTGAATGTGAAAAAAACCTCCTCCTAATACTGCAATACCAAGGATTGAGTATTTCATGAGGGCATGTCACAGACGCCTTTAATTTTGAGTTGATTCTTAGCAAAAGACAGAAATCACATGTTCAGTCACTCATTTCTGACACTTCAAGTGTACAACATGCTGATTGGATACAATAGCCATGTCTCGAAACTCGTAAATCTGAAAAAGATTCCTCCTAATACTGCAATGCCAAGGATTGACTATTTTAAGTGGGCGTGTCTCAGACGTCTTTAATTTTGAGTTGATTATTAGCAAAAGACAGATATCACATGTTCAGTTACTCATTTCTTACGGTTTAGATGCAAAATATATTTGATAGTTACAACATCAATGTCAAGCAACTCTTGAATGTGAAAAAACATCCTCCTAATACTGCAATACCAAGGATTGAGTATTTCATGAGGGCATGTCTCAGATGTCTTAAATTTTATGTTGATTCTTAGCAAAAGACAGATATCACATGTTCAGTCACTCATTTCTAACACTTTAGATGTAAAATATGCTGGTTGGATACAATGTCCATGTCTAGAATCTCTTAAAACGGAAAAGTTTTCCTCCTAATACTGCAATGCCAAGGATTGACTATTTTAAGTGGGCGTGTTTCAGACGTCTTTAACTTTCGTTTAAGTTTAAGCAAAAGACAGATCTCACATGTTCTGTCACTCATTTCTAACACTTTAGATGTAAAATATGCTGGTTGGATACAATGTCCATGTCTAGAATCTCTTTAAACGGAAAAACTTTCCTCCTAATACTGCAATGCCAAGGATTGACTATTTTAAGTGGGCGTGTCTCAGACGTCTTTAATTTTCGTTTGATTCTTAGCAAAAGATAGATGTCACATTTTCTGTCACTCATTTCTAACACTTTAGATGTAAAATATGCTGGTTGGATACAATATCCATGTCTCGAAACTCTTAAAACGGAAAAACTTTCCTCCTAATACTGCAATGCCAAGGATTGACTATTTTAAGTGGGCGTGTCTCAGACGTCTTTAATTTTCGTTTGATTCTTAGCAAAAGATAGATATCACATTTCTGTCACTCATTTCTAACACTTTAGATGTAAAATATGCTGGTTGGATACAATATCCATGTCTTGAAACTCTTCAAACGGAAAAACTTTCCTCCTAATACTGCAATGCCAAGGATTGACTATTTTAAGTGGGCGTGTTTCAGACGTCTTTAACTTTCGTTTAAGTTTAAGCAAAAGACAGATCTCACATGTTCTGTCACTCATTTCTAACACTTTAGATGTAAAATATGCTGGTTGGATACAATGTCCATGTCTAGAATCTCTTAAAACGGAAAAACTTTCCTCCTAATACTGCAATGCCAAGGATTGACTATTTTAAGTGGGCGTGTTTCAGACGTCTTTAACTTTCGTTTAAGTTTAAGCAAAAGACAGATCTCACATGTTCTGTCACTCATTTCTAACACTTTAGATGTAAAATATGCTGGTTGGATACAATATCCATGTCTCGAAACTCTTCAAACGGAAAAACTTTCCTCCTAATACTGCAATGCCAAGGATTGACTTTGTTAAGTGGGCGTGTCTCAGACGTCTTTAATTTTGAGTTGATTCTTAGCAAAAGACAGATATCACATGTTCAGTCACTAATTTCTTACAGTTTAGATGTAAAATATATTGGTTAGTTACAACATCAATGTCAAGCAACTCTTGAATGTGAAAAAAACCTCCTCCTAATACTGCAATACCAAGGATTGAGTATTTCATGAGGGCATGTCACAGACGCCTTTAATTTTGAGTTGATTCTTAGCAAAAGACAGAAATCACATGTTCAGTCACTCATTTCTGACACTTCAAGTGTACAACATGCTGATTGGATACAATAGCCATGTCTCGAAACTCGTAAATCTGAAAAAGATTCCTCCTAATACTGCAATGCCAAGGATTGACTATTTTAAGTGGGCGTGTCTCAGACGTCTTTAATTTTGAGTTGATTATTAGCAAAAGACAGATATCACATGTTCAGTTACTCATTTCTTACGGTTTAGATGTAAAATATATTTGATAGTTACAACATCAATGTCAAGCAACTCTTGAATGTGAAAAAACATCCTCCTAATACTGCAATACCAAGGATTGAGTATTTCATGAGGGCATGTCTCAGATGTCTTAAATTTTATGTTGATTCTTAGCAAAAGACAGATATCACATGTTCAGTCACTCATTTCTAACACTTTAGATGTAAAATATGCTGGTTGGATACAATGTCCATGTCTAGAATCTCTTAAAACGGAAAATTTTTCCTCCTAATACTGCAATGCCAAGGATTGACTATTTTAAGTGGGCGTGTTTCAGACGTCTTTAACTTTCGTTTAAGTTTAAGCAAAAGACAGATCTCACATGTTCTGTCACTCATTTCTAACACTTTAGATGTAAAATATGCTGGTTGGATACAATGTCCATGTCTAGAATCTCTTTAAACGGAAAAACTTTCCTCCTAATACTGCAATGCCAAGGATTGACTATTTTAAGTGGGCGTGTCTCAGACGTCTTTAATTTTCGTTTGATTCTTAGCAAAAGATAGATGTCACATTTTCTGTCACTCATTTCTAACACTTTAGATGTAAAATATGCTGGTTGGATACAATATCCATGTCTCGAAACTCTTAAAACGGAAAAACTTTCCTCCTAATACTGCAATGCCAAGGATTGACTATTTTAAGTGGGTGTCTCTCAGATGTCTTTACTTTTCGTTTGATTCCTAGCAAAAGACAGATATCACATGATCAGTCACTCAATTCTAATACTTTAGATGTAAAATATGCTGGTTGGATACAATATCCATGTCTAGAAACTCTTAAAACGGAAAAACTTTCCTCCTAATACTGCAATGCCAAGGATTGACTATTTTAAGTGGGCGTGTCTCAGACGTCTTTAATTTTCGTTTGATTCTTAGCAAAAGATAGATATCACATTTCTGTCACTCATTTCTAACACTTTAGATGTAAAATATGCTGGTTGGATACAATGTCCATGTCTTGAAACTCTTCAAACGGAAAAACTTTCCTCCTAATACTGCAATGCCAAGGATTGACTATTTTAAGTGGGCGTGTTTCAGACGTCTTTAACTTTCGTTTAAGTTTAAGCAAAAGACAGATCTCACATGTTCTGTCACTCATTTCTAACACTTTAGATGTAAAATATGCTGGTTGGATACAATGTCCATGTCTAGAATCTCTTAAAACGGAAAAACTTTCCTCCTAATACTGCAATGCCAAGGATTGACTATTTTAAGTGGGCGTGTTTCAGACGT
This sequence comes from Steromphala cineraria, assembly GCA_916613615.1. Classification (NCBI taxonomy): domain Eukaryota; kingdom Metazoa; phylum Mollusca; class Gastropoda; order Trochida; family Trochidae; genus Steromphala; species Steromphala cineraria. Next base: position 3,323,144 of record OU744737.1, read on the forward strand.
CTTTAACTTTCGTTTAAGTTTAAGCAAAAGACAGATCTCACATGTTCTGTCACTCATTTCTAACACTTTAGATGTAAAATATGCTGGTTGGATACAATGTCCATGTCTAGAATCTCTTAAAACGGAAAAACTTTCCTCCTAATACTGCAATGCCAAGGATTGACTATTTTAAGTGGGCGTGTCTCAGACGTCTTTAATTTTCGTTTGATTCTTAGCAAAAGATAGATGTCACATTTTCTGTCACTCATTTCTAACACTTTAGATGTAAAATATGCTGGTTGGATACAATATCCATGTCTCGAAACTCTTCAAACGGAAAAACTTTCCTCCTAATACTGCAATGCCAAGGATTGACTTTGTTAAGTGGGCGTGTCTCAGACGTCTTTAATTTTGAGTTGATTCTTAGCAAAAGACAGATATCACATGTTCAGTCACTAATTTCTTACAGTTTAGATGTAAAATATATTGGTTAGTTACAACATCAATGTCAAGCAACTCTTGAATGTGAAAAAAACCTCCTCCTAATACTGCAATACCAAGGATTGAGTATTTCATGAGGGCATGTCACAGACGCCTTTAATTTTGAGTTGATTCTTAGCAAAAGACAGAAATCACATGTTCAGTCACTCATTTCTGACACTTCAAGTGTACAACATGCTGATTGGATACAATAGCCATGTCTCGAAACTCGTAAATCTGAAAAAGATTCCTCCTAATACTGCAATGCCAAGGATTGACTATTTTAAGTGGGCGTGTCTCAGACGTCTTTAATTTTGAGTTGATTATTAGCAAAAGACAGATATCACATGTTCAGTTACTCATTTCTTACGGTTTAGATGTAAAATATATTTGATAGTTACAACATCAATGTCAAGCAACTCTTGAATGTGAAAAAACATCCTCCTAATACTGCAATACCAAGGATTGAGTATTTCATGAGGGCATGTCTCAGATGTCTTAAATTTTATGTTGATTCTTAGCAAAAGACAGATATCACATGTTCAGTCACTCATTTCTAACACTTTAGATGTAAAATATGCTGGTTGGATACAATGTCAATGTCTAGAATCTCTTAAAACGAAAAAACTTTCCTCCTAATAATGCAATGCCAAGGATTGACTATTTTAAGTGGGCGTGTTTCAGACGTCTTTAACGTTCGTTTAAGTCTAAGCAAAAGACAGATCTCACATGTTCTGTCACTCATTTCTAACACTTTAGATGTAAAATATGCTGGTTGGATACAATGTCCATGTCTAGAATCTCTTAAAACGGAAAAACTTTCCTCCTAATACTGCAATGCCAAGGATTGACTATTTTAAGTGGGCGTGTCTCAGATGTCTTTACTGTTCGTTTGATTCCTAGCAAAAGACAGATATCACATGATCAGTCACTCAATTGTAATACTTTAGATGTAAAATATGCTGATTGGATACAATATCCATGTCTAGAAACTCTTAAAACGGAAAAACTTTCCTCCTAATACTGCAATGCCAAGGATTGACTATTTTAAGTGGGCGTCTCTCAGATGTCTTTACTTTTCGTTTGATTCCTAGCAAAAGACAGATATCACATGATCAGTCACTCATTTCTAACACTTTAGATGTAAAATATGCTGGTTGGATACAATATCCATGTCTCGAAACTCTTAAAACGGAAAAACTTTCCTCCTAATACTGCAATGCCAAGGATTGACTATTTTAAGTGGGCGTCTCTCAGATGTCTTTACTTTTCGTTTGATTCCTAGCAAAAGACAGATATCACATGATCAGTCACTCAATTCTAATACTTTAGATGTAAAATATGCTGGTTGGATACAATATCCATGTCTAGAAACTCTTAAAACGGAAAAACTTTCCTCCTAATACTGCAATGCGAAGGATTGACTATTTTAAGTGGGCGTGTCTCAGACGTCTTTAATTTTCGTTTGATTCTTAGCAAAAGACAAATATCACATGTTCAGTCACTCATTTCTAACACTTTAGATGTAAAATATGCTGGTTGGATACAATATCCATGTCTCGAAACTCTTAAAACGGAAAAACTTTCCTCCTAATACTGCAATGCCAAGGATTGACTATTTTAAGCGGGCGTGTCTCAGATGTCTTTACTTTTCGTTTGATTCCTAGTTAAAGACAGATATCACATGATCAGTCACTCAATTCTAATACTTTAGATGTAAAATATGCTGGTTGGATACAATATCCATGTCTCGAAACTCTTCAAACGGAAAAACTTTCCTCCTAATACTGCAATGCCAAGGATTGACTATTTTAAGTGGGCGTGTCTCAGACGTCTTTAATTTTCGTTTGATTCTTAGCAAAAGATAGATATAACATTTTCTGTCACTCATTTCTAACACTTTAGATGTAAAATATGCTGGTTGGATACAATATCCATGTCTCGAAACTCTTCAAACGGAAAAACTTTCCTCCTAATACTGCAATGCCAAGGATTGACTTTGTTAAGTGGGCGTGTCTCAGACGTCTTTAATTTTGAGTTGATTCTTAGCAAAAGACAGATATCACATGTTCAGTCACTAATTTCTTACAGTTTAGATGTAAAATATATTGTTTAGTTACAACATCAATGTCAAGCAACTCTTGAATGTGAAAAAACATCCTCCTAAAACTGCAATACCAAGGATTGAGTATTTCATGAGGGCATGTCTCAGATGTCTTAAATTTTATGTTGATTCTTAGCAAAAGACAGACATCACATGTTCAGTCACTCATTTCTAACACTTTAGATGTAAAATATGCTGGTTGGATACAATGTCCATGTCTAGAATCTCTTAAAACGGAAAATTTTTCCTCCTAATACTGCAATGCCAAGGATTGACTATTTTAAGTGGGCGTGTTTCAGACGTCTTTAACTTTCGTTTAAGTTTAAGCAAAAGACAGATCTCACATGTTCTGTCACTCATTTCTAACACTTTAGATGTAAAATATGCTGGTTGGATACAATGTCCATGTCTAGAATCTCTTAAAACGGAAAAACTTTCCTCCTAATACTGCAATGCCAAGGATTGACTATTTTAAGTGGGCGTGTCTCAGACGTCTTTAATTTTCGTTTGATTCTTAGCAAAAGATAGATATCACATTTTCTGTCACTCATTTCTAACACTTTAGATGTAAAATATGCTGGTTGGATACAATATCCATGTCTCGAAACTCTTAAAACGGAAAAACTTTCCTCCTAATACTGCAATGCCAAGGATTGACTATTTTAAGTGGGCGTCTCTCAGATGTCTTTACTTTTCGTTTGATTCCTAGCAAAAGACAGATATCACATGATCAGTCACTCAATTCTAATACTTTAGATGTAAAATATGCTGGTTGGATACAATATCCATGTCTAGAAACTCTTAAAACGGAAAAACTTTCCTCCTAATACTGCAATGCCAAGGATTGACTATTTTAAGTGGGCGTGTCTCAGACGTCTTTAATTTTCGTTTGATTCTTAGCAAAAGATAGATATCACATTTCTGTCACTCATTTCTAACACTTTAGATGTAAAATATGCTGGTTGGATACAATATCCATGTCTCGAAACTCTTCAAACGGAAAAACTTTCCTCCTAATACTGCAATGCCAAGGATTGACTATTTTAAGTGGGCGTGTTTCAGACGTCTTTAACTTTCGTTTAAGTTTAAGCAAAAGACAGATCTCACATGTTCTGTCACTCATTTCTAACACTTTAGATGTAAAATATGCTGGTTGGATACAATGTCCATGTCTAGAATCTCTTAAAACGGAAAAACTTTCCTCCTAATACTGCAATGCCAAGAATTGACTATTTTAAGTGGGCGTGTTTCAGACGTCTTTAACTTTTGTTTAAGTTTAAGCAAAAGACAGATCTCACATGTTCTGTCACTCATTTCTAACACTTTAGATGTAAAATATGCTTGTTGGATACAATGTCCATGTCTAGAATCTCTTAAAACGGAAAAACTTTCCTCCTAATACTGCAATGCCAAGGATTGACTATTTTAAGTGTGCTATCTCAGACGTCTTTAATTTTCGTTTGATTCTTAGCAAAAGATAGATGTCACATTTTCTGTCACTCATTTCTAACACTTTAGATGTAAAATATGCTGGTTGGATACAATATCCATGTCTCGAAACTCTTAAAACGGAAAACTTTCCTCCTAATACTGCAATGCCAAGGATTGACTATTTTAAGTGGGCGTCTCTCAGATGTCTTTACTTTTCGTTTGATTCCTAGCAAAAGACAGATATCACATGATCAGTCACTCAATTCTAATACTTTAGATGTAAAATATGCTGGTTGGATACAATATCCATGTCTAGAAACTCTTAAAACGGAAAAACTTTCCTCCTAATACTGCAATGCCAAGGATTGACTATTTTAAGTGGGCGTGTCTCAGACGTCTTTAATTTTCGTTTGATTCTTAGCAAAAGACAAATATCACATGTTCAGTCACTCATTTCTAACACTTTAGATGTAAAATATGCTGGTTGGATACAATATCCATGTCTCGAAACTCTTAAAACGGAAAAACTTTCCTCCTAATACTGCAATGCCAAGGATTGACTATTTTAAGCGGGCGTGTCTCAGATGTCTTTACTTTTCGTTTGATTCCTAGTTAAAGACAGATATCACATGATCAGTCACTCAATTCTAATACTTTAGATGTAAAATATGCTGGTTGGATACAATATCCATGTCTCGAAACTCTTCAAACGGAAAAACTTTCCTCCTAATACTGCAATGCCAAGGATTGACTATTTTAAGTGGGCGTGTCTCAGACGTCTTTAATTTTCGTTTGATTCTTAGCAAAAGATAGATATCACATTTCTGTCACTCATTTCTAACACTTTAGATGTAAAATATGCTGGTTGGATACAATATCCATGTCTCGAAACTCTTCAAACGGAAAAACTTTCCTCCTAATACTGCAATGCCAAGGATTGACTATTTTAAGTGGGCGTGTTTCAGACGTCTTTAACTTTCGTTTAAGTTTAAGCAAAAGACAGATCTCACATGTTCTGTCACTCATTTCTAACACTTTAGATGTAAAATATGCTGGTTGGATACAATGTCCATGTCTAGAATCTCTTAAAACGGAAAAACTTTCCTCCTAATACTGCAATGCCAAGAATTGACTATTTTAAGTGGGCGTGTTTCAGACGTCTTTAACTTTTGTTTAAGTTTAAGCAAAAGACAGATCTCACATGTTCTGTCACTCATTTCTAACACTTTAGATGTAAAATATGCTTGTTGGATACAATGTCCATGTCTAGAATCTCTTAAAACGGAAAAACTTTCCTCCTAATACTGCAATGCCAAGGATTGACTATTTTAAGTGTGCTATCTCAGACGTCTTTAATTTTCGTTTGATTCTTAGCAAAAGATAGATGTCACATTTTCTGTCACTCATTTCTAACACTTTAGATGTAAAATATGCTGGTTGGATACAATATCCATGTCTCGAAACTCTTAAAACGGAAAACTTTCCTCCTAATACTGCAATGCCAAGGATTGACTATTTTAAGTGGGCGTCTCTCAGATGTCTTTACTTTTCGTTTGATTCCTAGCAAAAGACAGATATCACATGATCAGTCACTCAATTCTAATACTTTAGATGTAAAATATGCTGGTTGGATACAATATCCATGTCTAGAAACTCTTAAAACGGAAAAACTTTCCTCCTAATACTGCAATGCCAAGGATTGACTATTTTAAGTGGGCGTGTCTCAGACGTCTTTAATTTTCGTTTGATTCTTAGCAAAAGACAAATATCACATGTTCAGTCACTCATTTCTAACACTTTAGATGTAAAATATGCTGGTTGGATACAATATCCATGTCTCGAAACTCTTAAAACGGAAAAACTTTCCTCCTAATACTGCAATGCCAAGGATTGACTATTTTAAGCGGGCGTGTCTCAGATGTCTTTACTTTTCGTTTGATTCCTAGTTAAAGACAGATATCACATGATCAGTCACTCAATTCTAATACTTTAGATGTAAAATATGCTGGTTGGATACAATATCCATGTCTCGAAACTCTTCAAACGGAAAAACTTTCCTCCTAATACTGCAATGCCAAGGATTGACTATTTTAAGTGGGCGTGTCTCAGACGTCTTTAATTTTCGTTTGATTCTTAGCAAAAGATAGATATAACATTTTCTGTCACTCATTTCTAACACTTTAGATGTAAAATATGCTGGTTGGATACAATATCCATGTCTCGAAACTCTTCAAACGGAAAAACTTTCCTCCTAATACTGCAATGCCAAGGATTGACTTTGTTAAGTGGGCGTGTCTCAGACGTCTTTAATTTTGAGTTGATTCCTAGCAAAAGACAGATATCACATGTTCAGTCACTAATTTCTTACAGTTTAGATGTAAAATATATTGTTTAGTTACAACATCAATGTCAAGCAACTCTTGAATGTGAAAAAACATCCTCCTAAAACTGCAATACCAAGGATTGAGTATTTCATGAGGGCATGTCTCAGATGTCTTAAATTTTATGTTGATTCTTAGCAAAAGACAGACATCACATGTTCAGTCACTCATTTCTAACACTTTAGATGTAAAATATGCTGGTTGGATACAATGTCCATGTCTAGAATCTCTTAAAACGGAAAATATTTCCTCCTAATACTGCAATGCCAAGGATTGACTATTTTAAGTGGGCGTGTTTCAGACGTCTTTAACTTTCGTTTAAGTTTAAGCAAAAGACAGATCTCACATGTTCTGTCACTCATTTCTAACACTTTAGATGTAAAATATGCTGGTTGGATACAATGTCCATGTCTAGAATCTCTTAAAACGGAAAAACTTTCCTCCTAATACTGCAATGCCAAGGATTGACTATTTTAAGTGGGCGTGTCTCAGACGTCTTTAATTTTCGTTTGATTCTTAGCAAAAGATAGATGTCACATTTTCTGTCACTCATTTCTAACACTTTAGATGTAAAATATGCTGGTTGGATACAATGTCCATGTCTCGAAACTCTTAAAACGGAAAAACTTTCCTCCTAATACTGCAATGCCAAGGATTGACTATTTTAAGTGGGCGTCTCTCAGATGTCTTTACTTTTCGTTTGATTCCTAGCAAAAGACAGATATCACATGATCAGTCACTCAATTCTAATACTTTAGATGTAAAATATGCTGGTTGGATACAATATCCATGTCTAGAAACTCTTAAAACGGAAAAACTTTCCTCCTAATACTGCAATGCCAAGGATTGACTATTTTAAGTGGGCGTGTCTCAGACGTCTTTAATTTTCGTTTGATTCTTAGCAAAAGATAGATATCACATTTCTGTCACTCATTTCTAACACTTTAGATGTAAAATATGCTGGTTGGATACAATATCCATGTCTCGAAACTCTTCAAACGGAAAAACTTTCCTCCTAATACTGCAATGCCAAGGATTGACTATTTTAAGTGGGCGTGTTTCAGACGTCTTTAACTTTCGTTTAAGTTTAAGCAAAAGACAGATCTCACATGTTCTGTCACTCATTTCTAACACTTTAGATGTAAAATATGCTGGTTGGATACAATGTCCATGTCTAGAATCTCTTAAAACGGAAAAACTTTCCTCCTAATACTGCAATGCCAAGAATTGACTATTTTAAGTGGGCGTGTTTCAGACGTCTTTAACTTTCGTTTAAGTTTAAGCAAAAGACAGATCTCACATGTTCTGTCACTCATTTCTAACACTTTAGATGTAAAATATGCTTGTTGGATACAATGTCCATGTCTAGAATCTCTTAAAACGGAAAAACTTTCCTCCTAATACTGCAATGCCAAGGATTGACTATTTTAAGTGGGCTATCTCAGACGTCTTTAATTTTCGTTTGATTCTTAGCAAAAGATAGATGTCACATTTTCTGTCACTCATTTCTAACACTTTAGATGTAAAATATGCTGGTTGGATACAATATCCATGTCTCAAAACTCTTCAAACGGAAAAACTTTCCTCCTAATACTGCAATGCCAAGGATTGACTTTGTTAAGTGGGCGTGTCTCAGACGTCTTTAATTTTGAGTTGATTCCTAGCAAAAGACAGATATCACATGTTCAGTCACTAATTTCTTACAGTTTAGATGTAAAATATATTGGTTAGTTACAACATCAATGTCAAGCAACTCTTGAATGTGAAGAAAACCTCCTCCTAATACTGCAATACCAAGGATTGAGTATTTCATGAGGGCATGTCACAGACGCCTTTAATTTTGAGTTGATTCTTAGCAAAAGACAGAAATCATATGTTCAGTCACTCATTTCTGACACTTCAAGTGTACAACATGCTCATTGGATACAATAGCCATGTCTCGAAACTCGTAAATCTGAAAAAGATTCCTCCTAATACTGCAATGCCAAGGATTGACTATTTTAAGTGGGCGTGTCTCAGACGTCTTTAATTTTGAGTTGATTATTAGCAAAAGACAGATATCACATGTTCAGTTACTCATTTCTTACGGTTTAGATGTAAAATATATTTGATAGTTACAACATCAATGTCAAGCAACTCTTGAATGTGAAAAAACATCCTCCTAATACTGCAATACCAAGGATTGAGTATTTCATGAGGGCATGTCTCAGATGTCTTAAATTTTATGTTGATTCTTAGCAAAAGACAGATATCACATGTTCAGTCACTCATTTCTAACACTTTAGATTTAAAATATGCTGGTTGGATACAATGTCCATGTCTAGAATCTCTTAAAACGAAAAAACTTTCCTTCTAATAATGCAATGCCAAGGATTGACTATTTTAAGTGGGCGTGTTTCAGACGTCTTTAACGTTCGTTTAAGTCTAAGCAAAAGACAGATCTCACATGTTCTGTCACTCATTTCTAACACTTTAGATGTAAAATATGCTGGTTGGATACAATGTCCATGTCTAGAATCTCATAAAACGGAAAAACTTTCCTCCTAATACTGCAATGCCAAGGATTGACTATTTTAAGTGGGCGTGTCTCAGATGTCTTTACTGTTCGTTTGATTCCTAGCAAAAGACAGATATCACATGATCAGTCACTCAATTCTAATACTTTAGATGTAAAATATGCTGATTGGATACAATATCCATGTCTAGAAACTCTTAAAACGGAAAAACTTTCCTCCTAATACTGCAATGCCAAGGATTGACTATTTTAAGTGTGCGTGTCTCAGACGTCTTTAACTTTCATGTGATTCTTATCAAATATCTCGAAACTCTTCAAACGGAAAAACTTTCCTCCTAATACTGCAATGCCAAGGATTGACTTTGTTAAGTGGGCATGTCTCAGACGTCTTTAATTTTGAGTTGATTCTTAGCAAAAGACAGATATCACATGTTCAGTCACTAATTTCTTACAGTTTAGATGTAAAATATATTGGTTAGTTACAACATCAATGCCAAGCAACTCTTGAATGTGAAAAAAACATCCTCCTAATACTGCAATACCAAGGATTGAGTATTTCATGAGGGCATGTCACAGACGCCTTTAATTTTGAGTTGATTCTTAGCAAAAGACAGAAATCACATGTTCAGTCACTCATTTCTGACACCTTAAGTGTACAATATGCTGATTGGATACAATAGCCATGTCTCGAAACTCTTAAAACGGAAAAATTTCCTCCTAATACTGCAATGCCAAGGATTGACTATTTTAAGTGGGCGTGTCTCAGATGTCTTTACTTTTCGTTTGATTCCTAGCAAAAGACAGATATCACATGATCAGTCACTCAATTCTAATACTTTAGATGTAAAATATGCTGGTTGGATACAATATCCATGTCTCGAAACTCTTCAAACGGAAAAACTTTCCTCCTAATACTGCAATGCCAAGGATTGACTTTGTTAAGTGGGCGTGTCTCAGACGTCTTTAATTTTGAGTTGATTCTTAGCAAAAGACAGATATCACATGTTCAGTCACTAATTTCTTACAGTTTAGATGTAAAATATATTGGTTAGTTACAACATCAATGTCAAGCAACTCTTGAATGTGAAAAAAACCTCCTCCTAATACTGCAATACCAAGGATTGAGTATTTCATGAGGGCATGTCACAGACGCCTTTAATTTTGAGTTGATTCTTAGCAAAAGAAAGAAATCACATGTTCAATCACTCATTTCTGACACTTCAAGTGTACAACATGCTGGTTGGATACAATATCCATGTCTCGAAACTCTTAAAACGGAAAAACTTTCCTCCTAATACTGCAATGCCAAGGATTGACTATTTTAAGTGGGCGTGTCTCAGACGTCTTTAATTTTGAGTTGATTCTTAGCAAAAGACAGATATCACATGTTCAGTTACTCATTTCTTACAGTTTAGATGTAAAATATATTTGATAGTTACAACATCAATGTCAAGCAACTCTTGAATGTGAAAAAACATCCTCCTAATACTGCAATACCAAGGATTGAGTATTTCATGAGGGCATGTCTCAGATGTCTTAAATTTTAAGTTGATTCTTAGCAAAAGACAGATATCACATGTTCAGTCACTCATTTCTAACACTTTAGATGTAAAATATGCTGGTTGGATACAATGTCCATGTCTAGAATCTCTTAAAACGAAAAAACTTTCCTCCTAATACTGCAATGCCAAGGATTGACTATTTTAAGTGGGAGTGTTTCAGACGTCTTTAACTTTCGTTTAAGTCTAAGCAAAAGACAGATCTCACATATTCTGTCACTCATTTCTAACACTTTAGATGTAAAATATGCTGGTTGGATACAATGTCCATGTCTAGAATCTCTTAAAACGGAAAAACTTTCCTCCTAATACTGCAATGCCAAAGATTGACTATTTTAAGTGTGCGTCTCTCAGATGTCTTTAACTTTCATTTGATTCTTAGCAAATGTCTCAAAACTCTTCAAACGGAAAAACTTTCCTCCTAATACTGCAATGCCAAGGATTGACTTTGTTAAGTGGGCATGTCTCAGACGTCTTTAATTTTGAGTTGATTCTTAGCAAAAGACAGATATCACATGTTCAGTCACTAATTTCTTACAGTTTAGATGTAAAATATATTGGTTAGTTACAACATCAATGCCAAGCAACTCTTGCATGTGAAAAAAACATCCTCCTAATACTGCAATACCAAGGATTGAGTATTTCATGAGGGCATGTCACAGACGCCTTTAATTTTGAGTTGATTCTTAGCAAAAGACAGAAATCACATGTTCAGTCACTCATTTCTGACACCTTAAGTGTACAATATGCTGATTGGATACAATATCCATGTCTCGAAACTCTTAAAACGGAAAAACTTTCCTCCCAATACTGCAATGCCAAGGATTGACTATTTTAAGTGGGCGTGTCTCAGATGTCTTTACTTTTCGTTTGATTCCTAGCAAAAGACAGATATCACATGATCAGTCACTCAATTCTAATACTTTAGATGTAAAATATGCTGGTTGGATACAATATCCATGTCTCGAAACTCTTCAAACGGTAAAACTTTCCTCCTAATACTGCAATGCCAAGGATTGACTTTGTTAAGTGGGCGTGTCTCAGACGTCTTTAATTTTGAGTTGATTCTTAGCAAAAGACAGATATCACATGTTCAGTCACTAATTTCTTACAGTTTAGATGTAAAATATATTGGTTAGTTACAACATCAATGTCAAGCAACTCTTGAATGTGAAAAAAACCTCCTCCTAATACTGCAATACCAAGGATTGAGTATTTCATGAGGGCATGTCACAGACGCCTTTAATTTTGAGTTGATTCTTAGCAAAAGAAAGAAATCACATGTTCAATCACTCATTTCTGACACTTCAAGTGTACAACATGCTGGTTGGATACAATATCCATGTCTCGAAACTCTTAAAACGGAAAAACTTTCCTCCTAATACTGCAATGCCAAGGATTGACTATTTTAAGTGGGCGTGTCTCAGATGTCTTCACTTTTCTTTTGATTCCTAGTTAAAGACAGATATCACATGATCAGTCACTCAATTCTAATACTTTAGATGTAAAATATGCTGGTTGGATACAATATCCATGTCTCGAAACTCTTCAAACGGAAAAACTTTCCTCCTAATACTGCAATGCCAAGGATTGACTTTGTTAAGTGGGCGTGTCTCAGACGTCTTTAATTTTGAGTTGATTCTTAGCAAAAGACAGATATCACATGTTCAGTCACTAATTTCTTACAGTTTAGATGTAAAATATATTGGTTAGTTACAACATCAATGTCAAGCAACTCTTGAATGTGAAAAAAACCTCCTCCTAATACTGCAATACCAAGGATTGAGTATTTCATGAGGGCATGTCACAGACGCCTTTAATTTTGAGTTGATTCTTAGCAAAAGAAAGAAATCACATGTTCAATCACTCATTTCTGACACTTCAAGTGTACAACATGCTGGTTGGATACAATATCCATGTCTCGAAACTCTTAAAACGGAAAAACTTTCCTCCTAATACTGCAATGCCAAGGATTGACTATTTTAAGTGGGCGTGTCTCAGACGTCTTTAATTTTGAGTTGATTCTTAGCAAAAGACAGATATCACATGTTCATTTACTCATTTCTTACAGTTTAGATGTAAAATATATTTGATAGTTACAACATCAATGTCAAGCAACTCTTGAATGTGAAAAAACATCCTCCTAATACTGCAATACCAAGGATTGAGTATTTCATGAGGGCATGTCTCAGATGTCTTAAATTTTAAGTTGATTCTTAGCAAAAGACAGATATCACATGTTCAGTCACTCATTTCTAACACTTTAGATGTAAAATATGCTGGTTGGATACAATGTCCATGTCTAGAATCTCTTAAAACGAAAAAACTTTCCTCCTAATACTGCAATGCGAAGGATTGACTATTTTAAGTGGGAGTGTTTCAGACGTCTTTAACTTTCGTTTAAGTCAAAGCAAAAGACAGATCTCACATATTCTGTCACTCATTTCTAACACTTTAGATGTAAAATATGCTGGTTGGATACAATGTCCATGTCTAGAATCTCTTAAAACGGAAAAACTTTCCTCCTAATACTGCAATGCCAAAGATTGACTATTTTAAGTGTGCGTCTCTCAGATGTCTTTAACTTTCATTTGATTCTTAGCAAATGTCTCAAAACTCTTCAAACGGAAAAACTTTCCTCCTAATACTGCAATGCCAAGGATTGACTTTGTTAAGTGGGCATGTCTCAGACGTCTTTAATTTTGAGTTGATTCTTAGCAAAAGACAGATATCACATGTTCAGTCACTAATTTCTTACAGTTTAGATGTAAAATATATTGGTTAGTTACAACATCAATGTCAAGCAACTCTTGAATGTGAAAAAAACCTCCTCCTAATACTGCAATACCAAGGATTGAGTATTTCATGAGGGCATGTCACAGACGCCTTTAATTTTGAGTTGATTCTTAGCAAAAGAAAGAAATCACATGTTCAATCACTCATTTCTGACACTTCAAGTGTACAACATGCTGGTTGGATACAATATCCATGTCTCGAAACTCTTAAAACGGAAAAACTTTCCTCCTAATACTGCAATGCCAAGGATTGACTATTTTAAGTGGGCGTGTCTCAGACGTCTTTAATTTTGAGTTGACTCTTAGCAAAAGACAGATATCACATGTTCATTTACTCATTTCTTACAGTTTAGATGTAAAATATATTTGATAGTTACAACATCAATGTCAAGCAACTCTTGAATGTGAAAAAACATCCTCCTAATACTGCAATACCAAGGATTGAGTATTTCATGAGGGCATGTCTCAGATGTCTTAAATTTTAAGTTGATTCTTAGCAAAAGACAGATATCACATGTTCAGTCACTCATTTCTAACACTTTAGATGTAAAATATGCTGGTTGGATACAATGTCCATGTCTAGAATCTCTTAAAACGAAAAAACTTTCCTCCTAATACTGCAATGCGAAGGATTGACTATTTTAAGTGGGAGTGTTTCAGACGTCTTTAACTTTCGTTTAAGTCTAAGCAAAAGACAGATCTCACATATTCTGTCACTCATTTCTAACACTTTAGATGTAAAATATGCTGGTTGGATACAATGTCCATGTCTAGAATCTCTTAAAACGGAAAAACTTTCCTCCTAATACTGCAATGCCAAAGATTGACTATTTTAAGTGTGCGTCTCTCAGATGTCTTTAACTTTCATTTGATTCTTAGCAAATGTCTCAAAACTCTTCAAACGGAAAAACTTTCCTCCTAATACTGCAATGCCAAGGATTGACTTTGTTAAGTGGGCATGTCTCAGACGTCTTTAATTTTGAGTTGATTCTTAGCAAAAGACAGATATCACATGTTCAGTCACTAATTTCTTACAGTTTAGATGTAAAATATATTGGTTAGTTACAACATCAATGTCAAGCAACTCTTGAATGTGAAAAAAACCTCCTCCTAATACTGCAATACCAAGGATTGAGTATTTCATGAGGGCATGTCACAGACGCCTTTAATTTTGAGTTGATTCTTAGCAAAAGAAAGAAATCACATGTTCAATCACTCATTTCTGACACTTCAAGTGTACAACATGCTGGTTGGATACAATATCCATGTCTCGAAACTCTTAAAACGGAAAAACTTTCCTCCTAATACTGCAATGCCAAGGATTGACTATTTTAAGTGGGCGTGTCTCAGACGTCTTTAATTTTGAGTTGACTCTTAGCAAAAGACAGATATCACATGTTCATTTACTCATTTCTTACAGTTTAGATGTAAAATATATTTGATAGTTACAACATCAATGTCAAGCAACTCTTGAATGTGAAAAAACATCCTCCTAATACTGCAATACCAAGGATTGAGTATTTCATGAGGGCATGTCTCAGATGTCTTAAATTTTAAGTTGATTCTTAGCAAAAGACAGATATCACATGTTCAGTCACTCATTTCTAACACTTTAGATGTAAAATATGCTGGTTGGATACAATGTCCATGTCTAGAATCTCTTAAAACGAAAAAACTTTCCTCCTAATACTGCAATGCGAAGGATTGACTATTTTAAGTGGGAGTGTTTCAGACGTCTTTAACTTTCGTTTAAGTCTAAGCAAAAGACAGATCTCACATATTCTGTCACTCATTTCTAACACTTTAGATGTAAAATATGCTGGTTGGATACAATGTCCATGTCTAGAATCTCTTAAAACGGAAAAACTTTCCTCCTAATACTGCAATGCCAAAGATTGACTATTTTAAGTGTGCGTCTCTCAGATGTCTTTAACTTTCATTTGATTCTTAGCAAATGTCTCAAAACTCTTCAAACGGAAAAACTTTCCTCCTAATACTGCAATGCCAAGGATTGACTTTGTTAAGTGGGCATGTCTCAGACGTCTTTAATTTTGAGTTGATTCTTAGCAAAAGACAGATATCACATGTTCAGTCACTAATTTCTTACAGTTTAGATGTAAAATATATTGGTTAGTTACAACATCAATGCCAAGCAACTCTTGAATGTGAAAAAAACATCCTCCTAATACTGCAATACCAAGGATTGAGTATTTCATGAGGGCATGTCACAGACGCCTTTAATTTTGAGTTGATTCTTAGCAAAAGACAGAAATCACATGTTCAGTCACTCATTTCTGACACCTTAAGTGTACAATATGCTGATTGGATACAATAGCCATGTCTCGAAACTCTTAAAACGGAAAAACTTTCCTCCTAATACTGCAATGCCAAGGATTGACTATTTTAAGTGGGCGTGTCTCAGATGTCTTTACTTTTCGTTTGATTCCTAGCAAAAGACAGATATCACATGATCAGTCACTCAATTCTAATACTTTAGATGTAAAATATGCTGGTTGGATACAATATCCATGTCTCGAAACTCTTCAAACGGAAAAACTTTCCTCCTAATACTGCAATGCCAAGGATTGACTTTGTTAAGTGGGCGTGTCTCAGACGTCTTTAATTTTGAGTTGATTCTTAGCAAAAGACAGATATCACATGTTCAGTCACTAATTTCTTACAGTTTAGATGTAAAATATATTGGTTAGTTACAACATCAATGTCAAGCAACTCTTGAATGTGAAAAAAACCTCCTCCTAATACTGCAATACCAAGGATTGAGTATTTCATGAGGGCATGTCACAGACGCCTTTAATTTTGAGTTGATTCTTAGCAAAAGAAAGAAATCACATGTTCAATCACTCATTTCTGACACTTCAAGTGTACAACATGCTGGTTGGATACAATATCCATGTCTCGAAACTCTTAAAACGGAAAAACTTTCCTCCTAATACTGCAATGCCAAGGATTGACTATTTTAAGTGGGCGTGTCTCAGACGTCTTTAATTTTGAGTTGATTCTTAGCAAAAGACAGATATCACATGTTCATTTACTCATTTCTTACAGTTTAGATGTAAAATATATTTGATAGTTACAACATCAATGTCAAGCAACTCTTGAATGTGAAAAAACATCCTCCTAATACTGCAATACCAAGGATTGAGTATTTCATGAGGGCATGTCTCAGATGTCTTAAATTTTAAGTTGATTCTTAGCAAAAGACAGATATCACATGTTCAGTCACTCATTTCTAACACTTTAGATGTAAAATATGCTGGTTGGATACAATGTCCATGTCTAGAATCTCTTAAAACGAAAAAACTTTCCTCCTAATACTGCAATGCGAAGGATTGACTATTTTAAGTGGGAGTGTTTCAGACGTCTTTAACTTTCGTTTAAGTCTAAGCAAAAGACAGATCTCACATATTCTGTCACTCATTTCTAACACTTTAGATGTAAAATATGCTGGTTGGATACAATGTCCATGTCTAGAATCTCTTAAAACGGAAAAACTTTCCTCCTAATACTGCAATGCCAAAGATTGACTATTTTAAGTGTGCGTCTCTCAGATGTCTTTAACTTTCATTTGATTCTTAGCAAATGTCTCAAAACTCTTCAAACGGAAAAACTTTCCTCCTAATACTGCAATGCCAAGGATTGACTTTGTTAAGTGGGCATGTCTCAGACGTCTTTAATTTTGAGTTGATTCTTAGCAAAAGACAGATATCACATGTTCAGTCACTAATTTCTTACAGTTTAGATGTAAAATATATTGGTTAGTTACAACATCAATGTCAAGCAACTCTTGAATGTGAAAAAACATCCTCCTAATACTGCAATGCGAAGGATTGACTATTTTAAGTGGGCGTGTCTCAGACGTCTTTAATTTTCGTTTGATTCTTAGCAAAAGACAGATATCACATGTTCAGTCACTCATTTCTAACATTTTAGATGTAAAATATGCTGGTTGGATACAATATCCATGTCTCGAAACTCTTCAAACGGAAAAACCTTCCTCCTAATACTGCAATGCCAAGGATTGACTTTGTTAAGTGGGCGTGTCTCAGACGTCTTTAACTTTCGTTTGATTCTTAGCAAAAGATAGATATCACATTTTCTGTCACTCATTTCTAACACTTTAGATGTAAAATATGCTGGTTGGATACAATATCCATGTCTCGAAACTCTTCAAACGGAAAAACTTTCATCTTAATACTACAATGCCAAGGATTGACTTTGTTAAGTGGGCGTGTCTCAGACGTCTTTAACTTTCGTTTAAGTCTAAGGAAAAGTCAGATATCACATGTTCTGTCACTCATTTCTAACACTTTAGATGTAAAATATGCTGGTTGGATACAATATCCATGTCTAGATACTCTTAAAACGGAAAAACTTTCCTCCTAATACTGCAATGCCAAGGATTGACTATTTTAAGTGGGCGTCTCTCAGATGTCTTTACTGTTCGTTTGATTCCTAGCAAAAGACAGATATCACATGATCAGTCACTCAATTCTAATACTTTATATGTAAAATATGCTGGTTGGATACAATATCCATGTCTAGAAACTCTTAAAACGGAAAAACTTTCCTCCTAATACTGCAATGCGAAGGATTGACTATTTTAAGTGGGCGTGTCTCAGACGTCTTTAATTTTCGTTTGATTCTTAGCAAAAGACAAATATCACATGTTCAGTCACTCATTTCTAACACTTTAGATGTAAAATATGCTGGTTGGATACAATATCCATGTCTCGAAACTCTTAAAACGGAAAAACTTTTCTCCTAATACTGCAATGCCCAGGATTGACTATTTTAAGTGGGCGTGTCTCAGATGTCTTTACTTTTCGTTTGATTCCTAGTTAAAGACAGATATCACATGATCAGTCACTCAATTCTAATACTTTAGATGTAAAATATGCTGGTTGGATACAATATCCATGTCTAGAAACTCTTAAAACGGAAAAACTTTCCTCCTAATACTGCAATGCCAAGGATTGACTATTTTAAGTGGGCGTGTCTCAGACGTCTTTAATTTTCGTTTGATTCTTAGCAAAAGATAGATATCACATTTTCTGTCACTCATTTCTAACACTTTAGATGTAAAATATGCTGGTTGGATACAATATCCATGTCTCGAAACTCTTCAAACGGAAAAACTTTCCTCCGAATACTGCAATGCCAAGGATTGACTTTGTTAAGTGGGCGTGTCTCAGACGTCTTTAATTTTGAGTTGATTCTTAGCAAAAGACAGATATCACATGTTCAGTCACTAATTTCTTACAGTTTAGATGTAAAATATATTGGTTAGTTACAACATCAATGTCAAGCAACTCTTGAATGTGAAAAAAACCTCCTCCTAATACTGCAATACCAAGGATTGAGTATTTCATGAGGTCATGTCACAGACGCCTTTAATTTTGAGTTGATTCTTAGCAAAAGAAAGAAATCACATGTTCAGTCACTCATTTCTGACACTTCAAGTGTACAACATGCTGGTTGGATACAATATCCATGTCTCGAAACTCTTAAAACGGAAAAACTTTCCTCCTAATACTGCAATGCCAAGGATTGACTATTTTAAGTGGGCGTGTCTCAGACGTCTTTAATTTTGAGTTGATTCTTAGCAAAAGACAGATATCACATGTTCAGTTACTCATTTCTTACAGTTTAGATGTAAAATATATTTGATAGTTACAACATCAATGTCAAGCAACTCTTGAATGTGAAAAAACATCCTCCTAATACTGCAATGCCAAGGATTGACTATTTTAAGTGGGCGTCTCTCAGATGTCTTTACTTTTCGTTTGATTCCTAGCAAAAGACAGATATCACATGATCAGTCACTCAATTCTAATACTTTAGATGTAAAATATGCTGGTTGGATACAATATCCATGTCTAGAAACTCTTAAAACGGAAAAACTTTCCTCCTAATACTGCAATGCCAAGGATTGACTATTTTAAGTGGGCGTGTCTCAGACGTCTTTAATTTTCGTTTGATTCTTAGCAAAAGATAGATATCACATTTCTGTCACTCATTTCTAACACTTTAGATGTAAAATATGCTGGTTGGATACAATATCCATGTCTCGAAACTCTTCAAACGGAAAAACTTTCCTCCTAATACTGCAATGCCAAGGATTGACTTTGTTAAGTGGGCGTGTCTCAGACGTCTTAATTTTGAGTTGATTCTTAGCAAAAGACAGATATCACATGTTCAGTCACTAATTTCTTACAGTTTAGATGTAAAATATATTGGTTAGTTACAACATCAATGTCAAGCAACTCTTGAATGTGAAAAAAACCTCCTCCTAATACTGCAATACCAAGGATTGAGTATTTCATGAGGTCATGTCACAGACGCCTTTAATTTTGAGTTGATTCTTAGCAAAAGACAGAAATCACATGTTCAGTCACTCATTTCTGACACTTCAAGTGTACAACATGCTGGTTGGATACAATATCCATGTCTCGAAACTCTTCAAACGGAAAAACTTTCCTCCTAATACTGCAATGCCAAGGATTGACTTTGTTAAGTGGGCGTGTCTCAGACGTCTTTAATTTTGAGTTGATTCTTAGCAAAAGACAGATATCACATGTTCAGTCACTAATTTCTTACAGTTTAGATGTAAAATATATTGGTTAGTTACAACATCAATGTCAAGCAACTCTTGAATGTGAAAAAAACCTCCTCCTAATACTGCAATACCAAGGATTGAGTATTTCATGAGGGCATGTCACAGACGCCTTTAATTTTGAGTTGATTCTTAGCAAAAGAAAGAAATCACATGTTCAGTCACTCATTTCTGACACTTCAAGTGTACAACATGCTGGTTGGATACAATATCCATGTCTCGAAACTCTTAAAACGGAAAAATTTTCCTCCTAATACTGCAATGCCAAGGATTGACTATTTTAAGTGGGCGTGTCTCAGACGTCTTTAATTTTGAGTTGATTCTTAGCAAAAGACAGATATCACATGTTCATTTACTCATTTCTTACAGTTTAGATGTAAAATATATTTGATAGTTACAACATCAATGTCAAGCAACTCTTGAATGTGAAAAAACATCCTCCTAATACTGCAATACCAAGGATTGAGTATTTCATGAGGGCATGTCTCAGATGTCTTAAATTTTAAGTTGATTCTTAGCAAAGACAGATATCACATGTTCAGTCACTCATTTCTAACACTTTAGATGTAAAATATGCTGGTTGGATACAATGTCCATGTCTAGAATCTCTTAAAACGAAAAAACTTTCCTCCTTATACTGCAATGCGAAGGATTGACTATTTTAAGTGGGAGTGTTTCAGACGTCTTTAACTTTCGTTTAAGTCTAAGCAAAAGACAGATCTCACATATTCTGTCACTCATTTCTAACACTTTAGATGTAAAATATGCTGGTTGGATACAATGTCCATGTCTAGAATCTCTTAAAACGGAAAAACTTTCCTCCTAATACTGCAATGCCAAGGATTGACTTTGTTAAGTGGGCATGTCTCAGACGTCTTTAATTTTGAGTTGATTCTTAGCAAAAGACAGATATCACATGTTCAGTCACTAATTTCTTACAGTTTAGATGTAAAATATATTGGTTAGTTACAACATCAATGTCAAGCAACTCTTGAATGTGAAAAAACATCCTCCTAATACTGCAATGCGAAGGATTGACTATTTTAAGTGGGCGTGTCTCAGACGTCTTTAATTTTCGTTTGATTCTTAGCAAAAGACAGATATCACATGTTCAGTCACTCATTTCTAACATTTTAGATGTAAAATATGCTGGTTGGATACAATATCCATGTCTCGAAACTCTTCAAACGGAAAAACCTTCCTCCTAATACTGCAATGCCAAGGATTGACTTTGTTAAGTGGGTGTGTCTCAGACGTCTTTAACTTTCGTTTGATTCTTAGCAAAAGATAGATATCACATTTTCTGTCACTCATTTCTAACACTTTAGATGTAAAATATGCTGGTTGGATACAATATCCATGTCTCGAAACTCTTCAAACGGAAAAACTTTCATCTTAATACTACAATGCCAAGGATTGACTTTGTTAAGTGGGCGTGTCTCAGACGTCTTTAACTTTCGTTTAAGTCTAAGCAAAAGACAGATATCACATGTTCTGTCACTCATTTCTAACACTTTAGATGTAAAATATGCTGGTTGGATACAATATCCATGTCTAGATACTCTTAAAACGGAAAAACTTTCCTCCTAATACTGCAATGCCAAGGATTGACTATTTTAAGTGGGCGTGTCTCAGATGTCTTTACTGTTCGTTTGATTCCTAGCAAAAGACAGATATCACATGATCAGTCACTCAATTCTAATACTTTAGATGTAAAATATGCTGGTTGGATACAATATCCATGTCTAGAAACTCTTAAAACGGAAAAACTTTCCTCCTAATACTGCAATGCGAAGGATTGACTATTTTAAGTGGGCGTGTCTCAGACGTCTTTAATTTTCGTTTGATTCTTAGCAAAAGACAAATATCACATGTTCAGTCACTCATTTCTAACACTTTAGATGCAAAATATGCTGGTTGGATACAATATCCATGTCTCGAAACTCTTAAAACGGAAAAACTTTCCTCCTAATACTGCAATGCCCAGGATTGACTATTTTAAGTGGGCGTGTCTCAGATGTCTTCACTTTTCTTTTGATTCCTAGTTAAAGACAGATATCACATGATCAGTCACTCAATTCTAATACTTTAGATGTAAAATATGCTGGTTGGATACAACATCCATGTCTAGAAACTCTTAAAACGGAAAAACTTTCCTCCTAATACTGCAATGCCAAGGATTGACTATTTTAAGTGGGCGTGTCTCAGACGTCTTTAATTTTCGTTTGATTCTTAGCAAAAGATAGATATCACATTTTCTGTCACTCATTTCTAACACTTTAGATGTAAAATATGCTGGTTGGATACAATATCCATGTCTCGAAACTTTTCAAACGGAAAAACTTTCCTCCTAATACTGCAATGCCAAGGATTGACTTTGTTAAGTGGGCGTGTCTCAGACGTCTTTAATTTTGAGTTGATTCTTAGCAAAAGACAGATATCACATGTTCAGTCACTAATTTCTTACAGTTTAGATGTAAAATATATTGGTTAGTTACAACATCAATGTCAAGCAACTCTTGAATGTGAAAAAAACCTCCTCCTAATACTGCAATACCAAGGATTGAGTATTTCATGAGGTCATGTCACAGACGCCTTTAATTTTGAGTTGATTCTTAGCAAAAGACAGAAATCACATGTTCAGTCACTCATTTCTGACACTTCAAGTGTACAACATGCTGGTTGGATACAATATCCATGTCTCGAAACTCTTAAAACGGAAAAACTTTCCTCCTAATACTGCAATGCCAAGGATTGACTATTTTAAGTGGGCGTGTCTCAGACGTCTTTAATTTTGAGTTGATTCTTAGCAAAAGACAGATATCACATGTTCAGTTACTCATTTCTTACAGTTTAGATGTAAAATATATTTGATAGTTACAACATTAATGTCAAGCAACTCTTGAATGTGAAAAAACATCCTCCTAATACTGCAATACCAAGGATTGAGTATTTCATGAGGGCATGTCTCAGATGTCTTAAATTTTAAGTTGATTCTTAGCAAAAGACAGATATCACATGTTCAGTCACTCATTTCTAACACTTTAGATGTAAAATATGCTGGTTGGATACAATATCCATGTCTAGAAACTCTTAAAACGGAAAAACTTTCCTCCTAATACTGCAATGCCAAGGATTGACTATTTTAAGTGGGCGTGTCTCAGACGTCTTTAAGTTTCGTTTGATTCTTAGCAAAAGATAGATATCACATTTCTGTCACTCATTTCTAACACTTTAGATGTAAAATATGCTGGTTGGATACAATATCCATGTCTCGAAACTCTTCAAACGGAAAAACTTTCCTCCTAATACTGCAATGCCAAGGATTGACTTTGTTAAGTGGGCGTGTCTCAGACGTCTTTAATTTTGAGTTGATTCTTAGCAAAAGACAGATATCACATGTTCAGTCACTAATTCCTTACAGTTTTGATGTAAAATATATAGGTTAGTTACAACATCAATGTCAAGCAACTCTTGAATGTGAAAAAAAACTCCTCCTAATACTGCAATACCAAGGATTGAGTATTTCATGAGGTCATGTCACAGACGCCTTTAATTTTGAGTTGATTCTTAGCAAAAGACAGAAATCACATGTTCAGTCACTCATTTCTGACACATCAAGTGTACAACATGCTGGTTGGATACAATATCCATGTCTCGAAACTCTTCAAACGGAAAAACTTTCCTCCTAATACTGCAATGCCAAGGATTGACTTTGTTAAGTGGGCGTGTCTCAGACGTCTTTAATTTTGAGTTGATTCTTAGCAAAAGACAGATATCACATGTTCAGTCACTAATTTCTTACAGTTTAGATGTAAAATATATTGGTTAGTTACAACATCAATGTCAAGCAACTCTTGAATGTGAAAAAAAACCTCCTCCTAATACTGCAATACCAAGGATTGAGTATTTCATGAGGTCATGTCACAGACGCCTTTAATTTTGAGTCAATTCTTAGCAAAAGACAGAAATCACATGTTCAGTCACTCATTTCTGACACTTCAAGTGTACAACATGCTGGTTGGATACAATATCCATGTCTCGAAACTCTTAAAACGGAAAAACTTTCCTCCTAATACTGCAATGCCAAGGATTGACTATTTTAAGTGGGCGTGTCTCAGACGTCTTTAATTTTGAGTTGATTCTTAGCAAAAGACAGATATCACATGTTCAGTTACTCATTTCTTACAGTTTAGATGTAAAATATATTTGATAGTTACAACATCAATGTCAAGCAACTCTTGAATGTGAAAAAACATCCTCCTAATACTGCAATACCAAGGATTGAGTATTTCATGAGGGCATGTCTCAGATGTCTAAAATTTTAAGTTGATTCTTAGCAAAAGACAGTTATCACATGTTCAGTCACTCATTTCTAACACTTTAGATGTAAAATATGCTGGTTGGATACAATGTCCATGTCTAGAATCTCTTAAAACGAAAAAACTTTCCTCCTAATACTGCAATGCCAAGGATTGACTATTTTAAGTGGGAGTGTTTCAGACGTCTTTAATTTTCGTTTGATTCTTAGCAAAAGATAGATATCACATTTTTTGTCACTCATTTCTAACACTTTAGATGTAAAATATGCTGGTTGGATACAATATCCATGTCTCGAAACTCTTCAAACGGAAAAACTTTCCTCCTAATACTGCAATGCCAAGGATTGACTTTGTTAAGTGGGCGTGTCTCAGACGTCTTTAATTTTCGTTTGAGTCTAAGCAAAAGACAGATCTCACATATTCTGTCACTCATTTCTAACACTTTAGATGTAAAATATGCTGGTTGGATACAATGTCCATGTCTAGAATCTATTAAAACGGAAAAACTTTCCTCCTAATACTGCAATGCCAAAGATTGACTATTTTAAGTGTGCGTCTCTCAGACGTCTTTAACTTTCATTTGATTCTTAGCAAATGTCTCAAAACTCTTCAAACAGAAAAACTTTCCTCCTAATACTGCAATACCAAGGATTGACTTTGTAAAGTGGGCATGTCTCAGACGTCTTTAATTTTGAGTTGATTCTTAGCAAAAGACAGATGTCACATGTTCAGTCACTAATTTCTTACAGTTTAGATGTAAAATATATTGGTTAGTTACAACATCAATATCAAGCAACTCTTGAATGTGAAAAAACATCCTCCTAATACTGCAATGCCAAGGATTGACTATTTTAAGTGGGCGTGTCTCAGACGTCTTTAATTTTCGTTTGATTCTTAGCAAAAGACAGACATCACATGTTCAGTCACTCATTTCTAACATTTTAGATGTAAAATATGCTGGTTGGATACAATATCCATGTCTCGAAACTCTTAAAATGGAAAAACTTTCCTCCTAATACTGCAATGCCAAGGATTGACTATTCTAAGTGGGTGTGTCTCAGACGTCTTTAATTTTCGTTTGATTCTTAGCAAAAGATAGATATCACATTTTCTGTCACTCATTTCTAACACTTTAGATGTAAAATATGCTGGTTATATAATATCCATGTCTCGAAACTCTTCAAACGGAAAAACTTTCCTCCTAATACTGCAATGCCAAGGATTGACTATTTTAAGGGGGCGTGTCTCAGACGTCTTTAATTTTCGTTTGATTCTTAGCAAAAGATAGATGTCACATTTTCTGTCACTCATTTCTAACACTTTAGATGTAAAATATGCTGGTTGGATACAATATCCATGTCTCGAAACTCTTCAAACGGAAAAACTTTCCTCCTAATACTGCAATGCCAAGGATTGACTTTGTTAAGTGGGCGTGTCTCAGACGTCTTTAATTTTCGTTTGATTCTTAGCAAAAGATAGATATCACATTTTCTGTCACTCATTTCTAATACTTTAGATGTAAAATATGCTGGTTGGATACAATATCCATGTCTAGAAACTCTTAAAACGGAAAAACTTTCCTCCTAATACTGCAATGCCAAGGATCGACTATTTTAAGGGTTAGAACTATTTCTGAATTTTCATTTTTGCGGTTTCCATGGAAACATGACTCTTTGAGGAAGTCGTTTTGTGCGGAGCATATCTCCAAAACTATTCATGCTAGCCTCATCAAACTTCATACACATGTCAACTATGATCCCTAGTTGTGCCTTTTGAGGGTTAGAACTATTTCTGAATTTTCATTTTTGCGGTTTCCATGGAAACATGACTAAAAAGTGACTCTTTGAGGAAGTCGTTTTGTGCAGAGCATATCTCCCAAACTATTCATGCTAGCTTCACCAAACTTCATACACTTATCAACCATGATCCCTAGATGTGCCTTTTGAGGGTTAGACCAACAAATTATTTTTATTTTTTGCGGGTTCCATGGAAACATGACTAAAACAGTGACTCTATGACCAAGTCTTTTGTCCGGAGCATATCTCTCAAACTATTCATGCTAGCTTCATCAAACTTCATACACTTATCAATCATGATCCCTAGATGTGCCATTTGAGGATAAGACCATCACATTTTTTTAATTTTTGGCGGTTTCCATGGAAACATGACTAAAACAGTGACTCTATGACAAAGTCTTTTGTCTGATCATATCTCCCAAACTATTTATGCTAGCTTCACCAAACTTCATACACTTATATATGGATTTTCTTCTCTGTGGTTTCTTTGGAAAACATAACAAAAATAGTTTTGTCCTCAGTGCATCTCGTAGAATATTCATGATAACTACCTCAAATTTGAAACAAAGATCAACCATTATCTCTAGATGTACCCTTTTAATTGTAAAACCTATTAATGAATTCGGTATTTGGGTTTCAGTTGAAAGAAGACTTACACAATGACTTACTGTATACTCAACGATCGTACTTTAACCAATATTAATCAGTTTTACTATTTGAAATTCTTTGAACAAAGTGGAGAGCGGGGGTATGTGAGCTTTGCTCGCTTCTTCACTTGTTGGGGCAGTAGCACGTTTTTTTAAAATTTTATATTTAAAATTTTTCTCGGATAATTGTACGTTAATGCTTAATGTATTATTTTGATAGTGTCAAAAATCTCATAACATTAACCAATAATCCATAATCAGAGAACAAATTATAAAGATTCACATGAAGTCCTTTGGCAGACATTTTTGTGTGAACACCTTCAATTCATTTTATGAAAGAAAAGGAAAACGCATGGCTGAACTTAGCGTGATATTATATTTTATTTTTTACTCCCTTATTTTAAATAAATACATTGTCCTTCAATTGTAACCCTTTATTTTCATTTCCCTGACATCATCTCATATTCCCACTAAAAACGTGCTACTGCCCCTTTAAAGCAATGATATAGTGGCTGTACATTCACTAACATGCCTACATTTTGATAATTTCAGCAGCTGTTCGGAGCAACACATACACACACTCAGCTTTGGGTGTCCTCAGATAGGAAACCATTTGAGAATGCAGAATTCCCAACTCCTGAAAACCAGGTATGTAGATTTATTTACCATATTTCGAATGGTATGTGTCTCGAATAGAGGCTGGGGATATGGAGGGATTTGGTCATGGATTTGGTCAAGGATTATTCTGGAAAAGGATATCATGTTTACATGGCAATTTTTATTCGTCTGTGACATTGTACATAAACTTGTGGAAGTGTGGTTTCGGGGCAACGGGGATGTTGAGAGGAACAAGAATGTATTTGTTTCCGCATTGGATATATGCCTCATCATTTATAATATATAAATCTTTGATTCAATGTTGACTAAAGACATGACAATAATGACTGAAATATTACCCAAGCGTCATTAAACCATAACTCTCTCACTCACTCACTCTAGGTTAATAAAAAGGAACAAGAATGGCACTTATGTATTTATTTCGACATTGGATATATGCCTCATCATTTATAATATATTAATCTTTGATTCAATGTTGACTAAAGTCATGACGCTAATGGCTGAAATATTATCCAAGCGTCATTAAACCATAACTCACTCACTCACTCACTCACTCACTCTAGGTTAATAAAAAGGTACAAGAATGGCACTTATGTATTTATTTCGCCATTGGATAGATGCCTCATCATTTATAATATATAAATCTTTAATTCTATGTTGACTAAAGACATGACGCTGATGGCTGAAATATTACCCAAGCGTCATTAAACCATAACTCTCTCACTCACTCACTCTAAGTTAATAAAAAGGTACAAGAATGGCACTTATGTATTTGTTTCCACATTAGATAGATGCCTCATCATTTATAATATATAAATCTTTGATTCAATGTTGACTAAAGTCATGCCGCTAATAGCTGAAATATTACCCAAGTGAAAATTCACTCATTAAGTCATTTTTATCCTCACAGGAGTATTACATTGCGGATGCTTCGGAGGACCAAGTGATGGTTTGTGTCAACCACAACAAGTCCACGACCAATCTGTACATCTCGGAAGTGATGGGGTTAAGGTTCTCTCTCTCCCTAGAAAATGTTGTCTACTTTAACCCTAAGGGGGCCAACAAGGACACTTGGTTAAGGTGCGTAAACCTTTGATCTCTCCGATGTTTAAAGATGAACACATAGAACATCATAACCTTAGGCTCTAAAGCTGATATTTGCATGATTACAAGTAATGTTTAACAATAAGGACACTTTTTATGGATGAACAACTTCTTTATTCTGTGTAAGTGACGTTTTGACGTAGATTCTAATGTCGTTGTCAAGCAAGTGATCAACATAGATTCTAATGCCGTTGTCAAGCAAGTGAACACGACATTAGAATCTATGTCAAAACGTTGCTCACACAGAATATAGAAGTTGTTGAACATGAAAAAAAGAGAAATAAATATAAAAATATAACCTTTGAATAACTATTTCACTGCGTCTTTGAAGGCACTCACAGTCAAAAATGAGTAACATTTTAAGAGCCGGCATTTCAATGTTTTTTTTCTAGGCCTGAATATCCATTTTCCCCTTGTCAACATCTTGAAAAAAAGGCTTGATGCGGGGGTTTGAAACTGACGCAGACCGAAACCAGAAACAAATTATTATTTTTTCTAGGCCTAATAAAAACCAATTTTACCCACAGATATTACACGAACGACACGTTTGCGGACATTCACCGCGTTGACGGTATGCGGGGGATCTTCATAGCCTCCCAGCTGATGGACAACACGTTTGACATAGATAAACAACGCAGTCTGATCACGTTCGACAAGGGTGGAGAATGGCAGCTCATCACAGCTCCGGCTGAAGGAGACCGTGAAGCGAACTGCTCTGTGAGTAACACTGCGCAATCTATAGCCTTGTATTAACTTATCAGCACCAAAATCAGTTTCTGAAACACTTTTCTCTAATGTAATTATGACCGCCTCTATTGGCTGAAATATTGCCCAAGTGGTGTTAACCATTAACTCACTCAATGTAATAATGATGTAAGATGATATTTTTGCCAGTTGCCAATGAGTCCTTTGAGAGCAGCTTAAGTTCTTTGAGTGACAACACAAAAAACTGTCAAAATGTGATAGACATAGAAGTTATGACAGTGTGTAAAATAGATTGGAAACCTAGCCAGTCCTGAAAATTAACTGGTCAATTCCTAAGGGGAAACAAAGAAATTTTTTTAGAAGTTACCGGTCCTGACCAAAAAGTAACCAGACCTGGCAAAAAGTAGCCACTTAAAGGACTGGCGGACAGGCAATTTTAAACACTGGTTATGATCGATAATAATATCATGAAAAGATACATTATTTACCATCTAGGGATAAGCATGCTTTTAGATCTGTCATCATCATCATCATCGTCGTCGTCGTCGTTATCATTGTCATCTTCTTTGTCATTGTCATCTTTTTCAGAATTATCATCATAATTGTCATCATCATACCCGTCATCATAATCGTCTTCATCATTTAATAATATTGTTTCACCTAGTTTATGATCAATAATAACCTCATCATGAAAAGATACATTATTTGCCATCTAGGGATAAGCGTGCCTTTAGATCTGTCATCATCATCACCATCGTCGTCGTCGTCATCATCATCATCATCATCATCATTATCATCATCTTCATCATCTCCTTCATCATTTAATAATATCATTGTTTCACCTACTAATCCATTCTCTTCACTGCGTTCACATCTACAGGGCAAGTTATCACTGTGGTCCACAACGAAGGTATATATATATGTTCCTATCTAATCAACATTGTAGATCAGAGTTATCTCCCTTTACTCATAGATGCAATGTCAAACCTACCAGGGACAAAACAGCAAAATATTTCTGTGACAGCTGCATAAACAAATCAGGAACACTTCTGAGTTGGTTCAGGATTCAAAATTTGGAAAACCTTCTAAAAGTAAACTGACATCTGTTCAATGGGTAAGAAAATTTGGAAGATCAGAATTACTTGTAAACAATTTCAAATACATAACAAGCTGAAGAAACATATTGAAAATCGAAAGAGGAATGTCATAGACAAGGTTTTATAAACTAAGGAAATGAACGTCTTAATGGTTTGAAACTTTGTCGTGTGGGGCTTCCTGGGGTACTCGAGTAATCGAGCCCGAGTCAGGTCCAGCTGGACTCGAATCAATTTCCTTGGACTTGACGACTCGAAAAGTTTATATCACTGTTATTTTTAAAGTTATTTCAGTTTGTTTGTCTGTAATGTGTGAAGAGAGGTGATTAGCATTACCATTTCCAGACATTGATGTCAAAAATACTCCATATATACGACCATTTAAATATATCATTAATATCATATAATAGGAATAAAAATTGTATTATGCGAGCCTTTGGTTTTTATTCGTTCAAAAAACACAACCTGAAAACTCCCGATTACGTTATCAATGGTTAGCGACCGTTTTAGGACTCGCATGACATGCATGGAGTTTTGAGAAAATAGTTCGTGTTTTGACCTAATTTGCATCTTTATCAGATTTTGAGGCAATCGGATACCAAGTTTATCAGATACCTTTATTGCATCGATAACATCCTCCATTATATGATAAATATTATTATATCAAGGTTATACATCATTTCAAGGCTTTCAGATAAGACAAGAGGACTTGAGCTATAATAATACGAAAAGATAAAATTTTGGGTACTCAGGTCCGAGTCGAGTTTGAGCCCTCGAGACCTCCAGTCCAAAATTCTGGACCCGTGGAAGCACTAGTGTCATCTAGACCTAAGGGAGATAACTCTGCATGTACAGTTTGATAGATTGGCTGTTGGTATGAATTTCTAGACTATAGCATGAACCTTTGTGTTGAAAGTCATCTTTTGTTTTCAATTTGATTCTGGTTTTCGTAAACAAATTACCAAATGTAATAACAGTTTAAAATCATTTTGACCACCATGAAGTGGGTAAAGACTCTTTATTTTGCCAGGAGATAGTAGCAAAAAAGCTTTAGTTCAGTGTTAAAGGGGCAGTAGCACGTTTAATGGTAATTTTATATTTTGAATTTCTCACTGATAATTGTAAGTGAATGCTACATGTATTATTTTGACAGTGTCAAAAATCTCATTACACAAGCCAATCATCCATAGTCAGAGGACAAAGTATGAAGATTCACATAAAATCCATTGGCGGCCATTTTTTTGTGAACACCTTTAATTCATTTTCTGTAAGAAAAAGGAATCGGAAGGCTAAACTTAACGTTATATATTTGAATTATTACTGCTCCATTTCGTTTAAATACATTGTATTTCAATTGAAACCATTAATGTTCATTTTCCTTACATCACCTTATATTCCCCCTAAAAACGTGCTACTGCCCCTTTAAAGGTATTCACCAATAATCAGAAGCTTTTGGTAGGAGATGTCATAAATGTAAATTCCTATGATCCATTTATGAAGGTCTTTATACATTATCTAGATGACATTCTTGGCTTCACAAATTGTGTATCAAGAATTTGTTGGAAACAAAAGTTTACTGCTTATAAAAAACATCATGCAATAATTATTTTTTTTAAATTTTGATTTTTTTTTTTAAACAAATAATGTTTATAGGTTGTGTCATGTTTTTTTGTTTTGTTGCATGTTATTATGTGTTCAGCATTTATTATTTTGGAGCCTTTTGTTTTTTGTTGTTCTGTCAAAGTGTTACTTAACACGTTTCACAAAGAGTTCAGTTGTATCCTCTCTTTGGATCCTTTCCTGTGCATTTCATACCTATCTAGTTTACACTGTTTTGTGATTGTTTCATGAAATAGGGTGGTGTCTTTGAAGATTATCGTTATTCAATATTCTATTATATAACTTGAACCAAAGTTGTATTTCAACTGCAAATATTCAATATGTCATCATTTTATAAATATGTCCACGAGTTTCTTGAAAGTCTAAGAATGTGCATACTATGGTTTACTTGTGGCTTTGAAAAACATTAGAAAGAATGTGCATTTTTATAGTTTTTTTTAACCCTGTGCATTGGATTGATATGGTAGTTTGCTGTGAAGTTATTGATTGTTTTAAATATATATTCTAGTTGTGCATCTTGCCTATGTTTGTCATCTTTGTCCTTTGCATCATTTACACAAATCTTCAAATTTCGCCTTTAAGGAACTTTTTACATTGCAAATTTAACAACTCCATGTGACTTCTTGAAAGCAAAGATGTAAATAATAACATCTTTGTTGAAAATATCTACTTATCATATCATTATGTTAAAGTGCAAATATATTTTAAGATGTTAAGCAGCTCCTTAAGGATAACATCACCTTCTTCCCTCTGAAGTTTTAATCATTCCAAATAATTTGACAAAAGTTAAAAACATTTCAATATATTTGGTTTATGGATTTACAGAACAGGAACTATTTCAAGACCTATGTTTAATCAAGATTTGTTTTAAAAAGAAATGATAATAACAATGAATTTGAATAATGAATAATCAATGAATAGAGCGCCTAATCTACCATTGAGATGCTTAGTGGCGCTAAAAACAAAACACTTCAACATCTTTTTGCTGATTTAGATAATTTAGAAACTCATACATGAAATTGAAATAATTTTATATTTGACCTACAGATGACAAACTGTTCTCTTCATCTGACTCAACAACTTCACCGCCTCTACCCGGGGAGCCGAGCGTCCCCGATTATGTCCCGGAAATCTGCACCCGGGTTGATAATAGCCTCAGGCGTCATCGGTACCAACATCAAGATGAACCCAAATGTGTTTATATCGTCAGATGCAGGAGTCACTTGGGATCAGGTAAGAGTTGTCTCCCTTCCTTTTGAAAAGGAAGTTACAGTAGAACATGGATATTGCGAACTCGGATATAGCGAATAAATGTTTTGTCAAATGTCCAATGCATGGCGACCAAACGCAAGTAGCGAACACTGGATATAGAGAACAATCGGATATAGCAAACAATTAGATATAGTGAACAAATGTTCTGTCAAAAGCCCTTTGCATGGCGACCAAATGCAAGTAGCGAACACTGGATATAGCGAACTCAATTCTTTGGTGCCTTGGGGTTCGTTATATCCTTGTTCTTAATTATTATCTTGAGTCAATGCCGACCGCTTGTGGCTGAAATATTGCCCAAAAGACGATTAAGGATAACTCACTGAATATGAAAAGGGACTTATATTATTCAACTTTGTTATAAATCATTAAGTAAATAATTATTGTTTCATAAAAGTACAATTAAAATAATATCTTGTCGCTTTTTTTTTCAGATTCTCCACGGAGAGTACATGTATACATTCGCAGATCACGGCGGCATCATCATCGCCAGTAAACAGTTTGAAGAAACAGACAGCATCTTGTGAGTTGACAAAATCTCATTAAAACAAGACCATTCATTTTACTTGACTTCCCTTTAGGATCATAATTAGGCAAATCTCATTAAAACAAGTCCAGTCCTTATTTGACTTCCATCTAGAATCCAAATTCGTAGGCAAATCTCATTAAAACAAGACCATTCCTTACACTTAGACTTTACCTTGTGAGTTGAGAATCCTAATTCTTTAGATAATTTCTAAAACAAGGTCATTCTTGACCCTTGACCCATTCTTACTTAAAGTGACACAGAGTATCTTTCTTAAAATTTTACTTGGTTTTGATAAGCTACAAAATATCTAATATGCTGATTGAAGTTCATATCTCATCACTGGACTTGCAAATATATCAATATATGCATAATATCTCTAAAATGCTTGATTTTATGGAAAAACCAAGAAAACATCTCAAATATGTTTAATATTCGAAATTATGCATCCAATTAATCTACCTATTAGTTACAATACCTAATAAACACTATCGAATCGAATATATCTTCCTGTCAGCTTATGACAAGGTTTCAAAATTACATTTGGCGAATATGAGCGCGCCACTCGAGCCACATTGTCCGGTTTTCGATCAAAATCCCGACTTTGAATGGCTGTATTTTCGTTGTAATGTACTGATTGACCTTTAACTTGTTATTTTCAGTAACAGTTAGTGGTTCCCGATGTAATAACATCGATTTCAAAATTTGACATATGTGATCCTATCAACATACTCTGTGTCTCTTTAAAGATTTCTGTTCTTGCATAAAGATTTCTGTTCTTGCATAAATATTTCTGTTCTTGCTTCAGCTTCTCAATGGACTACGGTCAATCGTGGCGGGAGAAGAAGATCAGCAATGAGACGATCCGTATCTACGGGATTCTGACGGAACCAGGGGAGGCAACTGCGATCTTCTCCATCTTCGGGTCGAGACTGAGCTACCACAGCTGGAGGATAGCCCAGCTCGATATGCTCAAGGAGCTCCGTGAGTAATCTTGAATCAACCATAACCCCTAGGATAGCCCAGCTCGATATGCTCAAGGAGCTCCGTGAGTAATCTTGAATCAACCATAACCCCTAGGATAGCCCAGCTCGATATGCTCAAGGAGCTCCGTGAGTAATCTTGAATCAACCATAACCCCTAGGATAGCCCAGCTCGATATGCTCAAGGAGCTCCGTGAGTAATCTTGAATCAACCATAACCCCTAGGATAGCCCAGCTCGATATGCTCAAGGAGCTCAGTGAGTAATCTTGAACCAACCATAACCCCTAGGATAGCCCAGCTCGATATGCTCAAGTTGCTCATTGAGTAATCTTGAATCAACCATAACCCCTAGGATAGCCCAGCTCGATATGCTCAAGTTGCTCATTGAGTAATCTTGAATTAACCATAACCCCTAGGATAGCCCAGCTCGATATGCTCAAGGAGCTCCGTGAGTAATCTTGAATCAACCATAACCCCTAGGATAGCCCAGCTCGATATGCTCAAGGAGCTCAGTGAGTAATCTTGAACCAACCATAACCCCTAGGATAGCCCAGCTCGATATGCTCAAGTTGCTCATTGAGTAATCTTGAATTAACCATAACCCCTAGGATAGCCCAGCTCGATATGCTCAAGGAGCTCCGTGAGTAATCTTGAATCAACCATAACCCCTAGGATAGCCCAGCTCGATATGCTCAAGTTGCTCATTGAGTAATCTTGAATTAACCATAACCCCTAGGATAGCCCAGCTCGATATGCTCAAGGAGCTCAGTGAGTAATCTTGAACCAACCATAACCCCTAGGATAGCCCAGCTCGATATGCTCAAGTTGCTCATTGAGTAATCTTGAATTAACCATAACCCCTAGGATAGCCCAGCTCGATATGCTCAAGGAGCTCCGTGAGTAATCTTGAATCAACCATAACCCCTAGGATAGCCCAGCTCGATATGCTCAAGGAGCTCCGTGAGTAATCTTGAACCAACCATAACCCCTAGGATAGCCCAGCTCGATATGCTCAAGTTGCTCATTGAGTAATCTTGAATCAACCATAACCCCTAGGATAGCCCAGCTCGATATGCTCAAGGAACTCAGTGAGTAATCTTGAATCAACCATAACCCCTAGGATAGCCCAGCTCGATATGCTCAAGGAGCTCAGTGAGTAATCTTGAATCAACCATAACCCCTAGGATAGCCCAGCTCGATATGCTCAAGGAGCTCAGTGATTAATCTTGAATCAACCATAACCCCTAGGATATCTCAGCTAGATATGCTCAAAGAGCTCAGTGAGTAATCTTGAATCAACCATAACCCCTAGGATAGCCAAGCTCGATATGCTCAAGGAGCTCAGTGAGTATTCTTGAATCAACCATAACCCCTAGGATAGCCCAGCTCGATATGCTCAAGGAACTCGGTGAGTAATCTTGAATCATCCATAACTCCTAGGATAGCTCAGCTCGATATGCTCAAGGAGCTCCGTGAGTAATCTTGAATCAACCATAACCCCTAGGATAGCCCAGCTCGATATGCTCAAGGAACTCGGTGAGTAATCTTGAATCAACCATAACCCCTAGGATAGCCCAGCTCGATATGCTCAAGGAGCTCAGTGAGTAATCTTGAATCAACCATAACCCCTAGGATAGCCCAGCTCGATATGCTCAAGGAGCTCAGTGATTAATCTTGAATCAACCATAACCCCTAGGATAGCCCAGCTCGATATGCTCAAAGAGCTCAGTGAGTAATCTTGAATCAACCATAACCCCTAGGATAGCCCAGCACGATATGCTCAAGGAACTCGGTGAGTAATCTTGAATCAACCATAACCCCTAGGATGGATCCAAAAGATTGGACTCGAGTACTCGAGGGGTCAGACTCGACTCGGACCCAAGCCCGACATTCAATCCTTAGTAAGATCTATTTATAGCAACGCATGCAATGCAATGCAAAAATAAAACACTGAAAATACATTACATTGAGTAAAATAAAATTACTTTGGCTGTTTTAAATATAATTATATTAAGTTATGATGCATATCAACTACTTGACACACACTGCATAAGTTTTTTAACCTGTCAAACTTGCCAACAGATCAGCCTGTTTTCGTTTCCCTATCACTGCAGTAATCCGGCTGTTCCTTTCTCCTCCCTGCAGTAATGAAAGCTCCCAACACTGTGTTAATGAAGTGTTGCTTGCAAAGTCAATGCATGGAGCTTGTGAAGTTAGTGGAGGGAGGAAAAAGTAACAGCATGTAAAATAACGATGTGAAGTTGTTTGATGTCTTTTTAAAAAAAGTTTGGCCTTAGTGACTTGTTTTACTCAATGCATGACACTGAGATGATCCAATAATTAAAGATAACAAGGTAATTATGTCGTTTGAATGGATTAGTTGTTTCATTGATGACCGGTTCGTGTTTTCATTACAATTATGACCGACACAAGCGGGGCATTTCATCGGCCTTTATTGATTGCTTGTTAGTCAACTCAGGCTTGTTTATCTGTTTGTTTAGTAATTCTTTGATTATCTTCAATCGGTCAAATGACTCCTTGAATGTCCGACAGGTCACTTTTTCAATCGGTCAAACTGAATTCCCAATCGGACATGTCCGGCAAATAGACCGATTTCTGCATCCCTGATCCTTACCCAAGGATTTTTTATTTGTTTAGCCCTTCTTGCCTTGAGTTGTTGTATAGCCCAGATATCATTACCTATAATTCGACTTTTTAATGGTCGTTTATAGAATAATTTTGACATCAATGCTTAATGGTAGTGTTGATCATCTATCTTCACACAATACAGACAAACCGACTGAAATAACTTAAAAAATTAACACTATTCATATCCTCGAGTCCCAAAAAATGGGCCAGACTGCCAGGGACTTTCATCCTTAAGAAACAAGTACCAAATATGTTTAAAAACTTAATTTTTGCTTTAAGGGTGACAATGATTCAAAATAATGTTCAAATGATCTTCAAATGGTAATAATAACTATGCTTATAATGATAATAATGCATTTGATATATCACCTATTTTATAACATAAGCTGCTCGACGGTGCTTAACATACATGATGACAGGAGAAGGGATGACAGGTAATGGCTAAAAAGGAAAATGTCTAATTTCTGGAAAAAGATGTCATAGATTAATATTTGATTGCAGAAAAGAAGTGCACGTCGGAAGACTACAAGCTGTGGTCCTTCTCTATGAAGAATAACACCAAGTCCTGTCTGCTTGGTCGACACACGGTCTATGAGAGGAGGATCCGCGACGCCGTCTGCTACAATGGGGAGGGTTACGTCCGACAGATCCGCTCCGTCCAGTGTCCTTGCACCAGGCTTGACTATGAGTGGTCAGTTTTAGAATTGTGACTTGGAACTGCAGAGCAAATTGTTAGTGACATGTCTGAGTCCCTGCCCTCCAGGGACGTACTATCCTTACTCTAGGGGGTGAGTGGTGGGGGTAGGGGGTATGTCTGCTACAATGGGGAGGGATATGTCCTTGCACCAGGCTCGACTATGAGTGGTCAGTTTTAGAATTGTGACTTTGAACTGTAGAGCAAATTGTTAGTGACATGTCCGAGTTCCTGCCCTCCATGGACATACTATCCTTACTCTAGGGGGTGAAATGGTGGGGGTAGGGGGGTTGCATCTGCTACAATGGGGAGGGATATGTCCTTGCACCAGGCTCGACTATGAGTGGTCAGTTTTAGAATTGTGACTTTGAACTGTAGAGCAAATTGTTAGTGACATGTCCGAGTACCTGCCCTCCATGGACGTACTATCCTTACTCTAGGGGGTGAAATGGTGGGGGTAGGGGGGTTGCATCTGCTACAATGGGGAGGGATATGTCCTTGCACCAGGCTCTACTATGAGTGGTCAGTTTTAGAATTGTGACTTTGAACTGCAGAGCAAATTGTTAGTGACATGTCCGAGTCCCTGCCCTCCATGGACGTACTATCTTTACTCTAGGGGGTGAGTGGTGGGGTTAGGGGGTATGTCTGCTACAATGGGGAGGGATATGTCCTTGCACCAGGCTCGACTATGAGTGGTCAGTTTTAGAATTGTGACTTGGAACTGTAGAGCAATTTGTTATTGACATGTCCGAGTCCCTGCCCTCCATGGACCTACTATCCTTACTCTAGGGGGTGAAATGGTGGGGGTAGGGGGGTTGCGTCTGCTACAATGGGGAGGGATATGTCCTTGCACCAGGCTCGACTATGAGTGGTCAGTTTTAGAATTGTGACTTTGAACTGTAGAGCAAATTGTTAGTGACATGTCCATGGACGTACTATCTTTACTCTAGGGGGTGAGTGGTGGGGTTAGGGGGTATGTCTGCTACAATGGGGAGGGATATGTCCTTGCACCAGGCTCGACTATGAGTGGTCAGTTTTAGAATTGTGACTTGGAACTGTAGAGCAATTTGTTATTGACATGTCCGAGTCCCTGCCCTCCATGGACCTACTATCCTTACTCTAGGGGGTGAAATGGTAGGGGTAGGGGGGTTGCGTCTTCTACAATGGGGAGGGATACGTCCGACAGATCCGCTCCGTCCAGTGTCCTTGCACCAGGCTCGACTATGAGTGGTCAGTTTTAGAATTGTGACTTGGAACTGCAGAGCAAATTGTTAGTGACAGGCTCAGAGTCCCTGCCCTCCATGGACCTACTATCCTTACTCTAGGGGGTGAATGGTGGGGGTAGGGGGGTTGCGTCTGCTACAATGGGGAGGGATATGTCCGACAGATCTGCTCCGTCCAGTGTCCTTGCACCAGGCTTGACTATGAGTGGTCAGAGCAAATTGTTAGTGACATGTCCGAGTCCCTGCCCTCTATGGACGTACTATCCTTACTCTAGGGCAACAGAGGTAAAATTAGTCCATTTTTTTTCAAATTTTGTACTTGATTAAAAAAATTATTTGTTCCTATAGTGTTTGCTCTGACAACAACATTGATTATCAAGTTTGTATTGGAATTAAAAAAAAAAGAAAAAAGAAAAAAGTTTGTATTGGAACTCTGTCTTTAAAACCATTTCGAGGAGTTAGCTATTCATTAGATAACATGAAGAATCACAATCACTTGCCAGCCACTTGATGTTTGTTGGTTTCCCTGCACTGCACTAGCATATTATTTAGAGGATATTTGTGTTTTCCTGACAAATACCATGTTTATCTCATTGAGTGAGGAAGAAAGTTTATATTTTGCCACAAGTGAAATATATAACTTTTCTGCCTCACGAGATGAGATAAACATGGTATTTGTCAGGAAAACACAAATTTTCTATTTATTTTATGATTTAATCTTTGTATTTCGAACAAAATTAAAGTGCATTTACGTTGAGTCAGCTCCACAGAGAGCCCGTCGCCAAAGCAACAATATGACGTCATGAGCATGTGATTGCGTCAGAGTATTGTTCGATGACGTCAGGTTATTGTTGTTATCAGTCACTAGTGACTGATAACACATTCCATTGTTTTTGTCACTAGTGACTGATAACACGGTTTACTGTCATTGATAGATCTCGGTATTTTACCGCCAATCATATAATAATGATGTTGGATTTCCTCCTGTTATATTGATGTAAATTACTCTGAGTTTGTTGTAATGATGGAAGGACTAGTGTATCACAAATTGTCTGTTTATGTTTCAGCGACTTCGGCTTCGCACAGAACGGCAGCTACGACTGTGTTCAGGACATGAGTGTGGACCCATCTTTGATACACGTGGCTCCGATTCCCTGCCCTCCCAGGACCTACTATCCTTACTCTAGGGGGTGAGTGATGGGGGTGTGGTGTGGGTAGCTGGGTGACAGGCTCCGAGTCCCTGTCCTCCCAGGACCTACTATCCTTACTCTAGGGGGTGAATGATGGGGTGGGGGACGGGGGGGTTGTGTGGTGTGGGTAGCTGGGTGACAGGATCTGAGTCCGTGTCCTCCTAGGACCTACTATCCTTACTCTAGGGGGTGAGTGAGAGGGTGGGGTGTGTGGTGTGGGTAGCTGGGTGACATGCTCCGAGTCCCTTCCCTCCTAGGACCTACTATCCTTACTCTAGGGGGTGGGTGATGGGGGTGAGGTGTGTGGTGTGGGTAGCTGGGTGACAGGCTCCGAGTCGGTGTCCTCCCAGGACCTACTATCCTTACTCTAGGGGGTGAGTGATGGGGGTGGGGTGTGTGGTGTGGGTGACAGGCTCCGAGTCCCTGTCCTCAGAGGACCTACTATCCTTACTCTATGGGGTGAGTGATGGGTAGGGGTGTGTGGTGTGGGTAGCTTGGTGACAGGCTGCAAGTCCCTGCCCTCCTTGGACCTACTATCCTTACTCTAGGGGGTGAGTGATGGGGGTGTGGTGTGTGGGGTGTGTGGTGTGGGTAGCTGGGTGACAGGCTCCGAGTCCGTGTAGCTGGGTGACATGTTTTGAGTCCCTGTCCTCCCAGGACCTACTATCCTTACTCTAGGGGGTGAGTGATGGGGGTGGGGGGGGTGTGGTGTGGGTAGCTGGGTGACAGGCTCCGAGTCTGTGTCCTCCCAGGACCTACTATCCTTACTCTAGGGGGTGAGTGATGGGGGTGGGGTGTGGGTAGCTGGGTGACAGGCTCCGAGTCCCTGTCCTCCCAGGACCTACTATCCTTACTCTAGGGGGTGAGTGATGGGGGTGGGGTGTGTGGTGTGGGTAGCTGGGTGACAGGCTCCGAGTCCCTGTCCTCAGAGGACCTACTATCCTTACTCTATGGGGTGAGTGATGGGTAGGGGTGTGTGGTGTGGGTAGCTTGGTGACAGGCTCCAACTCCCTGTCCTCCTAGGATCTACTATCCTTACTCTAGGGGGTGAGTGAGGGGGGTGTGGTGTAGGTAGCTGGGTGACAGGCTCCGATTCCCTGTCCTCCCAGGACCTACTATCCTTACTCTAGCGGGTGAGTGATGGGGATAGGGTGTAGGTAGCTGGGTGACATGTTTTGAGTCCCTGACGTTCTTGGACCTACTATCCTTACTCTAGGGGGTGAGTGAGGGGTAGGGGTGTGTGGTGTGGGAAGCTGGGTGACAGGCTCCGAGTCCCTGCCCTCCTAAGACCTACTATCCTTACTCTAGGGGGTGAGTGAGGGGGGTGGGGTGTGTGGTGTGGGTAGCTGGGTGACAGGCTCCGAGTTCGTGTCCTCCCAGGACCTACTATCCTTACTCTAGGGGGTGAGTGATGGGGGTTGGGGTGTGTGGTGTGGGTGACAGGCTCTGAGTCTGTGTCCTCCCAGGACCTACTATCCTTACTCTAGGGGGTGAGTGATGGGGGTGTGGTGTAGGTAGCCTGGTGACAGGCTCCGAGTCCGTGGCCTCCCAGGACCTACTATCCTTACTCTAGGGGGTGAGTGATGGGGGTATGGTGTAGGTAGCTGGGTGACAGGCTCCGAGTCTGTGTCCTCCCAGGACCTACTATCCTTACTCTAGGGGGTGAGTGATGGGGGTGTGGTGTGGGTAGTTGGGTGACAGGCTCCGAGTCCGTGTCCTCCTAGGACCTACTTTCCTTACTCTAGGGGGTGAGTGATGGGGGTGTGGTGTAGGTAGCTGGGTGACAGGCTCCGGGTCTGTGTCCTCCCAGGACCTACTATCCTTACTCTAGGGGGTGAGTGATGGGGGTGGGGGTGTGGTGTGGGTAGGTGGTTGACAGGCTCCGGGTCCCTGTCCTCCCAGGACCTACTATCCTTACTCTAGGGGGTGAGTGAGAGGGTGGGGTGTGGGTAGCTGGGTGACAGGCTCCGGGTCCCTGTCCTCCCAGGACCTACTTTCCTTACTCTAGGGGGTGAGTGATGGGGATGTGGTGTAGGTAGCTGGGTGACAGGCTCCGGGTCCCTGTCCTCCCAGGACCTACTTTCCTTACTCTAGGGGGTGAGTGATGGGGATGTGGTGTAGGTAGCTGGGTGACAGGCTCCGGGTCCCTGTCCTCCCAGGACCTACTTTCCTTACTCTTGGGGGTGAGTGATGGGGGTGTGGTGTGGGTAGCTGGGTGACAGGCTCCGGGTCCCTGTCCTCCCAGGACCTACTATCCTTACTCTAGGGGGTGAATGATGGGGTGGGGGACGGGGGGGTTGTGTGGTGTGGGTAGCTGGGTGACAGGATCTGAGTCCGTGTCCTCCTAGGACCTACTATCCTTACTCTAGGGGGTGAGTGAGAGGGTGGGGTGTGTGGTGTGGGTAGCTGGGTGACATGCTCCGAGTCCCTTCCCTCCTAGGACCTACTATCCTTACTCTAGGGGGTGGGTGATGGGGGTGAGGTGTGTGGTGTGGGTAGCTGGGTG
This sequence comes from Steromphala cineraria, assembly GCA_916613615.1. Taxonomy (NCBI): domain Eukaryota; kingdom Metazoa; phylum Mollusca; class Gastropoda; order Trochida; family Trochidae; genus Steromphala; species Steromphala cineraria. The sequence goes on from OU744737.1 coordinate 3,365,969, forward strand.
ACAGGCTCCGAGTCGGTGTCCTCCCAGGACCTACTATCCTTACTCTAGGGGGTGAGTGATGGGGGTGGGGTGTGTGGTGTGGGTGACAGGCTCCGAGTCCCTGTCCTCAGAGGACCTACTATCCTTACTCTATGGGGTGAGTGATGGGTAGGGGTGTGTGGTGTGGGTAGCTTGGTGACAGGCTGCAAGTCCCTGCCCTCCTTGGACCTACTATCCTTACTCTAGGGGGTGAGTGATGGGGGTGTGGTGTGTGGGGTGTGTGGTGTGGGTAGCTGGGTGACAGGCTCCGAGTCCGTGTAGCTGGGTGACATGTTTTGAGTCCCTGTCCTCCCAGGACCTACTATCCTTACTCTAGGGGGTGAGTGATGGGGGTGGGGGGGGTGTGGTGTGGGTAGCTGGGTGACAGGCTCCGAGTCTGTGTCCTCCTAGGACCTACTATCCTTACTCTAGGGGGTGAGTGATGGGGGTGGGGTGTGGGTAGCTGGGTGACAGGCTCCGAGTCCCTGTCCTCCCAGGACCTACTATCCTTACTCTAGGGGGTGAGTGATGGGGGTGGGGTGTGTGGTGTGGGTAGCTGGGTGACAGGCTCCGAGTCCCTGTCCTCAGAGGACCTACTATCCTTACTCTATGGGGTGAGTGATGGGTAGGGGTGTGTGGTGTGGGTAGCTTGGTGACAGGCTCCAACTCCCTGTCCTCCTAGGATCTACTATCCTTACTCTAGGGGGTGAGTGAGGGGGGTGTGGTGTAGGTAGCTGGGTGACAGGCTCCGATTCCCTGTCCTCCCAGGACCTACTATCCTTACTCTAGCGGGTGAGTGATGGGGATAGGGTGTAGGTAGCTGGGTGACATGTTTTGAGTCCCTGACGTTCTTGGACCTACTATCCTTACTCTAGGGGGTGAGTGAGGGGTAGGGGTGTGTGGTGTGGGAAGCTGGGTGACAGGCTCCGAGTCCCTGCCCTCCTAAGACCTACTATCCTTACTCTAGGGGGTGAGTGAGGGGGGTGGGGTGTGTGGTGTGGGTAGCTGGGTGACAGGCTCCGAGTTCGTGTCCTCCCAGGACCTACTATCCTTACTCTAGGGGGTGAGTGATGGGGGTTGGGGTGTGTGGTGTGGGTGACAGGCTCTGAGTCTGTGTCCTCCCAGGACCTACTATCCTTACTCTAGGGGGTGAGTGATGGGGGTGTGGTGTAGGTAGCCTGGTGACAGGCTCCGAGTCCGTGGCCTCCCAGGACCTACTATCCTTACTCTAGGGGGTGAGTGATGGGGGTATGGTGTAGGTAGCTGGGTGACAGGCTCCGAGTCTGTGTCCTCCCAGGACCTACTATCCTTACTCTAGGGGGTGAGTGATGGGGGTGTGGTGTGGGTAGTTGGGTGACAGGCTCCGAGTCCGTGTCCTCCTAGGACCTACTTTCCTTACTCTAGGGGGTGAGTGATGGGGGTGTGGTGTAGGTAGCTGGGTGACAGGCTCCGGGTCTGTGTCCTCCCAGGACCTACTATCCTTACTCTAGGGGGTGAGTGATGGGGGTGGGGGTGTGGTGTGGGTAGGTGGTTGACAGGCTCCGGGTCCCTGTCCTCCCAGGACCTACTATCCTTACTCTAGGGGGTGAGTGAGAGGGTGGGGTGTGGGTAGCTGGGTGACAGGCTCCGGGTCCCTGTCCTCCCAGGACCTACTTTCCTTACTCTAGGGGGTGAGTGATGGGGATGTGGTGTAGGTAGCTGGGTGACAGGCTCCGGGTCCCTGTCCTCCCAGGACCTACTTTCCTTACTCTAGGGGGTGAGTGATGGGGATGTGGTGTAGGTAGCTGGGTGACAGGCTCCGGGTCCCTGTCCTCCCAGGACCTACTTTCCTTACTCTTGGGGGTGAGTGATGGGGGTGTGGTGTGGGTAGCTGGGTGACAGGCTCCGGGTCCCTGTCCTCCCAGGACCTACTTTCCTTACTCTAGGGGGTGAGTGATGGGGGTGTGGTGTGGGTAGTTGGGTGACTGGCTCCGGGTCCCTGTCCTCCTAGGACCTACTTTCCTTACTCTAGGGGGTGAGTGATGGGGGTGTGGTGTGGGTAGCTGGGTGACAGGCTCCGGGTCCCTGTCCTCCCAGGACCTACTATCCTTACTCTAGGGGGTGAGTGATGGGGGTGTGATGTGTGGTGTGGGTAGCTGGGTGACGGGCTCCGAGTCCCTGCCCTCCCAGGACCTACTATCCTTACTCTAGGGGGTGAGTGATGGGGGTGTGGTGTAGGTAGCTGGGTGACAGGCTCTGAGTCCCTGTCCTCCCAGGACCTACTATCCTTACTCTAGGGGGTGAGTGAGAGGTTGGGGTGTGTGGTGTGGGTAGCTGGGTGACAGGCTCCGAGTCTGTGTCCTCCCAGGACTTACTATCCTTACTCTAGGGGGTGAGTGATGGGGGTGGGGGGGTGTGGTGTGGGTAGCTGGGTGACAGGCTCCGAGTCTGTGTCCTCCCAGGACCTACTATCCTTACTCTAGGGGGTGAGTGATGGGGGTAGGGGGGTGTGGTGTGGGTAGCTGGGTGACTGGCTCCGAGTCTGTGTCCTCCCAGGACTTACTATCCTTACTCTAGGGGGTGAGTGATGGGTACGGGTGTGTGGTGTTGGTAGCTGGGTGACAGGCTCCGAGTCCCTGCCCTCCTAGGACCTACTATCCTTACTCTAGGGGGTGAGTGAGGGGGGGTGGGGTGTGTGGTGTAGGTAGCTTGGTGACAGGCTCCGGGTCAGTGTCCTCCGAGGACCTAGTAGAGTGATGGGGGTAGGGTGTAGGTAGCTGGGTGACATGTTTTGAGTCCCTGCCCTCCTTGGACCTACTATCCTTACTCTAGGGGGTGAGTGAGAGGGTGGGGTGTGTGGTGTGGGTAGCTGGGTGACAGGCTCCGAGTCCCTGCCCTCCCAGGACCTAGTAGAGTGATGGGGGTAGGGTGTAGGTAGCTGGGTGACATGTTTTGAGTCCCTGCCCTCCTTGGACCTACTATCCTTACTCTAGGGGGTGAGTGATGGGGGTGTGGTGTGGGTAGCTGGGTGACAGACTCAGAGTCCCTGCCCTAGCAGGACCTACTATCCTTACTCTAGGGGGTGAGTGAGAGGGTGGGGTGTGTGGTGTAGGTAGCTGGGTGACAGACTCAGAGTCCCTGCCCTAGCAGGACCTACTATCCTTACTCTAGGGGTTGAGTGTTTGTCAAAATTTAAACTTGTCATATGTTGTTACAATATATACCGTGACTCATATTGACATTGTTTGTACAGATACCGGAAGGTTGCGGGAGACACATGTTCAGGGGGAGACGAACACAGATACGCTCCACTCATGTACTCATGTCCTATAGAAGGTGAGGCCATCAATTTTCATTTTATCATAGTGACAATCTTTAGGCCTTATATCCAGCGCAAGACATGCTCATATTATCCTTTTAAAGCAGCTACTTAGTATGGCTGGGTGGACTAAGTGCAATGGGTATGAAGTGCTCAAAATTATATGTTTCCCATTTTCAAATCTTGTCATTAAACCCAAAGCCACAATGTAATACCTAATTCATATAATACCTCAGTTTAAAATGATAAAACATACTTAACCCTTAGCCTGCTTGACCATCAGAAAGCCTGTTTTCTAGTGATTCGAGAAATATTAACTTTGTCAATATTTAGTTTACTTCCTTTGTCAGTTGTGAAAAGTCAAATGTCATTGAAGTGTCATAATGTCAAAGTCAAATGTCATTGAAGAGTCATAATGTCAAAGTCAAATGTCATTGAAGTGTCATAATGTCAAAGTCAAATGTCATTGAAGTGTCATAATGTCAAAGTCCAATGTCATTGAAGTGTCATAATGTCAAAGTCAAAGTGGCAGCAAATGCCGCCTCTGGCATTGTAGGTGTTAACTTGAATTTCCTTCGGATTGTCCACAGAGAGGAAAGAGTTTGTTGTGTATTCAACACGGACAAAGATAACGAGAATCGATTTGGACACCAAGCAACGCGAAGACCTCGTAACTCAAGGGCTCAACGCCGTCACAGCTCTTGACTTTGACTACAGGAACAACTGCCTTTACTGGGCCGATATCACTTTGGATAGAATCAACGTGAGTCTTGTAACATAGGTTGCTATTGGCTGAAATATTGTCAAATTGCGATAAATGATAACCCATTTTTGTAAGTAACAGATGTATGTTTTATGTTCCTCATAAGATGTTCTTAGTTTTGGCAAATTGAATGGAATCAGCGCAAGTTTTGTAACAGAATTGCCAAATAAGCTGTTAGTACTAAATGTAAGTCTAAGGGTATAATCAGCAATTTAACAGAGTGAGTCTTGTAAAAATATTAAGAGTTTATCATGATAACCATAAGTTAGAAATGCTTTACTGACAAATAGATTAGGATCTTATCATAGGATTTATCACTTAACTTGGGATGGAATTCTTGGAATCTAAGAGTGATTGAGGTGCAAGATTTCTGCCTTGCAAGGGAAGCTGCACAAGACCCATGACAGGAAGTTTTCTTAAAATTCTTTCACAAACCATATTTTCATGAATTGACGCCCCGGCGTCCATTTTCTCAAGACGCTCCTTACCACGGCGTGTAAATGAAACCCTGCGTGCATTCGAGGCCTGCATGTATTTATTTCTTAGTAGGAAATAGATGTGTATAGATGCCATAGAGGGAGAATACATTATTTGCATTCAACTACGGGAGCATTAATTAATCAATTTAACACGGCGTCTATTCGAGAAAATACGTTTTTTCTTGCTGAGAGAATAGTCAACAGTCCTAAATAGTTGTTGAGCTCCTGCACTAATTCTCATTTCTTGTTTTGGTGTCTTCCAGCGGCTTTGTCTCCAAGGTGAGAAGAGAGATGTTGAGCCTGTGATTGTTGAAGATTTATACACAGTGGAAGCGCTGGCCCTTGATTGGACAAGCAACAACCTGTACTGGATCGACTCCGAGGCCAAGGGGATCTACGTTTGTCTAACCACTGGACAGTTTAAGAGGACACTCATCCAGGGGGATACCTTCTTGGACCGTCCGAGGGGCTTGGCACTTGACCCTCATCATGGGTGAGGTGTTATTTTGTTGTATAGATTCAGTGACAGACAGACAGAGACCCTGTTGTCCCTGGTATTATAACATTTATGAACCCTATTGAGCTCCAGAGTCAAGCCCAAAAGAGCACTACTCAGTGTTGAAACACAGCATGGTATAAGTGATAGGTCCACCTGATTTAAAATTGATTGGTTTCAGCCTTTATAATTCCTTAAGTGAAACAGTCACCAGACCCAAGCCCAATAGAGCACTACTCAGTTTTGAAACACAGCAAGGTATAAGTGATAGGTCCACCTGATTTAAAATTGATTGGTTTCAGCCTTTGTAATTCCCTTAGTGAAACAGTCACCAGACCCAAGCCCCATAGAGCACTACTCAGTGTTGAAACACAGCAAGGTATAAGTGATAGGTCCACCTGATTTAAAATTGATTGGTTTCAGCCTTTGTAATTCCCTTAGTGAAACAGTCACTAGACCCAAGCCCCATAGAGCACTACTCAGTGTTGAAACACAGCAAGGTATAAGTGATAGGTTCACCTGATTTTAGATAAATTGGTTTCAGCCTTTATAATTCCCTAAGTGAAACAGTAACCAGACCCAAGCCCCATAGAGCACTACTCAGTTTTGAAACACAGCAAGGTATAAGTGATAGGTCCACCTGATTTAAAATTGATTGGTTTCAGCCTTTGTAATTCCCTTAGTGAAACAGTCACTAGACCCAAGCCCCATAGAGCACTACTCAGTGTTGAAACACAGCAAGGTATAAGTGATAGGTTCACCTGATTTTAGATAAATTGGTTTCAGCCTTTATAATTCCCTAAGTGAAACAGTCACCAGACCCAAGCCCCATAGAGCACTACTCAGTTTTGAAACACAGCAAGGTATAAGTGATAGGTCCACCTGATTTAAAATTGATTGGTTTCAGCCTTTGTAATTCCCTTAGTGAAACAGTCACCAGACCCAAGCCCCATAGAGCACTACTCAGTTTTGAAACACAGCAAGGTATAAGTGATAGGTCCACCTGATTTAAAATTGATTGGTTTCAGCCTTTGTAATTCTCTTAGTGAAACAGTCACTAGACCCAACCCCATAGAGCACTACTCAGTGTTGAAACACAGCAAGGTATAAGTGATAGGTTCACCTGATTTTAGATAAATTGGTTTCAGCCTTTATAATTCCCTAAGTGAAACAGTAACCAGACCCAAGCCCCATAGAGCACTACTCAGTTTTGAAACACAGCAAGGTATAAGTGATAGGTCCACCTGATTTAAAATTGATTGGTTTCAGCCTTTGTAATTCCCTTAGTGAAACAGTCACCATACCCAAGCCCCATAGAGCACTACTCAGTTTTGAAACACAGCAAGGTATAAGTGATAGGTCCACCTGATTTAAAATTGATTGGTTTCAGCCTTTGTAATTCCCTTAGTGAAACAGTCACTAGACCCAAGCCCCATAGAGCACTACTCAGTGTTGAAACACAGCACGGTATAAGTGATAGGTCCACCTGATTTAAAATCGATTGGTTTCAGCCTTTATAAATACCCAAGTAAAACGGTCACTAGACCCAAGCCCAATAGAGCTCTACTCAGTGTTGAAACACAGCAAGGTATAAGTGATAGGTCCACCTGATTTAAAATCGATTGGTTTCAGCCTTTATAAATACCCAAGTAAAACGGTCACCAGACCCAAGCCCATAGAACACTACTCAAGATATAAGTGATAGGTCCAATCTGATTCTTTACTCCTACATTGCAGATACATGTACTGGAGTGATTGGTCCACTTCAAACCCTCGAATAAACCGTGCTTATATGGACGGTACAAACACTTCTATTGAGACGATCGTCAACAAAACTTCCGTGCTCTGGCCCAATGGCCTTTCCATTGATTTGCCGTCGGAGAAGATCTACTGGACTGATGCCGGCCTCCACAAGATCATGTCAGCAGATCTGGACGGACGCAACATTCAGACGATTGTGTTTGGAATAACAGCTGTACCTCATCCATATTCTATTGGTGTTTTCAAGGTGAGGTTCTTGTTCTTTGTGTTCTGTGTTCAATTGTTGAGACCCTGAAGTAGTCATTGAATCCTTTAACCTCCACAAGCAAGAAATGTACCACATCCACATTCTATTGCTGTTGACAAGGTGAGCATGTTGTTCTTTGTGCTCAGTGTTCAGTTGTTCAACACAAAGAAGTTGTTATCCATAGATGTGTATATTCACAATAAAGAAGTTGTTTTCCATAACTGTATATTCACAATAAAGAAGTTGTTTTCCATAACTGTGTAAATTCACTATAAAAAAGTTGCAATCCATAACTGTGTAGATTCACAATAAAGAAGTTGTTATCCATAACTGTGTAAATTCACAATAAAGAAGTTGTTATCCATAACTGTGTAAATTCCTAATATAGAAGTTGCAATCCATAACTGTGTAAATTCACAATAAAGAAGTTGTTATCCATAACTGTGTATATTCACAATAAAGAAGTTGCAATCCATAACTGTGTTAATTCACAATAAAGAAGTTGTTATCCATAACTGTAAATTCACAATAAAGAAGTTGCAATCCATAGATGTGTAAATTCACAATAAAGAAGTTGCAATCCATAACTGTGTAAATTCACAATATAGAAGTTGCAATCCATAACTGTAAATTCACAATAAAGAAGTTGTTATCCATAACTGTGTATATTCACAATAAAGAAGTTGCAATCCATAACTGTGTAAATTCACAATAAAGAAGTTGCAATCCATAAATGTGTATATTCACAATAAAGAAGTTGCAATCCATAGATGTGTATATTCACAATAAAGAAGTTGCAATCCATAGATGTGTATATTCACAATAAAGAAGTTGCAATCCATAGATGTGTATATTCACAATAAAGAAGTTGCAATCCATAAATGTGTATATTCACAAAAAAGAAGTTGCAATCCATAGATGTGTATATTCGCAATAAAGAAGTTGCAATCCATAGATGTGTATATTCACAATAAAGAAGTTGCAATCCATAGATGTGTATATTCACAATAAAGAAGTTGCAATCCATAAATGTGTATATCACAATAAAGAAGCTGCAATCCATAGATGTGTATATTCACAATAAAGAAGTTGTTATCCATAACTGTGTAAATTCACAATAAAGAAGTTGCAATCCATAACTGTATATTCACAATAAAGAAGTTGCAATCCATAACTGTGTAAATTCACAATAAAGAAGTTGCAATCCATAACTGTGTAAATTCACAATAAAGAAGTTGCAATCCATAACTGTGTAAATTCACAATATAGAAGTTGCAATCCATAACTGTGTAAATTCACAATATAGAAGTTGCAATCCATAACTGTGTAAATTCACAATAAAGAAGTTGCAATCCATAACTGTGTAGATTCACAATAAAGAAGTTGCAATCCATAACTGTGTAAATTCACAATATAGAAGTTGCAATCCATAACTGTGTAAATTCACTATAAAAAAGTTGCAATCCATAACTGTGTAGATTCACAATAAAGAAGTTGTTATCCATAACTGTGTAAATTCACAATAAAGAAGTTGTTATCCATAACTGTGTAAATTCCTAATATAGAAGTTGCAATCCATAACTGTGTAAATTCACAATAAAGAAGTTGTTATCCATAACTGTGTATATTCACAATAAAGAAGTTGCAATCCATAACTGTGTTAATTCACAATAAAGAAGTTGTTATCCATAACTGTGTAAATTCACAATAAAGAAGTTGCAATCCATAGATGTGTAAATTCACAATAAAGAAGTTGCAATCCATAACTGTGTAAATTCACAATATAGAAGTTGCAATCCATAACTGTAAATTCACAATAAAGAAGTTGTTATCCATAACTGTGTATATTCACAATAAAGAAGTTGCAATCCATAAATGTGTATATTCACAATAAAGAAGTTGCAATCCATAGATGTGTATATTCACAATAAAGAAGTTGCAATCCATAACTGTGTATATTCACAATAAAGAAGTTGCAATCCATAGATGTGTATATTCACAATAAAGAAGTTGCAATCCATAAATGTGTATATCACAATAAAGAAGCTGCAATCCATAGATGTGTATATTCACAATAAAGAAGTTGTTATCCATAACTGTGTAAATTCACAATAAAGAAATTGCAATCCATAACTGTATATTCACAATAAAGAAGTTGCAATCCATAACTGTGTAAATTCACAATAAAGAAGTTGCAATCCATAACTGTGTAAATTCACAATAAAGAAGTTGCAATCCATAACTGTGTAGATTCACAATAAAGAAGCTGCAATCCATAAATGTGTAAATTCACAATAAAGAAGTTGCAATCCATAACTGTGTAAATTCACTATAAGGGAGTTGTTATCCATAAATGTGTAAATTCACTATAAGGGAGTTGTTATCCATAAATGTGTAAATTCACTATAAGGGAGTTGTTATCCATAAATGTGTAAATTCACAATAAAGAAGTTGCAATCCATAAATGTATATTCACAATAAAGAAGTTGCAATACATAACTGTAAATTCACAATAAAGAAGTTGCAATCCATAACTGTAAATTCACAATAAAGAAGTTGCAATCCATAACTGTAAATTCACAATAAAGAAGTTGCAATCCATAACTGTGTAAATTCACAATATAGAAGTTGCAATCCATAACTGTAAATTCACAATAAAGAAGTTGTTATCCATAACTGTGTATATTCACAATAAAGAAGTTGCAATCCATAACTGTGTAAATTCACAATAAAGAAGTTGCAATCCATAAATGTGTATATTCACAATAAAGAAGTTGCAATCCATAGATGTGTATATTCACAATAAAGAAGTTGCAATCCATAGATGTGTATATTCACAATAAAGAAGTTGCAATCCATAGATGTGTATATTCACAATAAAGAAGTTGCAATCCATAAATGTGTATATTCACAAAAAAGAAGTTGCAATCCATAGATGTGTATATTCGCAATAAAGAAGTTGCAATCCATAGATGTGTATATTCACAATAAAGAAGTTGCAATCCATAGATGTGTATATTCACAATAAAGAAGTTGCAATCCATAAATGTGTATATCACAATAAAGAAGCTGCAATCAATAGATGTGTATATTCACAATAAAGAAGTTGTTATCCATAACTGTGTAAATTCACAATAAAGAAGTTGCAATCCATAACTGTATATTCACAATAAAGAAGTTGCAATCCATAACTGTGTAAATTCACAATAAAGAAGTTGCAATCCATAACTGTGTAAATTCACAATAAAGAAGTTGCAATCCATAACTGTAGATTCACAATAAAGAAGTTGCAATCCATAACTGTGTAAATTCACAATAAAGAAGTTGCAATCCATAACTGTGTAAATTCACAATATAGAAGTTGCAATCCATAACTGTGTAAATTCACAATATAGAAGTTGCAATCCATAACTGTGTAAATTCACAATATAGAAGTTGCAATCCATAACTGTGTAAATTCACAATAAAGAAGTTGCAATCCATAACTGTGTAGATTCACAATATAGAAGTTGCAATCCATAACTGTGTAAATTCACAATATAGAAGTTGCAATCCATAACTGTGTAAATTCACAATAAAGAAGTTGCAATCCATAATTCACAATATGGGAATCTTTCGTTTGGCGATTGCCATATGAAATATTTTGACAACACCTAAAACAACCCTTATGTAAAAAATTCAAATATATCATGACATTTTTTTAGAAAAATGTGCATTGCTTTTCTTAATTCTATCAATTTCCGGACACCATTTATGAAACCTATCAAATTGTTAGAAAGTGTTACATTGTTGTTTCACCTTGGGATATTTTTCACGATTCAAAATATATTTACAATTTGATTGAATATTTCGATAGAGACTTTTTTAAGGATTAGATAAATGTTATAATAATTATTAAAATCAGCCATAGATCTTTATCCGCAGCGCTGGTTTTATTGTTCTAAAAAAATGCGCCCTTGCGCACCCGTCATTTTCCTCCTTCGCGATCTTTCATTATTTTTTACCTAACCAAGACTCGAATTTTTTTATGAACCTATTGATGGTAACTGACATATATTCCAACATATCTTATACATTTTCAAGAATTTTTATCACCTCAATTCATCCAAAATATCTTTTGTTCTTGCATTTGCTATTGTAAACAAAATGCTGTTGTCATGCCGCATGACGCGTGCCGTCAGGCTAAAAATAGAATTCCCTTGGTGGGGAAGCGGAAAGAGGAGTCGATGATTAATATTTACCCTGATTTTCATCTCTTTACTATGCAAACTTACCAAACGCGAAATTAAAAAAGATAATAGTCAAGCGCTATCGCTAGAACGTTATGATTTTTGCGTACTTACTTATGGCAACGCACTGTACTATGTTGACAACAGTTTTTGGCTAAATATTTGTATTTCCTGAGCAAGAGCGAGGAATATACAGATATTTAAGCACGAGTTGTAAACGCATAATATGTCATGGACATGAATATAAGCATTGTTTATAACATGACGTCACAATAAAAAGTGATATTTTGCTCTAGAGCAACATATGAAAAATATGAACCCCGATATGACTGTCCTCGTAGGTAATGATATGATATATTAAACATTTATAGACTTCAAGTGAGGTTGATCCAATGATTTGTCGACCTTGGACACGTGATATTCACCGAGGCAACGCTTGAAAATATAAGGGACATAACTCTAATTCAGCACGGTCACAAAGCGATGCCTGTTGCTTGATGAACAGCGTGAAATGTGATGTGAGGAGTTCGAGACCTAATTCTCGAATCTATTTTTAGCCACCAGAGGTGCTTGGATTGTTACATCAACCTCTCCATCTCACACAGGTTGACATTGCTTGACATCAATGCTGTCATGTGACCAAGTTGGCCAATCAGAAAGACCGATATAGTCCATTCATATAATAATAATTTTTATAGTGTAAATGTGTCTCACTACAGTGTCCATCGGTCAAATTTGGCCAAATGTTATACTTTTAAATATGTAAACTTTCACGTGAATGTCTGTCTGTATACGGTAACTGTTGACACTTTATAGGGGCAGTAGCACGTTTTTAGGGGGAATATAAGGTGATGTCAGGAAAATGAAAATAAATGGTTCCAATCTTTAGACAATGTATAAAAACTAAATGGAGCAGTAATAAATCAAATATACAATGTAAAGTTAAGCCATGCGATTCTTTTTCTTACACAAAATGAATTAAAGGTGTTCACACAAAAATGGCTGCCAATGCATTTTATGTGAATCTTCATACTTTGTCCTCTGACTATGAATCATTGGCTTGTGTAATTAGATTTTTGGCACTGTCAAAGTAATACATTTAGCATTAACTTATAGTTATCAGTGAAAAATTTAAAATATAAAATTGTCAAAAAACGTGCTACTGCCCCTTTAATAAACAATTATCTCTCTAATTTATTTCCAGAACAATGTGTACTGGACTGACTGGGATAGAGGTGCCGTGATGACGGCGAGTAAGACTGGATACGGGGTCATGACCTTCAGTAGTAATCTGACAAACGTCGTCGACATGAAGATTGTCTCCCACACCTCACAACAGGGTACGTGTTTTACACCAAGGCCCAAAAAAAAAAAAAGAGTGTTTCTGGGCCTGGATTTTCAAAGCTCTCTTAGTGCTAAGATGGTCGTAGGTCAATGTTAATGTTACGTGTGTATGGTACTTACGACTATCTTAGCACTAAGAGAGCTTCGAAAATCCAGGCCCTGGTCTTTACATTAAGTCAAAAATGATGCAACGAAGCGGATTTTTATTTCCTAATTATGTTCTTATTGAGCTTGAAAGCCTTTGAATCACTGTGTCTTTGAAGACACTCAAGGGCAGAAACAAGTAACATTTTTAGAGCCCGAATTTCAATGGTTTTTTTCTGGGCCATGGTTTCAGTGTTTTCGCTATCCTATTTAACCCTTGGATTCGGGTTGGACTGACAGCTTTAGCTTTGACTATCTTTTTTTCAAACCTTGTATCCATATCGACAGAATTTTAGGGTTAGTTTGTCCTTGTAAGGGATGTTTAAATATTATAGACAAAGAAACAAACATATTGTAAAGTCGCTTCGAGTAATGAAAATGAAAAATAGATCAACCATAACCACTTCCTGAAAATCTTTGATGGTCGAATTAATAGAGAAATTACGCCACCCACTCTATTCCAGCAAAGAGCACATCTAAAAATTATAAATATCTAAATAATGACAATATTGTAATTTTTATGTTTTCATCTATAAAACTATGCATTATATATATATCTTCATGATATTTATCTTATACTTCAACCACAGTCCTGAATCAGTAATGAAAAATAGATCAACCATAACCACTTCTTGAAAATCTTTGATGGTCGAATTAATAGAGAAAGTATGGTACCCTCTCTATTATATATATATATATACATATGTTCATGAAATTTATATAATATTTAAACTATAATGAGTAATACAAAGTGAAAAGTAGATCAACCATAACCACTTCCTGAAAATATTTGATGGTCAAATTAATAGAGAAAGTATGGTACCCTCTCTTCCTGCAAAGAGCATTATATATATATACATATCTTCATGAAATTTATCTAATATTTAAACTATAATGAGTAATAAAAAGTGAAAAGTAGATCAACCATAACCATTTTCTGAAAATCTTTGATGGTCAAATTAATAGAGAAATTACGACACCCACTCTATTCTAGTAAAGAGCACATCTAAAAATTATAATTTTTATCCTACCTCAACTTAACAAGTTGCCACACTTACCTTACTCGATGAGAAGAGACGTTACCGCAAACATATTGTAAAGTTGCTTCATGTAATGAAAATGAAAAGTAGATCAACCATAACCACCTCCTGAAAATCTTTGATGGTCAAATTAATAGAGAAATTACGACACCCTCTTTATTCCAGCAAAGAGCGCATGTAGGCCAAATAGCTGCTCCCAGCTGTGCCTGCCCCGCCCCCCACCTCCTGACCACAAGAACAGCCACAACCGCACGTGCAAGTGCGGGGACAAGGTGAAACACGATCTGAAGGAGTCCGGGGATGAGCATTGCATGTGTGGACCGGGACGGGTGACTGTCAACAAGACCTGTGTTATTGCCAGTGAGTAGGATTTTATTGATGATGGTGAGGGTGATGGTGATGGTGGTTGTGGTGGTGATTCTGTGACTTTGATGATCATTATGGTGGTGATGGTGGTGATGATGATGATGATGTGACATTAATGATTGTGATGATGATGATGATTGAGTTTGTAGGTGTATTTATGATTGTGATATTGATTGGGATGATTGTGAGTGATGCTGATGATGTGACATTAATGATTGTGAGTGATGCTGATGATGTGACATTAATGATTGTGATGATGATGATTGAGTTTGTAGGTGTATTTATGATTGTGATAGGGGTGATAATTGTGATAATGATTGTGATGAATGTAAGTGATGCTGATGATGTGACATTAATGATTGTGATGATGATGAAGGTTGAGTTTGTAGGTGTATTTATGAATGTGATAGTGTTGATAATTGTGATAATGATTGTGGTGATGGTGATGATGTGACATTAATGATTGTGATGATGATGATGATTGAGTTTGTAAGTGTATTTATGATTGTGACAGTGTTGATAATTGTGATAATGATTGTGATGAATGTGAGTGATGCTGATGATGTGACATTAATGATTGTGATGATGATGATGATTGACTTTGTAGGTGTATTTAATATGATTGTGATAGGGGTGATAGTTGTAATAATGATTGTGATGAATGTGAGTGAGGGTGATGATGTGACATTAATGATTGTGATGATGATGATGATGGTTGAGTTTGTAGGTGTATATATGATTGTGATGGTGTTGATAATTGTGATAATGATTGTGATGAATGTGAGTGAGGGTGATGATGTGACATTAATGATTGTGATGATGATGATGATTGAGTTTGTAAGTGTATTTATGATTGTGACAGTGTTGATAATTGTGATAATGATTGTGATGAATGTGAGTGATGCTGATGATGTGACATTAATGATTGTGATGATGATGATGATTGAGTTTGTAGGTGTATTTATGATTGTGATAGGGGTGTTGATTGCAACGATGATGGTGATGAAGTAGGGGTGATGAATCTGATGGTGATGATGTGACATTTATGATGGTGATGATGATGATGATTGAGTTTGTAAGTGTATTTATGATTGTGATAGTGTTGATAATTGTAATTATGATTGTGATGAATGTGAGTGAGGGTGATGATGTGACATTAATGATTGTGATGATGATGATGGTTGAGTTTGTAGGTGTATTTATGATTGTGATGGTGTTGATAATTGTGATAATGATTGTGATGAATGTGAGTGAGGGTGATGATGTGACATTAATAATTGTGATGATGATGATTGAGTTTGTAGGTGTATTTATGATTGTGATAGTGTTGATGATTGTGATAATGATTGGGATGAATATCAATGAGGGTGATGATGTGACATTAATGATTGTGATGATGATGATGATGGTTGAGTTTGTAGGTGTATTTATGATTGTGATAGTGTTGATGATTGTGATAATGATTGTGATGAATGTGAGTGAGGGTGATGATGTGACATTAATAATTGTGATGATGATGATGGTTGAGTTTGTAGGTGTATATATGATTGTGATGGTGTTGATAATTGTGATAATGATTGGGATGAATGTGAGTGAGGGTGATGATGTGACATTAATAATTGTGATGATGATGATTGAGTTTGTAGGTGTATTTATGATTGTGATAGGGGTGATAATTGTGATAATGATTGTGATGAATGTGAGTGATGCTGATGATGTGACATTAATGATTGTGATAATGATGATGATGATTGAGTTTGTAGGTGTATTTATGATTGTGATAGGGGTGTTGATTGCAACGATGATGGTGATGAAGTAGGGGTGATGAATCTGATGGTGATGATGTGACATTTATGATGGTGATGATGATGATGATTGAGTTTGTAAGTGTATTTATGATTGTGATAGTGTTGATGATTGTAATAATGATTGTGATGAATGTGAGTGAGGGTGATGATGTGACATTAATGATTGTGATGATGATGATGATGGTTGAGTTTGTAGGTGTATATATGATTGTGATAGTGTTGATAATTGTAATTATGATTGTGATGAATGTGAGTGAGGGTGATGATGTGACATTAATGATTGTGATGATGATGATGGTTGAGTTTGTAGGTGTATTTATGATTGTGATGGTGTTGATAATTGTGATAATGATTGTGATGAATGTGAGTGAGGGTGATGATGTGACATTAATAATTGTGATGATGATGATTGAGTTTGTAGGTGTATTTATGATTGTGATAGTGTTGATGATTGTGATAATGATTGGGATGAATGTGAGTGAGGGTGATGATGTGACATTAATGATTGTGATGATGATGATGATGGTTGAGTTTGTAGGTGTATATATGATTGTGATGGTGTTGATAATTGTGATAATGATTGGGATGAATGTGAGTGAGGGTGATGATGTGACATTAATGATTGTGATGATGATGATGATGGTTGAGTTTGTAGGTGTATTTATGATTGTGATAGGGGTGATAATTGTGATAATGATTGTGATGAATGTGAGTGATGCTGATGATGTGACATTAATGATTGTGATAATGATGATGATGATTGAGTTTGTAGGTGTATTTATGATTGTGATAGGGGTGTTGATTGCAACGATGATGGTGATGAAGTAGGGGTGATGAATCTGATGGTGATGATGTGACATTTATGATGGTGATGATGATGATGATTGAGTTTGTAAGTGTATTTATGATTGTGATAGTGTTGATGATTGTAATAATGATTGTGATGAATGTGAGTGAGGGTGATGATGTGACATTAATGATTGTGATGATGATGATGATGGTTGAGTTTGTAGGTGTATATATGATTGTGATGGTGTTGATAATTGTGATAATGATTGTGATGAATGTGAGTGAGGGTGATGATGTGACATTAATAATTGTGATGATGATGATGATTGAGTTTGTAGGTGTATTTATGATTGTGATGGTGTTGATGATTGTGATAATGATTGTGATGAATGTGAGTGATGCTGATGATGTGACATTAATGATTGTGATGATGATGATTGAGTTTGTAGGTGTATTTATGATTGTGATAGGGGTGATAATTGTGATAATGATGATGGTGAATATCAGTGAGGGTGATGATGTGACATTAATGATTGTGATGATGATGATGGTTGAGTTTGTAAGTGTATTTATGATTGTGATAGTGTTGATGATTGTGATAATGATTGGGATGAATGTGAGTGAGGGTGATGATGTGACATTAATGATTGTGATGATGATGATGATGATTGAGTTTGTAGGTGTATTTATGATTGTGATGGTGTTGATAATTGTGATAATGATTGGGATGAATATGAGTGATGCTGATGATGTGACATTAATGATTGTGATGATGATGATGATGATTGAGTTTGTAGGTGTATTTATGATTGTGATGGTGTTGATAATTGTGATAATGATTGGGATGAATGTGAGTGATGCTGATGATGTGACATTAATAATTGTGATGATGATGATTGAGTTTGTAGGTGTATTTATGATTGTGATAGTGTTGATGATTGTGATAATGATTGGGATGAATGTGAGTGAGGGTGATGATGTGACATTAATGATTGTGATGATGATGATGATTGAGTTTGTAGGTGTATTTATGATTGTGATAGGGGTGATAATTGTGATAATGATGATGGTGAATATCAGTGAGGGTGATGATGTGACATTAATGATTGTGATGATGATGATGGTTGAGTTTGTAAGTGTATTTATGATTGTGATAGTGTTGATGATTGTGATAATGATTGGGATGAATGTGAGTGAGGGTGATGATGTGACATTAATGATTGTGATGATGATGATGATGATTGAGTTTGTAGGTGTATTTATGATTGTGATGGTGTTGATAATTGTGATAATGATTGGGATGAATATGAGTGATGCTGATGATGTGACATTAATGATTGTGATGATGATGATGATGATTGAGTTTGTAGGTGTATTTATGATTGTGATGGTGTTGATAATTGTGATAATGATTGGGATGAATGTGAGTGATGCTGATGATGTGACATTAATAATTGTGATGATGATGATTGAGTTTGTAGGTGTATTTATGATTTTGATAGTGTTGATGATTGTGATAATGATTGGGATGAATGTGAGTGAGGGTGATGATGTGACATTAATGATTGTGATGATGATGATGATTGAGTTTGTAGGTGTATTTATGATTGTGATAGGTGTGATGATTGCAATAATGATTGTGATGAATATCAGTGAGGGTGATGATGTGACATTAATGATTGTGATGATAATGATGATTGAGTTTGTAAGTGTATTTATGATTGTGATAGTGTTGATATTTTTGATAATGATTGTGGTGAATGTGAGTGATGGTGATGATGTGACATTAATGATTGTGATGATGATGATGATTGAGTTTGTAGGTGTATTTATGATTGTGATAGTGTTGATAATTGTGATAATGATTGTGATGAATATGAGTGATGCTGATGATGTGACATTAATGATTGTGATAATGATGGTTGAGTTTGTAGGTGTATTTATGATTGTGATAGGGGTGATAATTGTGATAATGATTGTGATGAATATGAGTGATGCTGATGATGTGACATTAATGATTGTGATAATGATGGTTGAGTTTGTAGGTGTATTTATGATTGTGATGGTGTTGATATTTTTGATAATGATTGTGGTGAATGTGAGTGATGGTGATGATGTGACATTAATGATTGTGATGATGATGATGATTGAGTTTGTAGGTGTATTTATGATTGTGATAGTGTTGATGATTGTGATAATGATTGTGATGGATGTGAGTGATGCTGATGATGTGACATTAATGATTGTGATGATGATGATGATTGAGTTTGTAGGTGTATTTATGATTGTGATAGTGTTGATAATTGTGATAATGATTGTGATGAATATGAGTGATGCTGATGATGTGACATTAATGATTGTGATAATGATGGTTGAGTTTGTAGGTGTATTTATGATTGTGATGGTGTTGATAATTGTGATAATGATTGTGATGAATATGAGTGATGCTGATGATGTGACATTAATGATTGTGATAATGATGGTTGAGTTTGTAGGTGTATTTATGATTGTGATAGTGTTGATAATTGTGATAATGATTGTGATGAATATCAGTGATGGTGATGATGTGACATTAATAATTGTGATGATGATGATGATTGAGTTTGTAGGTGTATTTATGATTGTGATAGTGTTGATAATTGTGATAATGATTGTGATGAATATCAGTGAGGGTGATGATGTGACATTAATAATTGTGATAATGATTGTGATGAATGTGAGTGAGGGTGATGATGTGACATTAATGATTGTGATGATGATGATGGTTGAGTTTGTAGGTGTATTTATGATTGTGATAGTGTTGATAATTGTGATAATGATTGTGATGAATATCAGTGATGGTGATGATGTGACATTAATAATTGTGATGATGATGATGATTGAGTTTGTAGGTGTATTTATGATTGTGATAGTGTTGATAATTGTGATAATGATTGTGATGAATATCAGTGAGGGTGATGATGTGACATTAATAATTGTGATAATGATTGTGATGAATGTGAGTGAGGGTGATGATGTGACATTAATGATTGTGATGATGATGATGGTTGAGTTTGTATGTGTATTTATGATTGTGATAGTGTTGATAATTGTGATAATGATTGTGATGAATATCAGTGAGGGTGATGATGTGACATTAATGATTGTGATGATGATGATGATTGAGTTTGTAGGTGTATTTATGATTGTGATAGTGTTGATGATTGTGATAATGATTGGGATGAATGTGAGTGATGCTGATGATGTGACATTAATGATTGTGATGATGATGATGATTGAGTTTGTAGGTGTATTTATGATTGTGATAGTGTTGATAATTGTGATAATGATTGTGATGAATGTGAGTGAGGGTGATGATGTGACATTAATGATTGTGATGATGATGATGATTGAGTTTGTAGGTGTATTTATGATTGTGATAGTGTTGATGATTGTGATAATGATTGTGATGAATGTGAGTGAGGGTGATGATGTGACATTAATGATTGTGATGATGATGATGATTGAGTTTGTAGGTGTATTTATGATTGTGATAGTGTTGATGATTGTGATAATGATTGGGATGAATGTGAGTGATGCTGATGATGTGACATTAATGATTGTGATGATGATGATGATTGAGTTTGTAGGTGTATTTATGATTGTGATAGGGGTGATAATTGTGATAATGATTGTGATAATGATTGTGATGGATGTGAGTGATGCTGATGATGTGACATTAATGATTGTGATGATGATGATTGAGTTTGTAGTTGTATTTATGATTGTGATAGGGGTGATAATTGTGATAATGATTGTGATGAATGTGAGTGAGGGTGATGATGTGACATTAATGATTGTGATAATGATGGTTGAGTTTGTAGGTGTATTTATGATTGTGATAGGGGTGATAATTGTGATAATGATTGTGATGAATATGAGTGATGCTGATGATGTGACATTTATGATTGTGATGATGATGATTGAGTTTGTAGGTGTATTTATGATTGTGATAGTGTTGATAATTGTGATAATGATTGTGATGATTATGAGTGATGGTGATGATGTGACATTAATGATTGTGATGATGATGATGGTTGAGTTTGTAGGTGTATTTATGATTGTGATAGTGTTGATAATTGTGATAATGATTGTGATGGATGTGAGTGATGCTGATGATGTGACATTAATGATTGTGATGATGATGATTGAGTTTGTAGGTGTATTTATGATTGTGATAGTGTTGATAATTGTGATAATGATTGTGATGAATATCAGTGATGGTGATGATGTGACATTAATGATTGTGATGATGATGATGGTTGAGTTTGTAGGTGTATTTATGATTGTGATAGTGTTGATAATTGTGATAATGATTGTGATGGATGTGAGTGATGCTGATGATGTGACATTAATGATTGTGATGATGATGATTGAGTTTGTAGGTGTATTTATGATTGTGATAGTGTTGATAATTGTGATAATGATTGTGATGAATATCAGTGATGGTGATGATGTGACATTAATAATTGTGATGATGATGATGATTGAGTTTGTAGGTGTATTTATGATTGTGATAGTGTTGATAATTGTGAT
This sequence comes from Steromphala cineraria, assembly GCA_916613615.1. Classification (NCBI taxonomy): domain Eukaryota; kingdom Metazoa; phylum Mollusca; class Gastropoda; order Trochida; family Trochidae; genus Steromphala; species Steromphala cineraria. The sequence goes on from OU744737.1 coordinate 3,387,326, forward strand.
AATGATTGTGATGAATATCAGTGAGGGTGATGATGTGACATTAATAATTGTGATAATGATTGTGATGAATGTGAGTGAGGGTGATGATGTGACATTAATGATTGTGATGATGATGATGGTTGAGTTTGTAGGTGTATTTATGATTGTGATAGTGTTGATAATTGTGATAATGATTGTGATGAATATCAGTGAGGGTGATGATGTGACATTAATAATTGTGATAATGATTGTGATGAATGTGAGTGAGGGTGATGATGTGACATTAATGATTGTGATGATGATGATGGTTGAGTTTGTAGGTGTATTTATGATTGTGATAGTGTTGATAATTGTGATAATGATTGTGATGAATATCAGTGAGGGTGATGATGTGACATTAATGATTGTGATGATGATGATGATTGAGTTTGTAGGTGTATTTATGATTGTGATAGTGTTGATGATTGTGATAATGATTGTGATGAATGTGAGTGAGGGTGATGATGTGACATTAATTATTGTGATGATGATGATGATTGAGTTTGTAGGTGTATTTATGATTGTGATAGGGGTGATAATTGTGATAATGATTGGGATGAATGTGAGTGATGCTGATGATGTGACATTAATAATTGTGATGATGATGATGATTGAGTTTGTAGGTGTATTTATGATTGTGATAGTGTTGATGATTGTGATAATGATTGGGATGAATGTGAGTGATGCTGATGATGTGACATTAATGATTGTGATGATGATGATGATTGAGTTTGTAGGTGTATTTATGATTGTGATAGGGGTGATAATTGTGATAATGATTGTGATGAATGTGAGTGATGCTGATGATGTGACATTAACGATTGTGATGATGATGATGATGATTGAGTTTGTAGGTGTATATATGATTGTGATGGTGTTGATAATTGTGATAATGATTGGGATGAATGTGAGTGAGGGTGATGATGTGACATTAATGATTGTGATGATGATGATGATGGTTGAGTTTGTAGGTGTATTTATGATTGTGATAGTGTTGATGATTGTGATAATGATTGTGATGAATATCAGTGTTGCTGATGATGTGACATTAACGATTGTGATGATGATGATGATTGAGTTTGTAGGTGTATTTATGATTGTGATAGGGGTGTTGATTGCAACGATGATGGTGATGAAATAGGGGTGATGAATGGTGATGATGTGACATTTATGATGGTGATGATGAAAATGATGGTGATGAAATAGGGGTGATGAATATGATGGTGATGATGTGACATTTATGATAGTGATGATATACTATCCTGACAATGACAACACCTCTGATTGGCTGCTTTGTGTTGCAGATACAACCACCTGTGGAACCGCCCAATTCCAGTGCAGCAACTCGCGCTGTGTTCCCCTGACGTGGAAGTGTGACAACGAAAACGACTGTCGGGATGGGTCTGATGAAATTGACTGTCGTAAGTGTAAAGTGTCATGTTTCATTTAGACAATAATTATCATGTGGCGGGGAATGAAAGAGTATTGACCCAAGTCAATATCAGTTTCGTGGGGATTTGTCTGATGAAATTGACTGTCGTAAGTGTAAAGAAAGTGTCATGTTTCATTTAGACAATAATTATCATGTGGCGGGGAATGAAAGAGTATCAACCCAAGTCAATATCAGTTTCGTGGGGATTTGTCTGATGAAATTGACTGTCGTAAGTGTAAAGAAAGTGTCATGTTTCATTTAGACAATAATTATCATGTGGCAGGGAATGAAAGAGTATTGACCCAAGTCAATATCAGTTTCGTGGGGATTTGTCTGATGAAATTGACTGTCGTAAGTGTAAAGAAAGTGTCATGTTTCATTTAGACAATAACTATCATGTGGCGGGGAATGAAAGAGTATTGACCCAAGTCAATATCAGTTTCGTGGGGATTTGTCTGATGAAATTGACTGTCGTAAGTGTAAAGAAAGTGTCATGTTTCATTTAGACAATAATTATCATGTGGCGGGGAATGAAAGAGTATCGACCCAAGTCAATATCAGTTTCGTGGGGATAGATCTGATGAAATTGACTGTCATAAGTGTAAAGAAAGTGTCATGTTTCATTTAGACAATAACTATCATGTGGCGGGGAATGAAAGAGTATCGACCCAAGTCAATATCACTTTCGTGGGGATATGTCTGATGAAATTGACTGTCGTAAGTGTAAAGAAAGTGTCATGTTTCATTTAGACAATAACTATCATGTGGCGGGGAATGAAAGAGTATCGACCCAAGTCAATATCAGTTTCGTGGGGATATGTCTGATGAAATTGACTGTCGTAAGTGTAAAGAAAGTGTCATGTTTCATTTAGACAATAACTATCATGTGGCGGGGAATGAAAGAGTATCAACCCAAGTCAATATCTGTTTTGTGGGGATATCTCTGATGAAATTGACTGTCATAAGTGTAAAGAAAGTGTCATGTTTCATTTAGACAATAATTATCATGTGGCGGGGAATGAAAGAGTTTCGACCCAACTAAGTCAATATCAGTTTCGTGGGGATATGTCTGATGAAATTGACTGTCATAAGTGTAAAGAAAGTGTCATGTTTCATTTAGACAATAATTATCATGTGGCGGGGAATGAAAGAGTTTCGACCCAAGTCAATATCAGTTTCGTGGGGATATGTCTGATGAAATTGACTGTCGTAAGTGTAAAGAAAGTGTCATGTTTCATTTAGACAATAATTATCATGTGGCGGGGAATGAAAGAGTATCGACCCAAGTCAATATCAGTTTCGTGGGGATAGATCTGATGAAATTGACTGTCATAAGTGTAAAGAAAGTGTCATGTTTCATTTAGACAATAACTATCATGTGGCGGGGAATGAAAGAGTATCGACCCAAGTCAATATCAGTTTCGTGGGGATATGTCTGATGAAATTGACTGTCGTAAGTGTAAAGAAAGTGTCATGTTTCATTTAGACAATAACTATCATGTGGCGGGGAATGAAAGAGTATCGACCCAAGTCAATATCAGTTTCGTGGGGATATGTCTGATGAAATTGACTGTCGTAAGTGTAAAGAAAGTGTCATGTTTCATTTAGACAATAACTATCATGTGGCGGGGAATGAAAGAGTATCAACCCAAGTCAATATCTGTTTTGTGGGGATATCTCTGATGAAATTGACTGTCATAAGTGTAAAGAAAGTGTCATGTTTCATTTAGACAATAATTATCATGTGGCGGGGAATGAAAGAGTTTCGACCCAAGTCAATATCAGTTTCGTGGGGATATGTCTGATGAAATTGACTGTCATAAGTGTAAAGAAAGTGTCATGTTTCATTTAGACAATAATTATCGTGTGGCGGGGAATGAAAGAGTATCGACCCAAGTCAATATCAGTTTCGTGGGGATTTGTCTGATGAAATTGACTGTCGTAAGTGTAAAGAAAGTGTCATGTTTCATTTAGACAATAATTATCATGTGGCGGGGAATGAAAGAGTATTGACCCAAGTCAATATCAGTTTCGTGGGGATTTGTCTGATGAAATTGACTGTCGTAAGTGTAAAGAAAGTGTCATGTTTCATTTAGACAATAATTATCATGTGGCGGGGAATGAAAGAGTATCAACCCAAGTCAATATCAGTTTCGTGGGGATTTGTCTGATGAAATTGACTGTCGTAAGTGTAAAGAAAGTGTCATGTTTCATTTAGACAATAATTATCATGTGGCAGGGAATGAAAGAGTATTGACCCAAGTCAATATCAGTTTCGTGGGGATTTGTCTGATGAAATTGACTGTCGTAAGTGTAAAGAAAGTGTCATGTTTCATTTAGACAATAACTATCATGTGGCGGGGAATGAAAGAGTATTGACCCAAGTCAATATCAGTTTCGTGGGGATTTGTCTGATGAAATTGACTGTCGTAAGTGTAAAGAAAGTGTCATGTTTCATTTAGACAATAATTATCATGTGGCGGGGAATGAAAGAGTATCGACCCAAGTCAATATCAGTTTCGTGGGGATAGATCTGATGAAATTGACTGTCATAAGTGTAAAGAAAGTGTCATGTTTCATTTAGACAATAACTATCATGTGGCGGGGAATGAAAGAGTATCGACCCAAGTCAATATCAGTTTCGTGGGGATATGTCTGATGAAATTGACTGTCGTAAGTGTAAAGAAAGTGTCATGTTTCATTTAGACAATAACTATCATGTGGCGGGGAATGAAAGAGTATCGACCCAAGTCAATATCAGTTTCGTGGGGATATGTCTGATGAAATTGACTGTCGTAAGTGTAAAGAAAGTGTCATGTTTCATTTAGACAATAATTATCATGTGGCAGGGAATGAAAGAGTATCGAACCAAGTCAATATCAGTTTTGTGGGGATTTGTCTGATGAAATTGACTGTCGTAAGTGTAAAGAAAGTGTCATGTTTCATTTAGACAATAATTATCATGTGGCGGGGAATGAAAGAGTTTCGACCCAAGTCAATATCAGTTTCGTGGGGATATGTCTGATGAAATTGACTGTCATAAGTGTAAAGAAAGTGTCATGTTTCATTTAGACAATAATTATCGTGTGGCGGGGAATGAAAGAGTATCGACCCAAGTCAATATCAGTTTCGTGGGGATTTGTCTGATGAAATTGACTGTCGTAAGTGTAAAGAAAGTGTCATGTTTCATTTAGACAATAATTATCATGTGGCGGGGAATGAAAGAGTATTGACCCAAGTCAATATCAGTTTCGTGGGGATTTGTCTGATGAAATTGACTGTCGTAAGTGTAAAGAAAGTGTCATGTTTCATTTAGACAATAATTATCATGTGGCGGGGAATGAAAGAGTTTCGACCCAAGTCAATATCAGTTTCGTGGGGATATGTCTGATGAAATTGACTGTCGTAAGTGTAAAGAAAGTGTCATGTTTCATTTAGACAATAACTATCATGTGGCGGGGAATGAAAGAGTATCAACCCAAGTCAATATCTGTTTTGTGGGGATATCTCTGATGAAATTGACTGTCAAAAGTGTAAAGAAAGTGTCATGTTTCATTTAGACAATAATTATCATGTGGCGGGGAATGAAAGAGTTTCGACCCAATTAAGTCAATATCAGTTTCGTGGGGATATGTCTGATGAAATTGACTGTCATAAGTGTAAAGAAAGTGTCATGTTTCATTTAGACAATAATTATCATGTGGCGGGGAATGAAAGAGTATCGACCCAAGTCAATATCAGTTTCGTGGGGATAGATCTGATGAAATTGACTGTCATAAGTGTAATGAAAGTGTCATGTTTCATTTAGACAATAACCATCATGTGGCAGGGAATGAAAGAGTATCGACCCAAGTCAATATCAGTTTCGTGGGGATATGTCTGATAAAATTGACTGTCGTAAGTGTAAAGTGTCATGTTTCATTTAGACAATAATTATCATGTGGCGGGGAATGAAAGAGTATCGACCCAAGTCAATATCAGTTTCGTGGGGATTTGTCTGATGAAATTGACTGTCGTAAGTGTAAAGAAAGTGTCATGTTTCATTTAGACAATGATTATCATGTGGCGGGGAAGGAAAGAGTATCGACCCTAGTCAATATCAGTTTCGTGGGGATTTGTCTGATGAAATTGACTGTCGTAAGTGTAAAGAAAGTGTCATGTTTCATTTAGACAATAACTATCATGTGGCGGGGAATGAAAGAGTATCGACCCAAGTCAATATCAGTTTCGTGGGGATAGATCTGATGAAATTGACTCTCGTAAGTGTAAAGAAAGTGTCATGTTTCATTTAGACAATGATTATCATGTGGCGGGGAATGAAAGAGTATCGACCCTAGTCAATATCAGTTTCGTGGGGATTTGTCTGATGAAATTGACTGTCGTAAGTGTAAAGAAAGGGTCATGTTTCATTTAGACAATAAGTATCATGTGGCGGGGAATGAAAGAGTATCGACCCAAGTCAATATCAGTTTATCGGGGATATATCTGATGAAATTGACTCTCGTAAGTGTAAAGAAAGTGTCATGTTTCATTTAGACAATAACTATCATGTGGCGGGGAATGAAAGAGTATCGACCCAAGTCAATATCAGTTTCGTGGGGATATGTCTGATGAAATTGACTCTCGTAAGTGTAAAGAAAGTGTCATGTTTCATTTAGACAATAACTATCATGTGGCGGGGAATGAAAGAGTATCGACCCAAGTCAATATCAGTTTCGTGGGGATAGATCTGATGAAATTGACTCTCGTAAGTGTAAAGAAAGTGTCATGTTTCATTTAGACAATAATTATCATGTGGCAGGGAATGAAAGAGTATCGAACCAAGTCAATATCAGTTTTGTGGGGATTTGTCTGATGAAATTGACTGTCGTAAGTGTAAAGAAAGTGTCATGTTTCATTTAGACAATAATTATCATGTGGCAGGGAATGAAAGAGTATCGACCCAAGTCAATATCAGTTTTGTGGGGATAGATCTGATGAAATTGACTGTCATAAGTGTAAAGTGTCATGTTTCATTTAGACAATAATTATCATGTGGCAGGGAATGAAAGAGTATCGACCCAAGTCAATATCAGTTTTGTGGGGATAGATCTGATGAAATTGACTGTCATAAGTGTAAAGTGTCATGTTTCATTTAGACAATAATTATCATGTGGCGGGGAATGAAAGAGTATCGACCCAAGTCAATATCAGTTTCGTGGGGATAGATCTGATGAAATTGACTCTCGTAAGTGTAAAGAAAGTGTCATGTTTCATTTAGACAATAATTATCATGTGGCGGGGAATGAAAGAGTATCGACCCAAGTCAATATCAGTTTCGTGGGGATAGATCTGATGAAATTGACTGTCGTAAGTGTAAAGAAAGTGTCATGTTTCATTTAGACAATAATTATCATGTGACGGGGAATGAAAGAGAATCGACCCAAGTCAATATCAGTTTCGTGGTGATTTGTCTGATGAAATTGACTGTCGTAAGTGTAAAGAAAGTGTCATGTTTCATTTAGACAATAACTATCATGTGGCGGGGAATGAAAGAGTATCGACCCAAGTCAATATCAGTTTCGTGGGGATTTGTCTGATAAAATTGACTGTCGTAAGTGTAAAGAAAGTGTCATGTTTCATTTAGACAATAATTATCATGTGGCGGGGAATGAAAGAGTATCGACCCAAGTCAATATCAGTTTTGTTGGGATATGTCTGATGAAATTGACTGTCGTAAGTGTAAAGTGTCATGTTTCATTTAGACAATAACTATCATGTGGCGGGGAATCAAAGAGTATCGACCCAAGTCAATATCAGTTTTGTGGGGATTTGTCTGATGAAATTGACTGTCGTAAGTGTAAAGAAAGTGTCAGGTTTCATTTAGACAATAACTATCATGTGGCGGGGAATGAAAGAGTATCAACCCAAGTCAATATCAGTTTCGTGGGGATAGATCTGGTGAAATTGACTGTCGTAAGTGTAAAGAAAGTGTCATGTTTCATTTGGACAATAACTATCATGTGGCGGGGAATGAAAGAGTATTGACCCAAGTCAATATCAGTTTCGTGGGGATAGATCTGATGAAATTGACTCTCGTAAGTGTAAAGAAAGTGTCATGTTTCGTTTAGACAATAATTATCATGTGGCAGGGAATGAAAGAGTATCGACCCAAGTCAATATCAGTTTCGTGGGGATTTGTCTGATGAAATTGACTGTCGTAACTGTGAAGAAAGTGTCATGTTTCATTTAGACAATAATTATCATGTGGCAGGGAATGAAAGAGTATCGACCCAAGTCAATATCAGTTTCGTGGGGATTTGTCTGATGAAATTGACTGTCGTAAGTGTAAAGAAAGTGTCATGTTTCATTTAGACAATAACTATCATGTGGCGGGGAATGAAAGAGTATCGACCCAAGTCAATATCAGTTTCGTGGGGATATGTCTGATGAAATTGACTGTCATAAGTGTAAAGAAAGTGTCATGTTTCATTTAGACAATAATTATCATGTGGCGGGGAATGAAAGAGTATCGACCCAAGTCAATATCAGTTTCGTGGGGATAGATCTGATGAAATTGACTGTCATAAGTGTAATGAAAGTGTCATGTTTCATTTAGACAATAACCATCATGTGGCAGGGAATGAAAGAGTATCGACCCAAGTCAATATCAGTTTCGTGGGGATATGTCTGATAAAATTGACTCTCGTAAGTGTAAAGTGTCATGTTTCATTTAGACAATAATTATCATGTGGCGGGGAATGAAAGAGTATCGACCCAAGTCAATATCAGTTTCGTGGGGATTTGTCTGATGAAATTGACTGTCGTAAGTGTAAAGAAAGTGTCATGTTTCATTTAGACAATGATTATCATGTGGCGGGGAATGAAAGAGTATCGACCCTAGTCAATATCAGTTTCGTGGGGATTTGTCTGATGAAATTGACTGTCGTAAGTGTAAAGAAAGTGTCATGTTTCATTTAGACAATAACTATCATGTGGCGGGGAATGAAAGAGTATCGACCCAAGTCAATATCAGTTTCGTGGGGATAGATCTGATGAAATTGACTCTCGTAAGTGTAAAGAAAGTGTCATGTTTCATTTAGACAATGATTATCATGTGGCGGGGAATGAAAGAGTATCGACCAAAGTCAATATCAGTTTCGTGGGGATTTGTCTGATGAAATTGACTGTCGTAAGTGTAAAGAAAGGGTCATGTTTCATTTAGACAATAAGTATCATGTGGCGGGGAATGAAAGAGTATCGACCCAAGTCAATATCAGTTTATCGGGGATATATCTGATGAAATTGACTGTCGTAAGTGTAAAGAAAGTGTCATGTTTCATTTAGACAATAACTATCATGTGGCGGGGAATGAAAGAGTATCGACCCAAGTCAATATCAGTTTCGTGGGGATATGTCTGATGAAATTGACTCTCGTAAGTGTAAAGAAAGTGTCATGTTTCATTTAGACAATAACTATCATGTGGCGGGGAATGAAAGAGTATCGACCCAAGTCAATATCAGTTTCGTGGGGATAGATCTGATGAAATTGACTCTCGTAAGTGTAAAGAAAGTGTCATGTTTCATTTAGACAATAATTATCATGTGGCAGGGAATGAAAGAGTATCGAACCAAGTCAATATCAGTTTTGTGGGGATTTGTCTGATGAAATTGACTGTCGTAAGTGTAAAGAAAGTGTCATGTTTCATTTAGACAATAATTATCATGTGGCAGGGAATGAAAGAGTATCGACCCAAGTCAATATCAGTTTTGTGGGGATAGATCTGATGAAATTGACTGTCATAAGTGTAAAGTGTCATGTTTCATTTAGACAATAATTATCATGTGGCAGGGAATGAAAGAGTATCGACCCAAGTCAATATCAGTTTTGTGGGGATAGATCTGATGAAATTGACTGTCATAAGTGTAAAGTGTCATGTTTCATTTAGACAATAATTATCATGTGGCGGGGAATGAAAGAGTATCGACCCAAGTCAATATCAGTTTCGTGGGGATTTGTCTGATGAAATTGACTCTCGTAAGTGTAAAGTGTCATGTTTCATTTAGACAATAATTATCATGTGGCGGGGAATGAAAGAGTATCGACCCAAGTCAATATCAGTTTCGTGGGGATAGATCTGATGAAATTGACTCTCGTAAGTGTAAAGAAAGTGTCATGTTTCATTTAGACAATAATTATCATGTGGCGGGGAATGAAAGAGTATCGACCCAAGTCAATATCAGTTTCGTGGGGATAGATCTGATGAAATTGACTGTCGTAAGTGTAAAGAAAGTGTCATGTTTCATTTAGACAATAATTATCATGTGACGGGGAATGAAAGAGAATCGACCCAAGTCAATATCAGTTTCGTGGTGATTTGTCTGATGAAATTGACTGTCGTAAGTGTAAAGAAAGTGTCATGTTTCATTTAGACAATAACTATCATGTGGCGGGGAATGAAAGAGTATCGACCCAAGTCAATATCAGTTTCGTGGGGATTTGTCTGATAAAATTGACTGTCGTAAGTGTAAAGAAAGTGTCATGTTTCATTTAGACAATAATTATCATGTGGCGGGGAATGAAAGAGTATCGACCCAAGTCAATATCAGTTTCGTGGGGATATGTCTGATGAAATTGACTGTCGTAAGTGTAAAGTGTCATGTTTCATTTAGACAATAACTATCATGTGGCGGGGAATCAAAGAGTATCGACCCAAGTCAATATCAGTTTTGTGGGGATTTGTCTGATGAAATTGACTGTCGTAAGTGTAAAGAAAGTGTCAGGTTTCATTTAGACAATAATTATCATGTGGCGGGGAATGAAAGAGTATCGACCCAAGTCAATATCAGTTTCGTGGGGATTTGTCTGATGAAATTGACTGTCGTAAGTGTAAAGAAAGTGTCATGTTTCATTTAGACAATGATTATCATGTGGCGGGGAATGAAAGAGTATCGACCCTAGTCAATATCAGTTTCGTGGGGATTTGTCTGATGAAATTGACTGTCGTAAGTGTAATGAAAGTGTCATGTTTCATTTAGACAATAACCATCATGTGGCAGGGAATGAAAGAGTATCGACCCAAGTCAATATCAGTTTCGTGGGGATATGTCTGATAAAATTGACTGTCGTAAGTGTAAAGTGTCATGTTTCATTTAGACAATAATTATCATGTGGCGGGGAATGAAAGAGTATCGACCCAAGTCAATATCAGTTTCGTGGGGATTTGTCTGATGAAATTGACTGTCGTAAGTGTAAAGAAAGTGTCATGTTTCATTTAGACAATGATTATCATGTGGCGGGGAATGAAAGAGTATCGACCCTAGTCAATATCAGTTTCGTGGGGATTTGTCTGATGAAATTGACTGTCGTAAGTGTAAAGAAAGTGTCATGTTTCATTTAGACAATAACTATCATGTGGCGGGGAATGAAAGAGTATCGACCCAAGTCAATATCAGTTTCGTGGGGATAGATCTGATGAAATTGACTCTCGTAAGTGTAAAGAAAGTGTCATGTTTCATTTAGACAATGATTATCATGTGGCGGGGAATGAAAGAGTATCGACCAAAGTCAATATCAGTTTCGTGGGGATTTGTCTGATGAAATTGACTGTCGTAAGTGTAAAGAAAGGGTCATGTTTCATTTAGACAATAAGTATCATGTGGCGGGGAATGAAAGAGTATCGACCCAAGTCAATATCAGTTTATCGGGGATATATCTGATGAAATTGACTGTCGTAAGTGTAAAGAAAGTGTCATGTTTCATTTAGACAATAACTATCATGTGGCGGGGAATGAAAGAGTATCGACCCAAGTCAATATCAGTTTCGTGGGGATATGTCTGATGAAATTGACTCTCGTAAGTGTAAAGAAAGTGTCATGTTTCATTTAGACAATAACTATCATGTGGCGGGGAATGAAAGAGTATCGACCCAAGCCAATATCAGTTTCGTGGGGATAGATCTGATGAAATTGACTCTCGTAAGTGTAAAGAAAGTGTCATGTTTCATTTAGACAATAATTATCATGTGGCAGGGAATGAAAGAGTATCGAACCAAGTCAATATCAGTTTTGTGGGGATTTGTCTGATGAAATTGACTGTCGTAAGTGTAAAGAAAGTGTCATGTTTCATTTAGACAATAATTATCATGTGGCAGGGAATGAAAGAGTATCGACCCAAGTCAATATCAGTTTTGTGGGGATAGATCTGATGAAATTGACTGTCATAAGTGTAAAGTGTCATGTTTCATTTAGACAATAATTATCATGTGGCAGGGAATGAAAGAGTATCGACCCAAGTCAATATCAGTTTTGTGGGGATAGATCTGATGAAATTGACTGTCATAAGTGTAAAGTGTCATGTTTCATTTAGACAATAATTATCATGTGGCGGGGAATGAAAGAGTATCGACCCAAGTCAATATCAGTTTTGTGGGGATAGATCTGATGAAATTGACTGTCATAAGTGTAAAGAAAGTGTCATGTTTCATTTAGACAATAACTATCATGTGGCGGGGAATCAAAGAGTATCGACCCAAGTCAATATCAGTTTCGTGGGGATAGATCTGATGAAATTGACTCTCGTAAGTGTAAAGAAAGTGTCATGTTTCATTTAGACAATAATTATCATGTGGCGGGGAATGAAAGAGTATCGACCCAAGTCAATATCAGTTTCGTGGGGATAGATCTGATGAAATTGACTGTCGTAAGTGTAAAGAAAGTGTCATGTTTCATTTAGACAATAATTATCATGTGACGGGGAATGAAAGAGAATCGACCCAAGTCAATATCAGTTTCGTGGTGATTTGTCTGATGAAATTGACTGTCGTAAGTGTAAAGAAAGTGTCATGTTTCATTTAGACAATAACTATCATGTGGCGGGGAATGAAAGAGTATCGACCCAAGTCAATATCAGTTTCGTGGGGATTTGTCTGATAAAATTGACTGTCGTAAGTGTAAAGAAAGTGTCATGTTTCATTTAGACAATAATTATCATGTGGCGGGGAATGAAAGAGTATCGACCCAAGTCAATATCAGTTTCGTGGGGATATGTCTGATGAAATTGACTGTCGTAAGTGTAAAGTGTCATGTTTCATTTAGACAATAACTATCATGTGGCGGGGAATCAAAGAGTATCGACCCAAGTCAATATCAGTTTTGTGGGGATTTGTCTGATGAAATTGACTGTCGTAAGTGTAAAGAAAGTGTCAGGTTTCATTTAGACAATAACTATCATGTGGCGGGGAATGAAAGAGTATCAACCCAAGTCAATATCAGTTTCGTGGGGATAGATCTGGTGAAATTGACTGTCGTAAGTGTAAAGAAAGTGTCATGTTTCATTTGGACAATAACTATCATGTGGCGGGGAATGAAAGAGTATTGACCCAAGTCAATATCAGTTTCGTGGGGATAGATCTGATGAAATTGACTCTCGTAAGTGTAAAGAAAGTGTCATGTTTCGTTTAGACAATAATTATCATGTGGCAGGGAATGAAAGAGTATCGACCCAAGTCAATATCAGTTTCGTGGGGATTTGTCTGATGAAATTGACTGTCGTAACTGTGAAGAAAGTGTCATGTTTCATTTAGACAATAATTATCATGTGGCAGGGAATGAAAGAGTATCGACCCAAGTCAATATCAGTTTCGTGGGGATTTGTCTGATGAAATTGACTGTCGTAAGTGTAAAGAAAGTGTCATGTTTCATTTAGACAATAACTATCATGTGGCGGGGAATGAAAGAGTATCGACCCAAGTCAATATCAGTTTCGTGGGGATATGTCTGATGAAATTGACTGTCATAAGTGTAAAGAAAGTGTCATGTTTCATTTAGACAATAATTATCATGTGGCGGGGAATGAAAGAGTATCGACCCAAGTCAATATCAGTTTCGTGGGGATAGATCTGATGAAATTGACTGTCATAAGTGTAATGAAAGTGTCATGTTTCATTTAGACAATAACCATCATGTGGCAGGGAATGAAAGAGTATCGACCCAAGTCAATATCAGTTTCGATGAAATTGGCTGTCATAAGTGTTAAAAGTTTGACCAGTTACATTTGGACAATAATTATCAAGTGGCGGGGAATGAAAGAGTATCTACCCAAGTCAACATCAGTTTCGTATGCTGTCAGTTGGTTCAACCAATCAGAAGCCAGGAAACTATGTACCTCCTGTGAGACATACAGAACATTACTCCCCTATGCCCCTGCTAGGACATGGGTACTATATCACTGTCTGCAAGTTAAGTCTCCAAGACAGGTTGTCTGGCCTTGCATAAAATTTTTATTTATGATGAGCTTATGGCATGGCATGGTGTTCGTCCGTCTGTCCATCCATCCATCCATCCATCCATCCATCCATCCATCCATCCATCCATCCATCCATCCATCCACTTTGTGCATTTTCAACTTCTTTTCCCCGAAGCATAAGCCCTAGAAAGCTGAAACTTTGTGTACAGACACTTAGTATTCAGGATTCTAAGTTTTACATTTGGTGACCCTGGGCCCCTTCTAATGGGGAAACCACATTGGCCACACCCTACAGCAAAATTAAATATGAAGCATAATGAGCTGCAAAGCCAATGGCTCTATTTTTCAGAAAAGCAAAAGATACACTTCTTCTGGCAGTTATCTCTCTACATAGCAAGGTTGTCTGAATGAAACAGATCCAAATCCATGTTAGGCTATTGCCAGTGCTTTACTGTATAGCATAAAGACCTCATGAGTCTTAAGCCCCGTTTATATGTGCGGTTACCCCCGGGGGTAAAGGCAATTTTTTGCCCCAGGGGCGTAAATTTTGTCATGTAAACGCAATTTTTAAGAGGGGTATACTTACCCCCGGGGGCAAAGTGCGAAATATTTACCCCTGGTCTGGAGGTAGGGCAAATCAGATACCCTCGGGGGTATAAATACCCCTGGGCAGGGATAGACGCTAACTGGAAATGTTCACTAGCCCTGAGCTGAAAATCACTAGTCCTTTCGACAAGTTCCTTGCTAATTGTAAATAATTTACTAGCCCTTACAATTTTACACTAGCCTCGGGCTAGCGGACTAGCATGAGTGTCGATCCCTGCTGGGGGCAAACCTGTCATGTAAACACTTTACTTCGTATACCCCAGGGGGCAAAACTGAATATCCTTATAAAAGTCAATATATGAAGAGAAAATAATGCCCCTAGGTATTGCAATTTCATTTCATATAAACGCAATGCAATATTTGACTTTTGCCCCTGAGGGCAAATTTACCCCCAGGGGTAAATGTGCGGCATGTAAACCCACCTTTATACTCCAATACAGTACAAAATTATGACCAAGAACAATCCTTCCATTTATTGATAAACACTTTTTGTATATAACAATTTAAGGATATTGCCTGAACTCAACAGTCCTGTTTTTCGTTTTTCTATATTGCTATATACATTAGAGATTTATTTTTAACAAATATCAAAATTATCAGTGAGATTATTGAGCTGTCATATATGTTGAAATTTTTGAAGTGATAGCTTTAGCCTATGACCATTTGTGTGAATACGCATGCTCAGAGTCGTATTGACCAGTCTGCTCACATTGGCCTTGTTTTGCCCAGCTTTCCTGTATTGGCCAAGTTGTCGATTCATATAGTGCAGGCCGTATAAATTGTATACGTGCTGTCTGATTGATAGTTTTTTTTGTTTTTTTTTTGTTTTTTTATTCACGAGAAGAAGTGTACAGTTCATAAACAGCAAAAAAAAAAAAAGGAAAAAAAAAAAAAAAAGAAAAAAAAAAGGGGTATACATTTCATCTGATTGATAGTTAATACTGTGATGTACTCCCCAGCACTGACCACCTGTCCCGACACAAGCTTCACCTGTGACAACTTCAAGTGCGTCCCCCTCAGGTGGAAGTGTGACTTGGACAACGATTGTGGAGACTCATCTGATGAACTCAACTGCCGTAAGTTACATCCAGGGATTGGGAAAGGCATCTTTGACAATGGGCCATTTTTAGGGATTTGGGTAATTTTCTTCATTTCGAATGGGCCATTGCCCATCATATTAATAGTAAACTTCAAAATATTAATAGGTCAAATTTTCATCCAATGTGCAAAATTGTTCATGGCCCCTGCCTTTCCTAATCACTGTACATCAGTCATCCCTTCATCACTTTGTCAACCCTCAACCATTGACTAATTCCTACAATTTGCTTGTGAAACATTTGTATGTTCAGTGTCGATATTGTGAGTGCCAAGGTTTGATTCTCACAAAGGATACCACCCAAAAAGTGCACAACATACACTCATAAGGCTCATTTTCATTACATAATATTCTCAATAAGGCATATTTTCACCAAAAATAACCTCAGTAAGGTTTATGTTCATCAAATTTATACCATCAGGCTTATTTCATCACAAAAAAAACCTCAGTAAGGCTTAATTTCATCACAAAATACCCTCAGTAAGGCTCACTTTCATCACAAAATACCCTCAGTAAGGCTCACTTTCATCACAAAATACTCTCAGTAAGGCTCACTTTCATTACATAATACCCTCAGTAAAGCTCACTTTCATGACAAAATACCCTCAGTAAGGCTCACTTTCATCACATAATACTCTCAGTAAAGCTCACTTTCATCACAAAATACCCTCAGTAAAGCTCACTTTCATCAAATAATACTCTCAGTAAAGCTCACTTTCATCACAAAATACTCTTAGTAAAGCTCACTTTCATCAAATAATACTCTCAGTAAAGCTCACTTTCATCACAAAATACTCTTAGTAAAGCTCACTTTAATCAAATAATACTCTCAGTAAAGCTCACTTTCATCACAAAATACTCTTAGTAAAGCTCACTTTCATCACAAAATACTCTCAGTAAAGCTCACTTTCATCACATAATACTATCAGTAAGGCTCACTTTCATCACATAATACTCTCAGTAAGGCTCACTTTCATCACATAATACTCTCAGTAAGGCTCACTTTCATCACAAAATACCCTCAGTAAAGCTCACTTTCATCACATAATACTCTCAGTAAAGCTCACTTTCATCACAAAATACTCTCAGTAAAGCTCACTTTCATCACAAAATACTCTCAGCAAGACTCACTTTCATCACAAAATACCCTCAGTAAGGCTCACTTCCATCACATAATACTCTCAGTAAAGTTCACTTTCATCACATAATACCCTCAGTCAAGCTCACTTTCATCACAAAATACTCCCAGTAAAGCTCACTTTCATCACAAAATACTCTCAGTAAGGCTCACTTTCATCACAAAATACTCCCAGTAAGGCTCAATTTCATCACAAAATACTCTCAGTAAAGCTCACTTTCATCACATAATACTATCAGTAAGGCTCACTTTCATCACATAATACCCTCAGTAAGGCTCACTTTCATCACATAATACTCTCAGTAAAGTTCACTTTCATCACATAATACCCTCAGTAAGTCTCACTTTCATCACAAAATACTCTCAGTAAGGCTCACTTTCATCACAAAATACTCTCAGTAAAGCTGACTTTCATCACAAAATACCCTCAGTAAGGCTCACTTTCATCACATAATACCCTCAGTAAGGCTCACTTTCATCACAAAATACCCTCAGTAAGGCTCACTTTCATCACAAAATACCCTCAGTAAAGCTTGCTTTCATCACAAAATACCCTCAGTAAAGCTCACTTTCATCACATAATACCCTCAGTAAAGCTCGCTTTCATCACAAAATACCCTCAGTAAAGCTCGCTTTCATCACAAAATACCCTCAGTAAAGCTCACTTTCATCACATAATACCCTCAGTAAAGCTCGCTTTCATCACATAATACCCTCAGTAAGGCTCACTTTCATCACAAAATACCCTCAGTAAGGCTCACTTTCATCACAAAATACCCTCAGTAAAGCTCACTTTCATCACAAAATACCCTCAGTAAAGCTCACTTTCATCACATAATACTCTCAGTAAGGCTCACTTTCATCACATAATACCCTCAGTAAAGCTCGCTTTCATCACAAAATACCCTCAGTAAAGCTCACTTTCATCACATAATACCCTCAGTAAAGCTCACTTTCATAACAAAATAATATCAGTAAAGCTGACTTTCATCACATAATACCCTCAGTAAAGCTCACTTTCATAACAAAATAATATCAGTAAAGCTCACTTTCATCATAAAATACCCTCAGTAAAGCTCACTTTCATCACATAATACCCTCAGTAAAGCTCACTTTCATCACAAAATACCCTCAGTAAGACTCACTTTCATCACATTATACTCTCAGTAAAGCTCACTTTCATCACAAAATACCCTCAGTAAAGCTCACTTTCATCACAAAATACCCTCAGTCTAGCTCACTCTCATCACATAATACCCTCAGTAAGGCTCACTTTCATCACATAATACTCTCAGTAAAGCTCACTTTCATCACAAAATACCCTCAGTAAAGCTCACTTTCATCACAAAATACTCTCAGTAAAGCTCACTTTCATCACATAATACCCTCAGTAAAGCTCACTTTCATCACATATACCCTCAGTAAGGCTCACTTTCATCACAAAATACCCTCAGTAAGGCTCACTTTCATCACAAAATACTCTCAGTAAAGCTCACTTTCATCACATAAGATAGTCAGTAAATCTCACTTTTATCACATAATACTCTCAGTAAGCTCACTTTGTCAACCCTCAAATCATTGGCATGTAACATTGGTATGTTCACTGCTGATGATGTTACTAATTGCCAAGGTTTGAATACCACAAGAGTCTCAAACAAGTGCAAGAATTTTTTTTTTGGTATGTTTTTTTAACACGCCCTTATTACTGTTACATTCCATTTTTCGTTCACTATCTAAACAGACTGTATCTCTTCTACAGCTAGTGAAGCGATAGCTGAAAAATTGCTGACAACATGTTTAACCCCCAACTCTGTCACTCATGTGATATCCAGAAGAACAAAAATGATATCAGAGTTCTTTGATACTATGCCCATATTGTGCTACCTTTGGCAACAAATAGTTAGTTTTTACAAGCTCAGAATCAGTTTCAATTCTTTTTTACTTTTATCTATACGGACAGTCGGTAAATAACCATGACTAGTATTGGTACAAGTGGTTAAAGACGTAACAATGATTATCATCAGACAGGTTTGAGAGAATACATGGCGAAAATCTCTTGGTACTAACAATCAACAAGAAAGAAGTGGATTTATACAAAATATACTCTCAGTAATGCTCATTTTCATCATGAACGATATGCCCATCAAACATAAAAGCATCTTCCTACGCAGAGCCTAAAAGGCCAGTTTCCAAACTGTCATTTTATGCCTTGCTGCATAGCCTTGAGTTTTCTGTGCTTGCTCTCTACTCTGTAGGGGCACTATAGCAGCACAGAAAAGTAAAGTCTCTGCAGCAAGGCATAAAATGACAGTTTGGAAACTGGCCTTTTAGGCTCTGCGTAGGAAGATGACATAAAAGGTATGTCACTACTTTAGTTAAACTAAAGGAATAATTAGATGATATTTGTATTTTCTTGAAAAATACCATGTTTATCTCATCGAGTGAGGAAGAAAGTTTATGTTTTCACGATTGGTGCAGCCATGAGTTATAATAAAACTTTCTGCCTCATGAGATGAGATAAACATGGTATTTGTCAAGAAAAGACACACTTTCTATTTATTTTTGTATTAAATCGTTTTTCTGTCTAAATTGAAGGGCATTTATGTTGAGTCGGTTCAGATGAGAACCCCTCGCCTAAGCAACAACATGACGTCATTGTGTCAGAGCATTGTTTGATGATGTCAGATCATTGTTGTTATCAGTCTTATTATTATACACTTAATTACTCATGGTGAGGTCATTATTTGAAAGGACTTGAGACCTGACTCCCGAGGCGGTCTGACCTGACCAAGGAGGGAGTCAGGTTTTATTATACCGAAATTCCTTTTTCCTCAAATTTGTTGTGCATGTGTTTCATGTGTAACGTCAAAACAAAGCGACACGTGACGAGTCAATATCTCAGGTCAGTGTCACAAATTTCTGTTACAAAACTGACCACCTCACGGATAGCCGGGGACAGCGTGCAGATATATTTTTCAATCACGTGATGTCCACTGAACAATTATATTCTTACAAATTTAATAGACGTATAATAACGGTTACTAGTGACTGATAACACGTTCCATTGTTATTGTCACTAGTGACTAATAACATGGTTTATTTTCATTGATAGATCTCTGGATTTCATCGCCAAACATATAATAGTGTTTATTGGCCTGTCACAGCGAAGGCCCGGGTTCGAATCCCAGTGGAGACACCAAAATTTTTTAACCTTGGCTTAACACTGTGTTGTGTCCTTGGGCAAGACACTTCATCCACATTGCACTCAGTTCACCCAGCTGTATAAATGGGTACCTGAACATGGGGAAAGTACGGACCTATATGGTCGCGCGAGGCGCTTAGTAGCTTGACTCGAAAGTACAATTCCTTCAGGGTAATAATATACATTATTATATGATGGACGAGTGATCTGTTTTCTGATTGGTCGAGGAAGGTGGTCATCGACACTGATCAAACCTTATGTTGACCGCCGGTAACGTCACGCCAGGTCAACATAACAATCCAATGACCTGGAGCTAAAAATAGATCGCCACTGCGAGGAGCGCCGTAAAGACTTGCTTCCAAAAAAACTTAAAATAATTTAAAAGTATTCACAATAACTGAAACTTCATAAATCATATAATAAAACAGTTGTTGACTTTAGTTATCTGTGAATCCAATGGTTTATTGATCTCGAAAAGTTATGTTCACCTCGGCTTTCGCCTCGGTGAACATAACTGTTCCGAGGTCAATAAACCATTGGATTCACCTCAACTGAAGTCAATATTTGTATATTGTACAGCCATTGTATCACCGTTGAGCAGTCCTGGACTGGATACTAGGCGTTAAAATTATTAGTATTATTATTATTATTATTATTATTTGCAGATTACCCGACCTGCGGAGGTCATCAGTTTACCTGTAGCAACGGACGATGTATAAACAAGAGCTGGCACTGCGACAATGACAATGACTGTCACGACGGCTCGGATGAAGTCAACTGCACAAATGGTTAGTTGAATGATGATATAATGAATATATAACTTACAATTTGAACAAACTTTTTCACCCCGATGAGACAGAAAACAGACTAAAACCTTTGTATGTTAATTCAGGGATGAAAGGGTTAAAGAGCCAATCTAATAACTTATTTTGCTTTAATATGAATCTTAATGTTTGATACATTATTTACATAAACAGCTGACCAAATTTGGTCAGAGCCTACATTGGGAGATTGGATGACCTTGACTTTATTTTCAAGGTCACTTCTTCACTTTTTGAAACTTCCACCTTTGAAACTCTTGTTAACGCCATATCTCTCAAAACCATTGCACTTATTGTCAATGGGAATATAGCATTTGCTTATTGTGACAATTATATCGCAATATCCTAACAGCGGGGGACATGATTCATACACAGGTTCTACTTTCAATTTTTGTGTGAAATATTGACTTAAACTAATTGGTGACTGTATCGTTCATTGCACAAACCTCATTGATAAATGGTTTGTCTATGGCCGCATTTGTGAGATATGTGTTATTTCTCGTGAGATTCCTGTATCAAATTCCGAGATCACTGCTAGCACTACTCGTCATTATGATGTCATAGCCTACAGCGACATCATTTCCATGGTGACATCGTTTGAAAGAAGCCTGTCGCTCAGAACCCTGAAATTACAGTTATCTTATCATGACTTGTTGTTCCTCCGCGTCCATGACATCTTCTCAAATGTACAGGTATGACAGTCTGTATATTTATAATATATTATGAGTCTTTTTATTTATGACCATATCATTAACTACAGCAGGTTGCCAGCCGTGGGAGCACCAGTGTGTTGACGGCGGGTGTATCAGTCAACAGGCTGTGTGTAACGGATATAACGATTGCTTCAATGGCACCGACGAGCAGCACTGCAACGTGACCACCTGTTCGTCATGGCGACACATGTGCGCTTCCGGCAACCAGTGTATCTTTAACACGTGGGTGTGTGATGGAGAACCGGACTGTACTGACCACAGCGATGAGGTTAACTGTACAACAAGTGAGTATGGTTTTGTAAAGGGTAAGAAATCTTTAGTTTATAGAAATTGTACCATATCGGATAGTTGTGAGGTTAACAGCGATGAGGTTAACTGTACAACAAGTGAGTATGGTTTTGTATAGGGTAAGAAATCTTGGGTTTATAGAAATTGTACCATATCGGATAGTTGTGAGGTTAACAGCGATGAGGTTAACTTTACAACAAGTGAGTATGATTTTGTATAGGGTAAGAAATCTTTAGTTTATAGAAATTGTACCCTATGGGATAGTTGTACATTATGGGATAGTTGTACCCTATCGGATAGTTGTACAAGTACATATTATATGGTTATAAACTTGGTTTAAAACTTCTGTAAACTAGAGCTGAGTTTATAGAAATTGTACCCTATGGGATAGTTGTACATTATGGGATAGTTGTACCCTATGGGATAGTTGTACAAGTGCATATCATATGGTTATAAACTTGGTTTAAAACTTCTGTAAACTAGAGCTGAGTGAGTGACCTGTTTGATGCACATTCTAGAAGTTGCGATGATGAAGAAGATGAAGGCAATATTATGGATATACAACTTCTTTCTCAAGCAAGTGATGTGATGTACATCAACCTTGTTTATTGTACAGACAACTCACTACCTATTTACTGTAACAACATCATGTATATTATATATATATTTCTTTATTCTATCACCGGCATTACTTGCTTGAGAACGACATTAGTATCCATGTCGAAACGTTGCAAACTTGAATAAAGAAGTTGTATACCTATAATAATGTCTTCATCTTCTTCAAGTGAGTATGGTTTTGTATAGGGTAAGAAATCTTTAGTTTATAGGGATTGTACCCCGTGGGATAGTTGTACAAGTGCTTGTGGTTAATAACTTGGGTTTAAAACTCCTGTAAATTGAGCTGAGGGGATGTTGCGCCTGTAATGATTGTGCTCCTTTCACATATGGATACTGAATCAGTTACTCGTTCTGAATATCTCAAAAGTTAAGTATTTGAAACCTTCTGTTCTCACCTGAGCTAATTATGGTTATTTCAGCAACCACGGCCCCCTCTACGACCCGACGACCTTCGACCTGTCACCGTTGGCAGTTCACCTGTCAGAACCAGATGTGTGTCTTCCACGCCTCGCGATGTGACGGCTACAACGACTGCGGGGACAACTCCGACGAGGAGAATTGTGGTAAGACGGTTCTCACAGAGCTGTGTATCCTGACAGCCAAGTTGATTGTGTTAATATTCTACACTATAACAAAAAAAAATTTTTTTTTAAATAAATAAAAAAATATAAAAATACAAAATATTCTACACTATAGATCCCCTGGGATTTTTATCCGGAAATTCGTTATCAATTAAAGCTCCCTTAAAAAACTTCTCTGTTTCCCAACACCTCCCCCTCACTTGTCAATCTTCTTAGACTAAGACTAAGGTGGTCTCGCTTCCAGGAGGAGAATCGTTCCGCACCACCACGCCACCTCCTCAGTGTGGTGCGAGCCAGTGGCGGTGTACCACCGACAGCTACTGTATCAACCTATCAAACCGCTGTGACGGCACCACCAACTGTCCTGATGGCAGCGATGAAAATAATTGTGGTATGTGTAGTCAAATCCTTACAGTATTATCATAAGCAAAAAAGATTATCTTGATCTTTAGAGAGAAGGTAGTGTCCATGTTAGATATTATAAAGCTTTTTGAACACTTTTGAAATTCAATTAGCTTAAAACATGACCTTTGTTATCCTTCTGTAAACTTTTCCAATAATATAATATACTTTTCTTAATATACTTTGTTATGCTTCTGTAAACTTTTCAAATAATATAATATACTTTTCTTAATATACTTTGTTATGCTTCTGTAAACTTTTCCAATAATATAATATACTTTTCTTAAAACAAATCATAAAAAAGAAAAAAAAAAGGTATCTCTCTCTTATGAGATCTAATGTTTTTTATGCCCCCGAATCGGAGATTCCGGGGGTATATTGTTTTTCACCTGTCTGTCTGTACGTCTGTACGTCTGTCCGTCTGTCCGTTTGTCCACAAAAACTTTAACCTTGGTCATAACTTTTGATTGGTCGGAGCTAGGTCTTTGATACTTGACATATGGATCCGGGGGCATTCGTGTTTCACCAACACATCTTGTTTATTTGATATTTCTCGGTCAAATTTTTGAAAAAGTGATCTTTTTCCCCCCTAATACTTTAAATTTATGATGTAGACGTGACGTGTGATGATGAACACTTTGAGTGCTACCTAGCGGACAAGGGCTTCAACGAGCGGCGGTGTATCTGGGGCTCCTGGGTGTGTGACGGCGAACAGGACTGCTCAGGGGGAGAGGATGAGATGAACTGCAGTCAGTAGTACTAGTAACTTCTTTGAGAGGCATTTTAGAAGTTGGGATGACAATAATACTGAGGAATATATGGATGACAACTTCTTTGTTCATTGTATGCGACGTTTGAGAACGACACAAGAATCTGTGTCGAAACGTCGCATACAATGAACAAAGAAGTTGTCATCCATATATTCCTCAGTATTAGTAGTACTAGTAGCTTTGAAACTTTTCATGAAGTATCCTCAGATCAAACTTTGTTTTTGGCCAAAAGTTTTATGGTGCTTTAATCGTTCAAGAATTTTATGAATGGATCCCAAAAAATATGCGTGTGTTCTAGAACCTTTAAGTTAAGACATGAGTTTATGAACAACTTCTTTATTTTGCAGTAGCGATGTTTCAGTATATATTCTAATACAGTTTCGAACTTTAAGCTAAATAATCTAACTTTAGGTTTAAATTTATTAGTTTGGATTGAAAAGATCCTGAGCTAGATTATGTGACATGTTGCAGATCGAACATGCAGCCCGTCAGACAGATAAATAATCTAACTTAACGTTTAAATTTATTAGTTTGGATTGAAAAGATCCTGAGGTAGATTACATGACATGTTGCAGATCGAACCTGCAGCCCGTCCGAGTTCAGCTGTGAGTACTCCCAGGGTTGCGTCCCCCTGAACTACCGCTGTAACGGATTCAGCGACTGTGTGGACTCCTCCGACGAGATGGGGTGTGGAACACAGCCGTCCTACCCTGGTATGTCTCTACATATATCATGCAAAACTGGGTTCCACAGGAGATATCACTTATGGGAGATCAAGCGATATCTCCTAGGAGACTCAGTGTCCTGTATGTCAAGACAGCAGAATCATTGAAAGTGATGATCCCAGGAATTTTGCAGGGGGGAAGTTCATCTATTGAAAGGGAGATGGTTCGTCGTGGTGATCACCCATTTTATTCTAGATATATTCCAAGGAAGGGTTGTTGTATTCATGAGGGGCTGTGTTCGCCTGGGGAATTGCCCATTTTATGCTAGATTTGAAAGAGTTTCCCCCCTGGATCATCTTCCTACGCAGAGCCTAAAAGGCCAGTTTCCAAACTGTCATTTTATGCCTTGCTGCAGAGACTTTACTTTTCTGTGCTGCTATAGTGCCCCTACAGAGTAGAGAGCAAGCACAGAAAACTCAAGGCTATGCAGCAAGGCATAAAATGACAGTTTGGAAACTGGCCTTTTAGGCTCTGCGTAGGAAGATGCCCCTGGATCCGAAACTAGGCACAAGGTTATATATTAAAGTATATACAAATCCGATGTTACCAGAGGTGGTTGAGCTGGTTCTCTTGCTCAATAGCTTTGTTTAAATCTTAGACTCATATCTGCCCTTGAACTCAAGTGTTCTATATGCTAAGACAGCAGAATCAGAAACTTTCTGAGACGCTTGTAGGAACCTTAGATTTATCCATGTTAGTATTTCACCTAATTTCATGAACCTATGTGATGAACTAAGAAAACGATCTCTACTTTCAGCTACCATGACAACCCCTGCACAAAAACATTTCATGAACCTATGTGATGAACTAAGAAAACGATCGTTACTTTCAGTTACCATGACAACCCCTGCACAAAAACATTTCATGAACCTATGTGATGAACTAAGAAAACGATCTCTACTTTCAGTTAACATGACAACCCCTGCACAAAAACATTTCATGAACCTATGTGATGAACTAAGAAAACGATCTCTACTTTCAGTTAACATGACAACCCCTGCACAAAAACATTTCATGAACCTATGTGATGAACTAAGAAAACGATCATTACTTTCAGTAACCATGACAACCCCTGCACAAAAACATTTCATGAACCTATGTGATGAACTAAGAAAACGATCGTTACTTTCAGTTAATAATAGTAATAATAATGTGCGTACTTATATTGCGCCTTTTCCACATCCTAAGACATGCTCAAAACGCTACATTATTACCCCGAAGGAGTGTACTTTCACAGCTGCTACTAAGCGCTAATCACGACCACGTAGGTCAGTACATCCATTTTCAGGTACCCATTTTAACAGCTGAGTGGACTGAGTGCAATGTGGATGGAGGGCCTTGCCCAGGGACACAACACAGGATGAGACCCAAGTCACAAATTTTTGGTGTCTCCATTGGGATTCGAACCCGGGTCACTGGCGTGAGAGGCCAGCATGCTAACCACTACACCACAACCCCGGCACAAAAACATTTCATGAACCTATGTGATGAACTAAGAAAACGATCTCTACTTTCAGCTACCGTGACAACCCCTGCACCAAAACAGTGCAAGAAGACAGAGTTCCGGTGTCCGATGGATAACCGGTGTATCCTGTGGTTCAAGGTGTGTGATCGAACCATCGACTGTCAGCTTGACCACGCAGATGAGCTGGTCTTCCAGTGCAGAACAGGTTAGTAATATTATAATAATAATAATAATTCATTTGTAGAGCGCCTATATATTGAAAATATCCTAAATTGATTACTGCAGTAGAGAAAATGACACTTTGCATTTATCAATAAATATTTTCTTGCAAATTAAACAATTTTTTAAAGCAGTGTTTGAATGAAAGGAGCAGAAACTTCCAGCTGTTGTTTGAAATTTTAGAAGTGATTTGAATTTTCACCTCAGAAAAATATGTGGTTGAATTATTAGAGATGTTGAATTAATGGAGTAATTATGGTAACCAGGGCCTTCTTTCACAAAACAACCTTAACAAAGGTTGGCCTTAACTCCCATTCTTTAACATCACACTAAGGCTTCCTTAAGGACTTACGATCACCTTAGTGCTTTGTGAAACAGGGCCTCCTTTCACAAAACAACCTTTTCTAAGGTTGACCTTAACTCCCATACTTTAACATTGCACTAAGGCTACCTTAAGAACTTACAATCACCTTAGTTCTTTGTGAAAGGGGGCCCAGACCCTGATCCTTAAAGGGACCATTCGAGCAGGGTATTTTTTGTGGAAACGAATTTCAGGAGTTTTTTAGCTCACCTTTACGAAGTAAATGTGAGCTTATGTCATGGCGCTTCGTCCGTCGTCCGTCTGTCCGTCCGTCCGTCCGTCTGTCCGTCCGTCCGTAAACTTTCACGAAAAAGACTACTCCTCCTAAACGAATTCAGATATCATTCTGAAATTGTAGTATGTTATACCCATGGTGATTCCCCACAGAAAGGTAGACGTTTCAGTTTTGAGAATCCAAGATGGCCGCCATGACAGCCATATTGAATTTTTAATTAGATTTCATGAAAAAGACTACTCCTTCTAAACGAATACAGATATCATTCTGAAATTGTAGTATGTTATACCCATGGTGATTCCTCACAGAAAGGTAGACGTTTCAGTTTTGAGAATCTAAGATGGCCGCCATGACAGCCATATTGAATGTTCAATTAGATTTCATGAAAAAGACTACTCCTTCTAAACGAATACAGATATCATTCTGATATTGTAGTATGTTATACCTATGGTGATTCCGCACAGAAAGGTAGACGTTTAAGTTTTGAGAATCCAATATGGCCGCCATGGCAGCTATATTGAATTTTCAATTAGATTTCATGACAAAGACTATTTCTCCTAAACCAATCTAGATATCATTTTTATATTGTAGTATGTTATACCTATAGTGATTCCGCACAGAAAGGTAGACGTTTCAGTTTTGAGAATCCAAGATGGCCGCAAGAGCAGCCATATTGACTTTTCAGCTGCAGATGACACATCATTATTATTAAATTTTAAGCTTTCATCAAGTGATCACTGGCACCATATAAATTCTCTAATTTGAACTTACTAATCATAATATTATCTTAAATATGGAATATTTAAGATTGTCGTGCAAGTTGTTCTATATTTTTAAGTGTTCTAAAAAAAATTAAGATGAAAGACAAACATAATTGATTAATTTGTTTAAAATCTTTATGGCAACTAGCTGCAAAAACCAAATCACATTAAAAATGTTAAATTTTAAACAATGGAATCTCCCTTATATTCCTTTAAATACCACACATAAGGGGTCAACCAGAGTTCAGATATTCCACTATGCTGTCTAATACACATCCCAAGGCAGGCTGCTAGCATCACAGTGTCAGCTGCTAGTCTGTTGCATAATCAACCTGACCCAATTGATATGGTAGAGCATTATGCTATATGGCCATGGCCCATGTGTATGCAATAAAAGTTATGGACTTGTATTCTCATGACAGTGATATGTTCTTTCTAAGAATAACAACTTACACAAAACTTGTCTACAATTGTGTTTAGCAATCTACATGATAAGTTGATGTGGAATAAATATGCAGATGAAAATCGAAAAGGGTTTAGTTAGAAAAGTAAGGAAATTTGATTTGTCATATCTCTCTGTTGATTTGACAATGCAAAAATGTTTACCATTATAGTACTGTATGAGTGTTTAATAAATTGTTACTTTAATGAAAGACATCTCATGGTCACTTGACATGTAAATATTATGTGAACAAAATAAACGTGTCTAATGCATTGCTGTGTTTATGACTTTCCTCTCAATCAGTCATTCATTTTCCTTGAAAAATCTGTACTTTTGGGATTCTTAATATCCCATGCAGCATAACCATCAGTGAAATAATCTTGAAATCATATTAATGATTCACTACAAAACAAATGTAAGTGCCCACCATCCTGTAAGTAATGAATGACATTTAAATGGATACACCTAAACCAATCAAGATATCATAATGAAATTAAGACGGATGCCCACATAAAAGTAGCATTTTGAAGATTAAAAAGTACAAGATGGTCACCAATTCAGCCATAGATATACAAACAAGTTATACAAAAACCTACTGCTTGTTAACTTATCATGATTATATCATTCTTGTATTAATGTTTGTTCAAGCTCTAGTCGTTTCCAAAAGAAGACTAGTATTTTAAAAGATAAAAAAATCATGATGGCAGCCATAATCAATTATATAAAAGATGGTTACATGTATAATTAAACCATTTTACCACATCATTCATTTTAAGGTGAGCTTCTGTACCCTCGGTACTTTTATTTTAGTTTACAATTATATATATTTTTATATTTTTGTTTTTCACCTGTCCGTCTGTCCGTCCGTCCGTCTGTCCGTCTGTCCGTTTGTCCACAAAAACTTTAACCTTGGTCATAACTTTTGATTGGTCGGAGCTAGGTCTTTGATACTTGACATATGCATCCGGGGGCATTCGTGTTTCACAAACACATCTTGTTACATTTGATTTCACACTTAATTTCAAATATGATTGTGAGGTAAGCATTTCAGTTGTTCAAGTATCAACAAATTGCCAAAGAATAAAGTGTATCGCTTAAAGATATAAACATTGTGTAATGAAGCCAATCCTGGAATGCATTAGTATGACAAAATGCTGTCGTAACTGATAACTTTTATTATGAATTATTTGTAAATATTCTCCTCTTCTATCAATCAAGTATTTATTTCTTTATTTTGTTAATGAATTGGCGTAATACAGCACATTTGTTTTTTCGCAATGCTAAGGTTTCTTAATGGCGGACGAAATGCGGTTGAGTAGTGCCTTTAAGTAATGATTAATGAACTTTTTCTCCACAGATTATGGTCACTTTGTAGAACCGAGTGCGGAGCTCAACAGTCACAACATCACCTTGATGTGGGAGAAACCATACCCACCTACCAACCTCAAATGTTCTTACATTGTCTCCAAACTGTGAGTAAACTTAACCCTCACGATGCCGAATACTTGATATGTTAACCCTCACGATGCCGAATACTTTATATGTTAACCCTCACGATGCCGAATACTTTATATGTTAACCCTCCCCACCTACCAACCTCAAATGTTCTTACATTGTCTCCAAACTGTGAGTAAACTTAACCCTCACGATGTCGAATACTTGATATGTTAACCCTCACGATGTCGAATACTTTATATGCTCTACAAGGCACTGTGGCTGAATTTCTTGTACTGTGCCAGCCACTGTTATCTGCTAGTTAGCACTGCTGGCTGTATTATTGTCTGTGTTCTTATATGGTCTAAAAATTGTGAGTCAAACATAATTTCCTCTTCGTCTTTCTAAAGGGCAGATCAATTTTCAATGTGTTTATTCAAATATCATATTTTGATAGTTGACAACAAGTTAACGAGTGATTATAGCTTGTCTTTAGGTTATCATTCATTCAAACTTTTACGATTTAAAAAATGAATACCTAGATTTTGAAAAAGGGGGGATATCAAAAAGTATTAATTTTCACTTTTATTTTGAAATAAACTCTTATTTTTCAAGATAAGATTATCATACTCACAAGCCTCTGAGTGATGATAAGTTTGTAAATACCTTTAACAGAGCCATTAATCCCTTCAGGAATTGATTTAGTCATTGAAATCAGCAGTAAAACAATCAGATTCATGTTGATGCATTCTGTTTGAACTCTCACAATGTGCTGTGCTTCAGAGACGATAAGGACGAGTCTAGCTGGAAGAATTTCTCTGTGAACGCGATGTCGTACACGCTGCGCAATCTGTCTCCTCTCACCAAGTACCGGCTGGCTGTGTACGTCAACTGTAGCGGACTTATCTACCCTCACTCCCGTACTCTCGTACTGACCACTGCGGCTCCTGGTGAGTGTTGGTGGTTGTGGTGGGGATTGTGTTTGTTGGGGATGGGGATGATGATAGTTGTGAAAGTGGTGGTTGCGGTGGTGATGATGGTGGTGATTGTGGTGATTGTGATGATGGTAGTGGTGGTGATAGTGATGATGATTGTGATTGTGATGGTGAGGAAGGTCATTGTGATGGTTGTTGTGATGATAGTGGCGATGATTGTGGTTGTGATGATGATTGTAGTTGTGATGATGATTGTGATGGTGGTTGTGATGATAGTGATTTGGTGTAATGAAGATGGTGATGGTGGTTGTGATTTTGGTGAGGATGGTGATTGTTGTTGTCTTGGTGATGTGGTGATTGTGATGATGGTTGTGATGGTGTAGGTGGTGATGGTGATGGTGATTTTGATGGTAGTGGTGAGGATGGTGATGGTAGTTGTGATTGTAATGATGATGATGTTGGTGATGATGATGATTGTGATGATAGTGGTGAAGATTATTGTGATGATAGTAGTGAGTATGGTGGTTGTGATGATAGTGGTGAAGATTGTGATTTTGGTGGTGAAGATGATTGTGATGATGGTTGTGATTTTGGTGGTGAAGATGATTGTGATGGTGATGATTGTGATGATGGTGATGATTGTGATGATGGTGATGGTGATGATTGTGATGATGATGATGATGATTATTATTGTTATGGTGGTGATGGTGATTGTGATGATGGTGATGATTGTGGTGGTGGTTGTGATGGTGAGGAAGGTCATTGTGATGATGATGAAGGTTATGGTGATGGTGATTGTGATGGTGGTGATGATGGTGGTTGTGATGACAGTGGCTAGGATGGTGGTTGTAATGATGATAGTGATGATGATTGTGATGGTGGTTGTGATGATAGTGGTGATGATTGTGATTTTGGTGGAGAAGATGATTGTGATTATGGTTGTGATGGTGAATGTGATGGTGAATGTGATGATGATGGAGTTGGTTGTGATGGTGGTGTTGGTAATTGTAATGCTGATGATGGTGATTGTGATGTTGATAGTGGTAAGGAGGATAGTGTTGGTTTTGAATATGAGTTGATGGTGATCGTGGTTGTGATGGTGTTGTTTGTGCTTATACTTCTGTTGATTATGATGATTGTAATGATCATTGGGGTGTTGAGGATTTTTTTTTCCAAAAATACTTTAAATTAGCAGTATTATAATTTTGAAACTTATCAGTAAGTTATGAATTCTGTATGTGTTCTGCCTAGTCATCTCTGTTTGAAAATGCAACAACAAACTTTAATTACACTTTTGAAATTACTTTTACAGAGAGACATGTAGAAAAGTTTGGAGAAATACTTTGTTACTTTATATTTCAGTACCTGGAGCCCCGAAAAATCTGAATGTTCACAAAAATAAAAACACAGCGAGGCAAATTATCGTTGAGTGGACGGCACCAGCCACACACACAAACATCATTGACCACTATACGGTTAGTTCTTAATCCTTTCATTTCATACTTTCTTCACAAAACAGTTTTTTTTTAAGGTTAAAAACTGTTACAATCTCAGAATTTTTTTATGCGCCTGTGAATTTATTTCTTCACAATACAGTTTATTTTTTATGGTTTTAACTGTTATAATCTCAGAAATATTTATATACGCCCGTGAATTAATTCATGAGTGTCAAACTATTTTAAAAAGAGTAATAACAAGAAAAGAAAATATTCAGGAAAGGATTCACAAACATGCTATTCATAAACGAGCAAGTCAAACATTTCGGACTATTTCTTTAAAAAGAGACTATAATAGTCAAGATCAAATTAGATCACACTTTTTTTTTTTCCCAGATATATTACCAAGACATGAATACCTCATATTCCCCCTTGTTCAGCCAAGAAATTCGGACGAACGACAGAGGTTCGAAGAAATATACTTACCCCCTTACAGAGATCCAGCTTAAAGTGAACCACACATACAAGTTTTGGGTGAGTTGTCATTATGTTTGGGTCACCACAGTCTGTTTAAAATCGACCATGTGTGGATGGAAACAAAATACAAAATATGTATCGCATGCTTCATACGGGTCTTGAAAAGTACTTGAATTTTGCTTTGATATTGGAAAAGTACTTGAATTTACAATGCTCACTAAATGTCCTGATAAAGTACTGGGATTTCACAAAAATGTCCTTGAAATTTTCAAAAATGTACTGGAATTCCTCATGACATGGACCACAATCGAAAACACAGAAGTATCGTCATTCTGCTAACTGCGCAAATTGATACAGAATGAAATTAAACGAAACCAGTCTGTGAGCTTCCAATCGCTAATTTCTGCTTCTCGCAATAGATTTTTTTGGGTAAATTCTGATGTCGATATGCAGCACTTTGAAAAATGGCGGCATCGAAACCAAAAGTTTTGCGAATATATACTTGAAAAGTGGTAAAATGTCCTTGAAAAGTCCTTGAAAAGTTCTGGAATTTTATTCTGTTTTGGCTGTATGAACCATGTATCAGAGCTCTCCTCTCCACAACTGTCCAAGCTAGGAGATTGTTCAACACCAGTTAAAGGGGCAGTAGCACGTTTTTTGATAATTTTATATTTCAAAATTTTCGCTGATAATTGTACGTTAATGCTAAATGTATTATTTTGATAGTGTCAAAAATCTCATAACACAAGCCCATCAGCCATAGTCAGAGGACAAAGTATGAAGATTCACATAAAATCATTGGCGGCCATTTTTGTTTTTTAATTCATTTTGTGTAAGAAAAAGGAATCGCATGGCTTAACTTTACATTGTATTTTTGATTTATTACTGCTCCATTTAGTTTTTATACATTGTCTAAAGATTGGAACCATTTATTTTCATTTTCCTGACATCACCTTATATTCCCCCTAAAAACGTGCTACTGCCCCTTTAAGCGCAGACAAAATCCAGACAACCAAGCTTACCAATTACATCCTCCTATTGAAAAGCCAAAATGGATTTAACAGGAGTTACGTGCACCTCGGTCTAATATTGAAAGCTTCTGTCGCTATCCTTGTGATTGGCTAGATGAGCTTACATCAGAACATGTGTGAAATGGGGGTGCCTTTAGACTGTGAAGGAGAGGAAAGCCGGGCTGGGTGTGGTTCGAACCCCAATGATATTTTACACTCTTTTTCCTCAAAGCACAGTCAATTTTAATCAGACTGGGGTCATCAAGATTTTTCCTCCGTTTGTCATTGCTTTATTATTAAGCTCGATATATATATTAATTCAAATATACATTTAGGTCTTACTCAAAGGTATTAATAAAGTTTTCTATGCTGAAAAAGTGAACTGGAAACTTATGAACCTTTAGAAATGAAACATCCGTAAACACAACGCTCATGTTGTTAGATCAAATAAACCAATAGAGTTGGAAGTCATAAGAGTTGCTTCTCTAAAATCCAACAAGGCACGTACTGTGAATGAAACAATACTTTCCCTTTCTAAATAAACCTTACCTCAACCTTCACTCCCATGTTGAGTCTAGCAAGGTTCAATAACGGCTGATCTATTGAATTGACCAATCAGGGATCGTCTACCAAGCCGAAATAGTCTGCATTCGCACATATTGCGTTGGAGGGTCATATGTCGGCAAAAGGTCGGCTGACGCGACCCTCTACTAGAAAGTTCTAGACTCAATATCGGAGTGAAACGGGTATTATTGAGGCTAGGTTAACTTAGACTGGACTCTCCCTATCAGGACACGTGGTCCTGCTCAGTTGACTTCGTTTGATATTTAACTTGGACACATGATAAATCTCCATATCAAACTCGCATGGTAACTTATAATGTGTGAGGAATCAGATTTTCACGTTATTTCTTATGATAATCCTTTCGGCCGTAACATGAGTTTTGCAAGGTTTACTTGTATCTATTTCAAAGTGTCATTTTGCCCCTGTAAATATATATCAGCCCTCATCATATCTTTTATTTATTCCAAACAATTTCCTATCATAAATTAACGTAATTACCTCATGATTATCTCACAAAACTCTCCAACGTATCCATATCCTTTGACATTGTAAACACTGTAAAAATCCTTGACCTTTGTGACCTAGGTCGATCTCTTTTCACGTCCGGGTCACAGCTGTCAAAAATCTTTTCGCGGGTAAGCTTGTCATTATGATCTGTCATTTTCGTAATTATCAGATTCTGAGTATACTGTGAATTAAAACCACATTTTTTATTCAGTTCTATTATAAAGTTCACCATAAGTTCTAATAAATATAACTTTTAACTGGTTCCTTAGATCTATTCATACAGCGATCGAACCTGTTGGTTTTGGTCGGTTTCATCGAGAGTTTGGTCCCGTCGGTTCCTGTCGGTTTTCTTGTCGGTTCTCGTCGGTTTTTCGTTGGTTCTTGTCGGTTTCTTGTTGGTTTTTGTCGGTTTTGGAAGACTATAAATAGAGGCTGCTCGCAGCCGCGCGCCAGTCTAGCTTTGATCTCCGTCCTGACAGGTCATATCGATAGGTTAGTTGGTACTTACTTGAAATTTTAGAGGGTTATATTTGTAAATGTGCTAGTACTCATAAGACTATTTGTAGGAGAGAATTAATGATGTTTTGATCGATAATGTAGTAGCAAACACTCATCTTTATAGGTAAAGTTTTACGATAGTGTTTGGGGGATTTTTCTCATAAAAGTTTACGATTACAAAGCAAACTGAATAGTTTTCAAGGTGCTATATTTGTATCGTAGTTTCATGAACAGTTGATCGTGCTCCAGTTGTAGTACGTAGAGTTGATAATCGTCCAGAGTTGTAGTGCTGTGTCCATTGTGTAAATGGAGACATATTGTGGTCAATATTGATGTATGTATTTCAGTATTTGAGAGTTATAGTTATAGTGAAGGTTTATGCTGTAAATGGTTGCTATAAATATTGAGGTTCAAGAGTTAGTGCTAGATAGACATTTGGCACTTTGGTTCAAGATTGTAGACATTGATATATTTGATCTTGACGTTTCATGGTTAGTTAAATGGTTTAATCTGAGTAGCAGAGTTGCAAACACGCTACTGTGACATATTCGAAGTTTATTGTTTTTTGCAAGATAGTAAATTAAAGCATTTATACATATTTCTATTCAGAAATAGCATATATCTACTTGCCATTATTTGTTGAATTCTGTTGTTACTGAATAAACTTTATTGAACTTTAAGAACTTGTTGAATTGTCTTTTGCCTTGAATGAGAATGAATTAAGAAAGATTAGCCATCCTGACAGAGGCTATTTCACATGGTCGTCACAACTTTTTGGTGTCAGAAGTGGGATGTGACTATTTCAATACACATCCAGTGATTCGATCCCATAAATCTTCTCTGAAATTTATTCAAAATTGTTGGCTAATTATATATATTGCATATTTGCAGATATGAGTTTCAAGGCAAATGGTAATAGGCATTAGCTATTCATAGGTATCTAGGTAAACAGGCTTAGAGTTAATCTTTTGAATTTAAGTTACAACAATTCAAGGATAAGCAATTAGTTTTCCAGAAATAAAGTTTAAGCAAATATTAATTATTTTAAATAAGTTTTACTGATAGATATTAATAGTAAGGCTCTGCTGTTCCACTATGGCCTCTGCTGCAGAAAATAAGATCACCACAAGATCAATGTCCCACAGAACAAGTCCAATGCAACCACACAATCCCTGCATCCTTAGTCCTGAGTTAGTGCAGTTTGAAGATCATCATACAGACACGCATGATCAAGTTCCCATCCCAAGTCATAGTATGCACTCTTCCCGATATAGCAGCTTGTCCCAGACACACATGCAGCCACCAAGCGTTGCTGTCAATGACTTAGAAACAATAAAAGACCAGATGCATCACGTCTGTCAAGCAGTATCAACACTAGGGGGGGCAGTTGAAGGCATACACAGGGATATGGCGGAACAAAAGTTCCAAGCTAACCGGAGAAGACTCCGACACACTCGTCGTTTTGATTCACCGCGCACAAGTGAATCTGAGGGGGAAAGTGAGGGGAATAACACTTCATTTCATAGCAGACCTATTAATAGGTCACATAAACACATTAAGCTTCCACCGTTTACAGGTAAGGAATCATGGACTGTATGGTTCAACCGATTCCAAGAGGTCACTGCACGTCAGGGTTTGAGTCCGGACGAGAAGCTGGATGAGCTGCTGCCGAGACTACAGGGTCACGCCGGAGAGTTCGTGTTCGAGCAGCTGACGCCTGAAACAAGAAGAAGTTACAAGTCCCTCTGCAAAGAACTTCACAACCGCTTCAGAATCATCGAGACTTCAAAAAGCTACAAGACACAATACAGTCGTCGACAACAAAAATCTGGGGAATCCCCGGAGGACTTTGCAGCTGAACTGAAAAGACTCTACGACAAGGCTTACCCGCGACGTGACCACGAGACCAGACAGGAAGACCTACTGAGGAAGTTCTTCGACGGTGCTTACGACGACAAGGCGAGGTTTCACGTGGAATATATTAAGGAACCGATCACCATCGATGATGCTGTCTATGAAATGGTTTGTTTCAGGGAGATGCAGAGGAATAACAGCGACACCCGAGTCCGGGAGAAGTACACCAGAGCAATAGCTGTAGAGGAGGAGGCAAGCGCAGCAGAAGAGGACGGGACCATCATCGCCAGGACGCAGCCATCCAACAAGAATAGAGTGATAAAGAAAACCTTCAGCTCGAATACCGAAGCCGAGAAGAAGCAAGAGAGTTCGGAGATGGAACAGATGAAACGAGAAATCAAGCTGTTACAAGAGGAGTTGAAGAAGCAACGTGGCGGCATGCACCAACCCAACGTAAGTGGCAGATTCCAAGCATCGGTGATGCAGAACACCAAGCCGAGGGCCTGTTACCACTGTGGTGACCCATCTCACTTTATCCGAGAATGTCCAAATCGTGGAACGACCAATCAAGGCTACGTGCAACAGGTGAAGCAAGCGACCACTCACTGCCATCAGGACAGCGCTTTAAACTTCGAGGGACCAACCCATCAGGCCTAAAGTTGGTCGACAATTCAAGAGGCCAGGATCAGCATGATGACGTGGTAGCTGATCAGGCAGAAGTAAAACAGCAGGGAGACATTGAAACCACAGTAAGAAGAGAAGTGTCATCTTCACAAGATGCAGTAGTTAGTGGGAAACTTTTAGATTTTAAAGAAATAATTAAGACTTCAAGCGGAGAAGACGAATTGACAGTTGAAGTAATGCAGCCTTCCTGTAGTAAACGGAGAAAGAAAGTTGGCAGGAAGCAGAATACTTCACCTGTGATAAGAAGAACTCAGACTTCAGACTGTGTGTCTAAGGAAGTTATTGGAGCGCTTCAATGTGAGTTTGTCTGCTTCATTCTGCTGATTATTTGTGTACTGGGCTTGAGCATGGGTTGCTCATGCGGTATAACGACTGTCAAGAGAAATCTACACGAGACGCAGAATAATGCATCTGTGATACAAGGGACTTACACTTCAGACTTAACTGCTTGTAAAGGTTCGCCTCAGGCAAAAGCTGTAGTATTTAAAGATAAGTTCATCACAGTAATTTTGTTGCTTGTTGTATTATTGTGCTTGAGAGTTTGCAGTTGGTGCATCATAGCAGCTTCCAAGAGGAATCTGCCAGAGATGTTCGGCAATGCAGTGAAGTTGCTGATCGAGCTGAGACGATGTATCCTGGGGGAAAGGAGTTATCTGCTGAGCGGAGGGTTGCTGAAGAACTCGCTCATCAGATCAAAAAGCATGTGGAATGCCTGGTCACTGAGAGTTGGTGACATTAGTAGAGGAGTGTCTACGCTACATGGAAATGGATCCAAGGAAAACTGGATTCCCTGGAGCGGCGTCACTCTTGATGAAATTCATCGGAAGCAGACTACAGACGAAGATCTGCAGCCGATACTGAGATGGATGAAGGAAGGAAATCATCCATCAGGAGAGGAGCCATCTATGATGAGTCCTAGCGTAAGACATTATTTGCTGTCCTGGGACAGCCTTATAATTTTAAATGGTCTGCTTTTCAGAAGGGATACCTGTGGAGGAAAGACAGAATCATTACAACTCATCGTGCCAAGCAGCTTGAGAGAAGATGTCTTAAGCCAGGCCCATGGCAGTTCGTCATCTCGTCACTCAGGACGTAAGAAGACGAAGGCCAAGTTGCTGACGAGGTTTTATTGGTACAGAATCAGGGAAGATGTGAAGAAGTGGGTGACACAGTGTCGGGAGTGTTGTAAGAAGAGCTCGCCTGATGATGTTATGAGCCAGCGCTCCATTTGATACAGCCATCCGTCCCTGAAAAAAGAGATTGATGAATTAGTATTTGACACAAATGAATGTATTATATTGAAAGATGTTTTCTTTACATGTATCATTAATAGTTATTGCGTTACAGCTCATCAAGTCATGCAGTCCATGGTGTCAGTATCACCAATGATGAGACAGTTGCATCAGGGTATGTAGCTTCCGTGGTCAGAGTGCTACAGCAAACAGAGTCAGAGGATGCCTTGATGGCAAGGAGCCGCATTAGAAGAAGAATTTGCAGCATCCTCTAAGCCGACAGAATTGAGATGAATGATGACGTTGACAGATCCTCGGCACTACTGCTTTCTGACTGGGATAAGAGTCGACCATCAGAACGTGGACGGCACACTGGCAGAAGTGTGACTGAATTGTTGTATATTATTGTTAAATTGAAGTTCTACAGGTTTAGCAATTTACTATATATGCTAGATAGTGTTTTCCTATGGAAATTGTCCAAGACTGTACGTCTTTATTAATTAGTTTTTGAAAAGTTGTGTTTGCGAGGGCGTCAAACACTTAAGCGGAGGGTAATGTGAGGAATCAGATTTTCACGTTATTTCTTATGATAATCCTTTCGGCCGTAACATGAGTTTTGCAAGGTTTACTTGTATCTATTTCAAAGTGTCATTTTGCCCCTGTAAATATATATCAGCCCTCATCATATCTTTTATTTATTCCAAACAATTTCCTATCATAAATTAACGTAATTACCTCATGATTATCTCACAAAACTCTCCAACGTATCCATATCCTTTGACATTGTAAACACTGTAAAAATCCTTGACCTTTGTGACCTAGGTCGATCTCTTTTCACGTCCGGGTCACAGCTGTCAAAAATCTTTTCGCGGGTAAGCTTGTCATTATGATCTGTCATTTTCGTAATTATCAGATTCTGAGTATACTGTGAATTAAAACCACATTTTTTATTCAGTTCTATTATAAAGTTCACCATAAGTTCTAATAAATATAACTTTTAACTGGTTCCTTAGATCTATTCATACAGCGATCGAACCTGTTGGTTTTGGTCGGTTTCATCGAGAGTTTGGTCCCGTCGGTTCCTGTCGGTTTTCTTGTCGGTTCTCGTCGGTTTTTCGTTGGTTCTTGTCGGTTTCTTGTTGGTTTTTGTCGGTTTTGGAAGACTATAAATAGAGGCTGCTCGCAGCCGCGCGCCAGTCTAGCTTTGATCTCCGTCCTGACAGGTCATATCGATAGGTTAGTTGGTACTTACTTGAAATTTTAGAGGGTTATATTTGTAAATGTGCTAGTACTCATAAGACTATTTGTAGGAGAGAATTAATGATGTTTTGATCGATAATGTAGTAGCAAACACTCATCTTTATAGGTAAAGTTTTACGATAGTGTTTGGGGGATTTTTCTCATAAAAGTTTACGATTACAAAGCAAACTGAATAGTTTTCAAGGTGCTATATTTGTATCGTAGTTTCATGAACAGTTGATCGTGCTCCAGTTGTAGTACGTAGAGTTGATAATCGTCCAGAGTTGTAGTGCTGTGTCCATTGTGTAAATGGAGACATATTGTGGTCAATATTGATGTATGTATTTCAGTATTTGAGAGTTATAGTTATAGTGAAGGTTTATGCTGTAAATGGTTGCTATAAATATTGAGGTTCAAGAGTTAGTGCTAGATAGACATTTGGCACTTTGGTTCAAGATTGTAGACATTGATATATTTGATCTTGACGTTTCATGGTTAGTTAAATGGTTTAATCTGAGTAGCAGAGTTGCAAACACGCTACTGTGACATATTCGAAGTTTATTGTTTTTTGCAAGATAGTAAATTAAAGCATTTATACATATTTCTATTCAGAAATAGCATATATCTACTTGCCATTATTTGTTGAATTCTGTTGTTACTGAATAAACTTTATTGAACTTTAAGAACTTGTTGAATTGTCTTTTGCCTTGAATGAGAATGAATTAAGAAAGATTAGCCATCCTGACAGAGGCTATTTCACATGGTCGTCACAAATGGTTTTATAATGGCGATGTATAACTCAGTTTACTAGGCAGATATTATTCTTTACACCGGTTAGGCTTTTTCAATATGCAATTTGTGTTAGATTTTTTTATTGGTGCACTATTACAACTTCCGTTCTTTAAAACCAATGAAAAGGCTTGAAACAAATATAGCATTACCAGTATGTTGACTGAACATTTGTTTAGATTTCTGAATGAGAATGATGAAAACGAAACATGACACAGTAATGGGAGTTTGTTGACTGTAGCCTTGTTTGTTATCAGAAGCCTTAAAAATGAGATATATGATTTTGGCAGCAATTTGGGGGGCTTATGTACGAGGTCGCCGTGTACATTAAAATATACGGTAAGTGACTTCACAATGTACTTCTGAGGGCATATCTGGAGCACTGTGGTGTAGTGGTTAGCATGCTGACCTCTCAAGCAAATGGCCCTGGTTCAAATCCCGGTGAAGACACCAAACATTTGTAACCTTGGTCTCCTACTGTGTTGTGTCCCTGGACAAGGCATTTCATCCACATTGCACTCAGTCCACCCAGCTGCTAGAATGGGTGCCAGAAACCAGGATGTATGGACCTACATGGTCGAGCTTAGAGCTTGGTAGCTGCTAGAAAGTACACGCCTTCAGGGTAATAATGTAGTGCTTGGTAGCTGCTAGAAAGTACACTCCTTCAGGGTAATAATGTAGTGCTTGGTGGCTGCTATGAAGTACACTCCTTCAGGGTAATAATGTAGTGCTTGGTAGCTGCTTTGAAGTACACTCCTTCAGGGTAATAATGTAGTGCTTGGTAGCTGCTAGAAAGTACACGCCTTCAGGGTAATAATGTAGTGCTTGGTAGCTGCTAGAAAGTACACTCCTTCAGGGTAATAATGTAGTGCTTGGTGGCTGCTATGAAGTACACTCCTTCAGGGTAATAATGTAGTGCTTGGTAGCTGCTTTGAAGTACACTCCTTCAGGGTAATAATGTAGCGCTTGGTGGCTGCTAGAAAGTACACTCCTTCAGGGTAATAATGTAGTGCTCGGTAGCTGCTATGAAGTACACTCCTTCAGGGTAATAATGTAGTGCTCGGTGGCTGCTAGAAAGTACACTCCTTCAGGGTAATAATGTAGTGCTTGGTGGCTGCTATGAAGTACACTCCTTCAGGGTAATAATGTAGTGCTCGGTAGCTGCTTTGAAGTACACTCCTTCAGGGTAATAATGTAGCGCTTGGTGGCTGCTATGAAGTACACTCCTTCAGGGTAATAATGTAGTGCTCGGTAGCTGCTAGAAAGTACACTCCTTCAGGGTAATAATGTAGTGCTTGGTAGCTGCTTTGAAGTACACTCCTTCAGGGTAATAATGTAGTGCTTGGTAGCTGCTTTGAAGTACACTCCTTCAGGGTAATAATGTAGCGCTTGGTAGCTGCTTTGAAGTACACTCCTTCAGGGTAATAATGTAGCGCTTGGTGGCTGCTATGAAGTACACTCCTTCAGGGTAATAATGTAGTGCTTGGTAGCTGCTATGAAGTACACTCCTTCAGGGTAATAATGTAGCGCTTGGTGGCTGCTATGAAGTACACTCCTTCAGGGTAATAATGTAGTGCTTGGTGGCTGCTATGAAGTACACGCCTTCAGGGTAATAATGTAGTGCTTGGTGGCTGCTATGAAGTACACTCCTTCAGGGTAATAATGTAGTGCTTGGTAGCTGCTATGAAGTACACTCCTTCAGGGTAATAATGTAGCGCTTGGTGGCTGCTATGAAGTACACTCCTTCAGGGTAATAATGTAGTGCTTGGTGGCTGCTATGAAGTACACGCCTTCAGGGTAATAATGTAGTGCTTGGTGGCTGCTATGAAGTACACTCCTTCAGGGTAATAATGTAGTGCTTGGTGGCTGCTATGAAGTACACGCCTTCAGGGTAATAATGTAGTGCTTGGTGGCTGCTATGAAGTACACTCCTTCAGGGTAATAATGTAGTGCTCGGTGGCTGCTATGAAGTACACTCCTTCAGGGTAATAATGTAGCGCTTGGTGGCTGCTATGAAGTACACTCCTTCAGGGTAATAATGTAGTGCTCGGTGGCTGCTATGAAGTACACTCCTTCAGGGTAATAATGTAGTGCTTGGTGGCTGCTATGAAGTACACTCCTTCAGGGTAATAATGTAGTGCTCGGTGGCTGCTATGAAGTACACTCCTTCAGGGTAATAATGTAGCGCTTGGTGGCTGCTATGAAGTACACTCCTTCAGGGTAATAATGTAGTGCTTCGAGCATGCTATTGGATGGAAAGTGCGCGATATAAATACACACATTATCATTGTTATTATTGTTAACCTAGCATGGGATAGGTACCTGCTAAAGTGATCTATTGGCTGATCCATCCTTGTCATTATCAAACAGGTCACTGCAAGCAATCACCAAGGAGAAGGGGCCAAGTCGAAGACTATCACTCACAAGTTCACGACCAGACCGGTGGAACAGATCGGTCAAATCAACATAGGGAGCAAGACAAAGCCCAACAGATTTGTCCTCAAGTGGCCAGCGGTCAAGGATGCGAAGAGTTACATCAGCAAGATGACCATGAGGGTGACCAGTGAACGAGACGAACTGACCACCGTCATCTCCTCGACCAAACCTACCGTCACGTGTGAGTATATATTAACCATTCAAAACAGGGGAGGCGCTTGTCCATGGTAGGCTTGATGAGGTAACAAGCTGGTTACTGCATGGATCCACTTAAGGATACAAGGAGCCCAGCTAACGGGTTTAACATTAATGAAGAAAAAATAAAAATAAGGAGGGGCGGCTACAAAACACAAAGAAAAGCAGGCGGGGTTCAAGGTCAAGGTTTTATTTGTAGCGTTTCGCCACCCATGAGGGCGGCTTCATCAGATGCTCTGAGCTTGTTGTTTATCTTCAGTCCTTTAGGTGTCAGTTTAAAATTACGACTTCCACAAGTTAAGTTTGAAATCATCACAAACAAAGCAGCAAACTCTACCTTTCCTTTATTGATAAACTATTGCAATAGCTATCGCAATAGTCCCTTTTGGGTCAATAGTCACCCCAAGTAAGCTGTTTGTATGGTCCGGTGTAATGAGTGACCACACACTATTTGGGTTCACTTAAATACCGCAAGGAACTTGATCTGAAAAATAAAAATAAAAATTCTTTACTCAGTGAGCCCAAACATGACAACTAGGGTAGGGGGCGATGAGCTATGCTAAAAGATGTAATAACTATGGATCAAATGAATGATTCATAAGGGTACAAGGAAGTTGTTTTATGGGGTGAGTACACTTGAAGAAAGTTAAACATTTCAAACGTTTCGGGGTGCGTTAGACCCCCTTCATCATGGCATTGGTATACTTTAAAATTGACAAGTATCTTTGACCAGAACTAAACTAACCACTTTTTAACTGAGTGATTAAATAGTCATGTGTTTCTATTGGTGGAGGTTGTGTAACCAATCATTATTTTATCATTGAACTTTACTTTTGTTCCCTAAAATTGTTTTGAGAGAAACATTTTCTCACTCTTTGCATGATGATGATCTAGTGCAGTTTGACAAGCAATACAATATGTGTTGCATTGGTTTTTTTTGCTTTGAAAATGAAAATTTAAAAATTATTTGTATGAAAATGTTTAAATATATCTAATATTCCGTGTTTCTCATAACCCTTTTCATATGAAACACCCGCCGCAAATGGCTGACATATTACCCAAGCAGCATTAAGTCACTCTGACTGACTCATATAAAACTGCATATTAGCCATCAAGTTGTCATGCTGTTTCCCTGTTACAGTTGGCAAGATCTGTCCCGGACAATCCTACGATTTTGAAATCACCCCAGTCTTCAGTTTTGGACACGGAAGTCACTCCAAAGTTCAACACACAACCTTCTCAAAGGGTCAGTCACTCTCCCTAACTTGATCTTGTTGAGTCA
This sequence comes from Steromphala cineraria, assembly GCA_916613615.1. NCBI lineage: Eukaryota > Metazoa > Mollusca > Gastropoda > Trochida > Trochidae > Steromphala > Steromphala cineraria. The sequence continues at coordinate 3,432,017 of OU744737.1, forward strand.
TTTTACAAACCATTCTGCTATATCAGCGTATATGTCCGTATCGCTATATATAGCAAGCCAATCAAATGATGCCCTTTCAGCCATAGCGGCAAACTGGTGTCTTGGCTTGTTCCGCGTTTTCACCGCATGATTTGAATCAACCAATGGGAGTGCTATAAGATAATAAATCTGATCCCATTGCAGGCTCCGCTAAGCTCTAAACCGCGCTCTCTTAGATTTCCAAGAGCGACATCACTAGACAACAGTGTAAGGAGTTCGAAATGGTTTGACTGAAAACAGACAGGCTATAAATAGCGCTGATTAACCACCCGTCAGGGATACGGCTGAATACCATAGAAGGATATCAGGGGATTGTAGCATAACGCGGAGACATATACGCTGGTTTAGCAGGATGTTTACAAACAAACAGAATCCTATCCCCGGATTTTGTCAAGTGTTTGTGGCATAATTTGTTTCCTCTAGAAGAGAGGCACAATGGTTGACAAGAATGCAGAGGAACACTTCTTTGTTTATTGTGTGCGACGTTTTGACACAGATTTTTATGTCGTGCTCACCCAAAGAAACGTTGCATACAATGAACAGGTACAGGAGTGCAGTCAGACCTAGTGTAGAGGATTTCATATCTCTGTGAAGTTAATATTTTGAATATTTCATTCCTCGAAACTAGGCCAATGTTAATCAGACTTGCTTGAAATACTTGTGTAAATCATTATTGAAAAAATATGACTATAGATAGGTTGTAGCATAACGTGGAGACATATATACTCTGATATAGTAGGATGTTAATACAGTAGTTAAAGTAAACTTGGATATAACGAACAATCGGATATGTGAACAAAGTTTTAAGTCCCGTCAAAAGCTCTATGCGTGGCAAACACCGGATAAAGGGAACTTAATTCTTTAGTTCCTTGGAGTTCTACTGTATTTTGAATATTTTATTCCTGGCAACTAGGCCGATTTTAATCAGACTTCTATTATCACCTTCAGGAGACAGAGTCGATGAACCCAAGAGTGTGTCGGTCAATAAGACGGGAGAACGAGAAGCTACGATCACCGTCAGCAAAAAGGAGGCGAAAGATGTGAGTCAATTACTTATTCAATCTAATTAAAGCTAGCTGTAATGTTATTGTCCCCTAAGTCCTTACGTTACATCTAGCTACTAACCCACCTGGTCAGTAATCAGCCAATGAAAAAAGAACTGGCTGATACTTTTACTGTTGCAAAGGGGGACAACTGCTGTGAGTTAATCAGCAGTGAGTTTACAAAATCATACAGCATCAACAGTGTTTTCGTAGAGCCAGCCTGGGGGATTTTGATTTTGACTAACCTTTTGGCTTAGTGTCTCTTAAAATTATTATGTTTGATACTTTTACCGTTGCAAAAGGGCCAAACTGCTTTAAATTTGCCATAGTGAAACCTCAACCACTGCACATGAATTATTGCATGTCTGTTTGTTTATTAAGTCAAACCAACTGTTTAAATGGGTACCTGGAAACTTGATAAATAGCTCTACAAGGTCGTGTTAAGCATTTGGTCGTACTTCTCTCGACAAAGTCACCAGAATATAACTCTCGCACAAACCAACCAAACAGATTTTGTTTATGTTTTGGTGTTCTTTGTCTCCATATTTGACTTTATGTCATTTTTCAGTTGTTAAGATTTTTAATCATGCAAGACTGATTAAGGAATCTTAAGAGAAAACAGAATCTGTCAAATGTGTGATCTAAATAAAGTCGAGGAAGAATACAATTTTTTATGTGTTTGCCCAGCATACAATTCTTTAAGAATTATGTACATAAAGAACTATTTTCGTAAGCACCCTGATATTAATAAGTTTATTTCTCTTATGAAGAACAAAAGTAAATTTCATCTAGAAAATTTATCCATTTATATTCACAAAGCATTTATGTTAAGAAAGAAAGAATGTGTTACTACCTGTAAATTTATAAAACAAAACTATGTGACAGGCCTGTGGTCTTTCAGTATGGAAATACAGGTCCTCGGTCTTCTGTATTGGCCCTTGGCAACTATCTATAGTCAAGTTTCAAACATCTATTTCTAAATTGTCTCCACAGAAACACATTATCTACTACTACGAGAGAGAGCTGGACCTACAGGAGTTTCTGAAGAAAGCAAAGCGGGTCAACATGACTGGATCAAGCAAAATCATCCGTGGACTGAAAGCCTGCGAGGTCTACTTTTTCCGCGTTGCCGCAGTTCAAGATGGCTGCCCGGTTACGTACCCTCAGCATATCGAGACGGATCCAGGTAATAATAATAATAATAATAACAACAATATTGCATTTATATAGCTCAACATTCACTATAAGATGTTCTGTGCGCTTATGATGTTGTAAAATGACACTTGAAAAGATGTGTTTTGAGGGCTGTCTTAGAGGATGCCAGTGACATGCTGGTCTTTATTTCAAGTGGCAGTGCATTCCACTTCATTGCTGCATTGTAACTGAATGATCTTTTGCCAGAGTTAGTCTTCATATTTGGCACTGTCACAAGCATTTGGTTTTGAGATCTGAGCGAGCGTGAAGGTTGATACAAGGGCAGTAACTCTGTTAGGTGGCAGATATGTGCAAGCTTACTTAGTTTGTTGCATTTATGATAGTGTTCAACACAGTTGTCATTGATAGGTTTTACTATCAGGACATCATCGTTTAATGGGGCAGTAGCACTATTTTTTTAAAGTTTGTTTCTTGTATGATAGAGTTGGACAGGGCTTCCTATCACGACTTCATCGTTAAAAGGGACAGTGGCACTATTTTTGAAAATTTTATATTTTCAATTTTTCACTGATTATCGTACGTTAATGCTAAATGTTTTATTTTGATAGTGCCAAAAATCTCATTACACAAATCAGTCATCCATAGTCAGAGGACAAATTGTGTTGATCAAATGAAGTCCTTTGGTGGCCATTTTGTGTGAACATCTTTAATTCATTATGTGTAAGAAAAAGTAATCGCATGGCTAAACTTTACATTATATATTTGATTTATTACTGCTTCATTTAATTTGAATACATTGTCTTTCAATTGAAACCACAAATTTTCATTTTCCTGACATCACCTTATATTCCCCATGCTACTACCCCTTTAAGGTTTTCTGTTGCTATTCTATTGCTTTACTAAGTAAGTACTCTTGAAGATGCAGAAAAGTACAAGTCACTTCACATTTCCACCTCTCGCACATGCTATTTTGGGTCCTGTAATTGAGATTAAATAATATATATATCTTTGTTTAATTTCATTTGGGGGCGGGATAGCGCAGTGGTTAGCGCTTTCGGTTTCGGATCAGGTCTGTGGTTCGAATCCCGCCAGAGGCTCGGCAACTTTGTCTGCAGTACAGAGCTGTTCAACACGCAGTCAGGTTTGGGTGCAATGCTTCACTGAATTTCAGTGCAGTACCACCCGTAGTTCGCTAGTTCCAGCCGATGCTCGCAGGTTTCACTGCAATACATAGCCACAATAGTGTTGCGGGCTTTCTCCCTGCATGAATAGCCGCGATATAAGTGAAATACTCTTGAAAGCAGCGATAAATCCACATCACCTCACCTCACCTCAATTTCATTTAATGAAGGATTTTCTGCTTATCTTCAGATGTGAAAGCTCCTCCCAAGCTTGACAACATTCAAGTGAAATCTGGAAAGGATGACATCTGGGCGAATGTAACCTGGAGAGCTCCATGTGACTATGAAGTTATACCTCTTGTGAGTTTCTTTATTGCTTCAAAGATTGTTAAAAATATTTATCATCCAAAACTGTGTTTCACAGGAGATATCGCTTGTGAAATCTATATCTATCTATCCACAACCACACTAGTGTTGTGAGCTTTTCCCCTGCAATAATACTAGCAGCCTTGACATGTGAAATACTCTTGAAAGCTGTGTTAAATAAGTCCAAGTGTACTCATCTCATATACCGTATTCAACGTAATAAGCACCCTCTCCTTATGAGCGCCCTCTAATGTTGCTTTAAGTTGAAAAAACATTAAGCCCTCCCTCTCCAGGCATACCTTACATGACGAAACCTAAACGAAACGAAACATAAAAAAGGGCTTGAAGACTTGATTTGAGGCCTTCTCTTTATTCAAGGAAATTGGATTCGTAACTTTTAGCTTAAAAGCTAATGCAGATCGAGAATATACAATCATTTTTATCTTTCGACTGACTGATTAAAACATTTTAATAAGCGCCCTCTCTTTCCAATTTTTTAACCGCCCAGGGCGCTTAATATCTCCCCAAAAACCCCGTCTCTGAATGGTATAACGAATTTATCCTACCTAACAAAACGCATATAATATGAAAATAAAGAGTAAGAACTGCGTAAGTCATTTTACTATAGTTTGTTTAAAGTGAGATATCGGTTGATCAAAAGTAACCAGCTTGATCATGTGTTCGAGGTAACATACATTGTACATTTCAAGACGCTCAATCTGCATGCTTTTTTCATGCTTTTTATGTGCCGGGGTATAAATGATTTATTTCCCCGCTCAAGAGGGTTATATCAGTATTTATTCAGGGTCATGTGGACAAATCAGAGATTGAGATTCTTACATGAGTTCGGATAATAATATATGCCAAACTAACTACATGTATTTTCCTTCTGTTCATTATATCCGATTGTTCGCTATATCCGTGTTCTACTGTACATGTATTTTCCTTCTGTTCTCCAGGAGTATTCCATAGAGAAGAAGGAGATGAACAGCTCAGGAGCTACGGTTGACATCGAACATATCAATCTAGGAACGAAGACCAAGAACATCACAATGTGGCACAAACTTCCCAATTTGAAGCGAGGCGCCACCTACAAGATCAGACTCAGAACCAACCTGAAGGGGTCAGAGTTCAGTGAAGCCAGAAATATTACAATAGGTGAGACATCGCTTTTACCTATTCTCGATAGTGTCTTAGCTAGGATATCTCTAGTTGTTAAGATAAGACCGATTCTGAAAATGATCCTAAGCCTGTCCTAACTTGGGATACAGATCCTAGCTAGGATCGGAACTCTTCAGTCGGGGAGATAGGAATATGTTTGATAATTAGGGAATTCCCCTTGAAATCAATTTTAGTTAAACCGATCCTAGTATTTAGGTAGTAGTTAGGATATCTTAACTATGGGATATTTTTGAAAATAAAGTAGGATTTTATCTTAAACCTTAGGATCAAAGTTAGGATATACTAGGGCTAGGATGCTTTCTAGAACAGTCTGATTAAAATCGACTGTGATTCAAGGAAAAAAGTGTAAAAGTATTATCTCTAGTGGGGTTCGAACCTCACCCAGCCCGGCTTTCCTCTCATTCACAGTCTGAAGGCACCCCTATTACCCGCATGTTCTGACACAAGTTCATCTAGCCAATCGAAAGGAGCGCAGTAAAAGCTTCGATATCATACTAGGGGCAGGTAACTCCAGTGTACCATTCGTTATACATAATCGCCGCTAAACGCTATTTAAAAACGAGGATGTGATTGGATAACTTACGACTGGGTTTGTCTGTGCTAAACTGGTTATAGCAACACGCGATAGAGGTGGGTGCATTCAGACTGAGACGGAGAGGATATCCCGAATGGTTCGAGCCCTGATAGAGACAATATTTTTTATATTTTATTCCTTGGAGCACGGTCGATTTTAATCAGACTGCTTTCTAGAATAGGGGCCATTAGCCTTTTACTTAGACAATGAATCAATAACCCTTCAGACTCACATTCAATTCTGATTCAGCCGGGTACCCAGTTAACTGACTGGTTACACTTAACGTCTATCAACTTATTTCTCTTACTTCTCAATCTTACTTAATCTACAGTTGTTGAATAACAATGAATCCTGGATATTTTACAAACGCTACTTTTTATCTTCTGACTATATCATGTACACTATAATATTATAATTATTACACTATATATTATATATATATATTATATATGTTATGTACACTATAATATATTATAATATTATTATATAATATTTTTCTTCCCTCAGCTCCATACGGTGCACCCGAAGGTCTCATTGCACAGGAAGTTGGAAACGGATTTGTCTACATCCACTGGTCCCCGGCTCCTAAATACAAACCAACCATCAGAGGAAATAATACTGTGAGTAATAATAATAATAATAGACTATTTGTATTGCGCATATATCCATGTCAAACGCCATGCTCAAAGCACACAAGAAAAGTTCAGAGTCACTATATACAAAGAGCAGTCAGTGAAAGAGATCAGTCGTTAAAAGTCAGTGATGAAATGCGGATCTGTACAGATGAGTTTTGAGTTGGCTCCTGAACAAGGACAGTATCTTTGTGTCCTCTTGTCCCTAGAAGCTGTACAGATTGGTCATCACCCAATAAATGCTGAATTTCGCTTGTAAAAGGCGGTCTGCAACCGGAATTTTTAACTTCCCGAGTTTTATTAGCAGGGCCCCGAAAGAGTCGTAAATGCTCGGTAGGGACGAAATCCTTGACACAAACTTGGTACTGGTTGTCAGCTGTAAGCAGTTCGTAGCCAAACGATTTCGTCCCTAGGACTCTTTCGGGGCCCTGCTTATAAAACACTGGAAGTAAAAAATTCGGGTTGCAGACCCCCTTTAATTATCAAAACGCTCACTTGTTCCATAAGAACTTTGTTGTCATCTTTGTATCCTCTCCTCCTCCCCAGAAGCTGTACCGACTGGACATCACGCGCCCGGACAAGCCCGGCTTCAGGATCACCAAGTTGACCAACAAGACAGATGTGTACATGAAGCTGGAGACCGAACGTCTCTTCCGTGTCACCGTCAGGTATAACAAGATCGATGGCTTCTACGGAGACTCGGACACATACGAGTTTGTCGGTAAGTTTTCCAAGTAGATATCCTTTTTAAGGGATCCTCCAAGTAGGAAGCCACGTCGCTATTGGCTGAAATATTGCTCAAGCGGCGATAAACGATAACTCTCTCCTTGAAGTAGGTAGCCATGCCGCTAATGGCTGAAATATTGCCCAATCGGCTTAAAACAATAACTCACAGACTCTTTGGAGTAGATAGCCATGTCGCTAAAGGCTGAAATATTGCCCAAGCGGCGAAAGCAATAACTCACTCACTCCATGGAGTAGGTAACCACGTCGCTATTGGCTGAAATATTGCCCAAGCGGCGTTGAACAATAACTCCCTCACTCCTTGGAGTAGGACTTCAGTACCAATAGGAGGATCCCCCTCAGAGATTATGAAATTTCTGCAGTTTTGTTCGATTCTTTTAAGCATGGGATCTTTCAATGGGAACAATACCCCAAGGAGAATCTCATTCAAAGAATTAGAACCTCTGCAATTTGTCTTGGGATGCAATATTATTGGTTTTCAAAATTCTGAATCCATGGATTTGTACCTTGAAATGTACCGATCAAAGCAAAGTTATTAAAATGGATGAAACTTTAAATTCACTTGGCAAAACCATTTTTGTTGTGATTTATTTCTCTTACAAAAGATTTGAAAATTTACTTGTAAGATTTTTCAATTTAAATTTGTTAATATTTCTGAGTCAAATTCAAGAGTTTATGTCTTTGCCTGCCTTAAGTATTTTATTGGAAACAGGTTGCCATTGTTGTGGGCGCACAACTCCAATCACACATTTATCTTCAATCCATCCAATATCTATTTTCAGTGCACAACAATACGGGTATATCGGCGCCGACCACTGGTGTCATCTCCACGACCAATCTGGTGACTATTCTTGTACCAGTGGGTGTCATCCTGCTAATCTTGGGTGTCGTGTTGGGTGTCTACGTCATCCGTCATCGCCGTCTACAGAGAAGTTTCCTTGCATTTGCTAACAGTCACTACGATCCACGATCGGGAACAACACGCTTCACAGCAGCAGACGACCTCGGTGAGTTGAACTTTTGAATTTAGATTTGAAAATTTTGTTCTTGGGATCAAGAAATTTTTGATAGATTCTTGTTTGAGAGCCGTGATCTACATGAGATTGTTTGAGGTTGGCTTTAATACAATAAATGTCAATGAATATTGTCGTCTTAAACTTTATGAAGTTGGTTTTGGTCCTCTATCCAGTTTCTGTTTCCGTTTAGTGAAGTATTTTTCCTCCCATTTTGTTTTTGTCTTCAGGCTGGAACCAATCAGATTTTAGTTTGGTTCTTTTGACCTTGACCTTTTGTTTTGTCTTCAGGCTGGAACCAATCAGATTTTAGTTTGGTTCTTTTGACCTTGACCTTTCATGAGAACTAGCAATCAACAGACTCTCCTGTTTTACGATTTTGTTTTTTCCTGTACTTTCGACCTCTTACCAAGACCATCGATCCCAGATTAGATTTCTGCGTTTTCTTAAATCCTTGACAGAAAATATCATGGTTGTTGGAGATGATGATGCAATGATAAAGTTGATGTCCTTATTCCTGCCATGAACTGTCATAGATACTTTCAACCCCCTGCCAGTACCCAACCCCTCCTAACCCTCCATTCTGCATGGACGAGGAATGATAAATATCAAGGGATGTTGATGATAAAGTAGTGTCCAATGATAACTATGTTCTGTTACAACAGACTGGTCGAGCTTGTTGCCGGAGGTGTGAAGAATGTTTCTTGTGATGAGCGGTTCATAGAATTCTGCCATATATGGTGTCTGCAAACTAATGGAATCTGGTAGGGGAATTCTGAAAGGGCATCCTTGGTATAGGGAATCTGGCACAGGGGAATCCCTTTGTAGTGAGAATCTTCTAAGGACATCTGAGATATATGGTATCTTGTAGGAGCATCCATGGTTAAGGGGAATCCCTTGGTAAGGGGAATCTGGTACAGGGGAATCCCTTTGTAGTGAGAATCTGCTTTGCACATCTGAGGTTCAAAGTATCTTGTAGGGGCCTCCATGGTTAAGGGGAATCCCTTGGTAAGGGGAATCTGGTACAGGGGAATCCCTTTGTAGTGAGAATCTGCTTTGCACATCTGAGGTTCAAAGTATCTTGTAGGGGCCTCCATGGTTAAGGTACAGGATATCCCTTGTATAAGGAATCTAGCACAGGGGAATTCCTTGGTAGCGAGAATCTTCTTTGGACATCCGAGATACAAAGCATCATGTAGGAGCATCCATGGTTAAGGGGAATCCTTGGTAAAGGCAATCTGGTACAGGCTATCCCTTGTATTAGGAATCTGACAGAGGAATTCCTTGGTAGCGAGAATCTTCTTTGGACATCCGAGATACAAAGCAACATGTAGGAGCATCCATGGTTAAGGGGAATCCTTGGTAAAGGCAATCTGGTTTGGGGTATCCCTTTTATAAGGAATCTGATAGAGGAATTCCTTGGTAGTGAGAATCTTCTAAGGACATATGAGGTACACAGTATCTTGTAGGGGCATCCATGGTTAAGGGATCTGCTAGGGGAATTCCTTGGTAGTGAGAATGTTTTTTGGATATCCGAGGTACACAGTATCTTGTAGGGGCATCCATGGTTAAGGGGAATCCTTGGTTAAGGGATCTGCTAGGGGAATTCCTTGGTAGTGGGAATCTTCTTTGGATACTGAGGTACACAGTATCTTGTAGAAGATCCATGGTTAAGGAATCTGGTTTGGGGTATCCCTTGTATTTGGAATCTGACAGAGGAATTCCTTGGTAGTGAGGACATCCAAGGTACACGGTATCTTGTAGGGGGATCCTTGCAAAAGGGAATCTGATTGGGGAATCCTATGATGGTGTGAATCTTCTAAGGAAATCTGAGGAACAAAGTATCTTGTAGGGGAATCCATGGTAGATGGAATTCCTTTGTAGATAGTGTTTCGTAGGAGCATGCTTGATAGGGTAGGGTCTTGGAACACGCTCTGGAAATGGACTCTATTGAGGGCATGCGTTGTAGTTGGAATTGAGTGGTGGCATGCTTGATATAAGAAACCTATCTGTGAGACTTTTAGTTCCATTCCTTTTGCATTCTCTCCCCACAGAGGCAGATCAAGTCATGAAATGTTGATACAGCCTCTGTTCTATTACGCCAAAATCCATGGGTTCCGGCAGTTTTCCCTGGAGGAAACAAATTACACCACAATCCATTTGAATTTGCTTCTTGCATGGAAAGGGTGGCTCATTTCACAATGCTTTTGCCATGATTCAATAGCCAAAACGATGATTTAACAACAGCATCGCTGCTTGCACAACTTACTTTGATTGCCTCGATTCAGGCATCACCCAGTCTATCCCCCAATATTTGGCGTAATAGTAGGAGCCTCCTTGGTAAGGGAAATTGGTGGAATATAAGAATCTAAGAGAATATGAGAGAATCTAAGAGAATATGAGAGAATCTAAAACAGCATCCTTAACTTCTTTATGAGGCATTTTAGAAGTTGGAATGACAATAATGCAGAGGAATATGTTGACATCTTGGTTGAGTTGTTTTTACTGTGTATTGTACTATTTACTTTTATATGCTCCTACTTCTTTACTCTTCCTCTGCTTGAGAACTACACAAGAATCTGTCGAAACGTATCATACAATGAACAAAGCAGTTGTCATCCATATATTCCTCTGCATTATAGCCTCCTTTACAATGGTTTGTGTTAAGTTTCCATAGGCATGATGATTATTTGTTATATTCAATCATATTTTGTTATTGTTTATTTTTTTTATTCATTCACAGGTGATGATGATGATGCTCCGTTGATACAAGGCTTCTCGGATGATGTGCCGCTCGTAATTGCATAAAACACGCTGGAGACGTGGATTCAAGACAGTTTTTTTTTTTTAAATGCAAAGTTAACCTAATGATGATTGGGAACAATGAAACAGTATTTCATGGGCCGTTCAATTGCTAAGAAAGATAAGGTTGCAAAGAAAATTTTACACATTAGTTTTCAGAAAAAAATTCATTTACTCTCAATTATTTTGTATTATTTGAAGACTAAAGATTTGCATACCATAAAAATGATAAGTAGAATTCGACAAGCAAGTCTTAAAATATTCCTCTGATAATGAATATATTTCTTTCCTTATTTACAGGTAGATATATTAAACAGAGAGGACTAGTATCTTTTTTTTCGTGTTTAAAATATTTGTGTGTATTTTGATGTTTTATACGTTATTTACGCTTGATTTATATTTTGCAATTCTAAACATTATGATTAGTAATATGCTTTAAATATATCAATTGCATTTTTTTACAAATTAACAAAGATAAAGATCTGAAAAAGGTTTAAATCATGTTCTAGTTGGAAAAACTAACTTCATTTCTACCTTATATTGCGATATATTTTGGATTCTCAGTTGATTTCATTTGATCCTTAAAATCAATAACCGCTGCTAATGGCTGAAATATTGCCCAAGCGGAGTTAAACATTAACTCACTCACTCACTCACTATAATCCATAAGATATAGGATGTTCTAGGTCCAATTGTTTTATATCTCCCGCTCTCACAAAGATTGTTTTGCAAGCATTCCAGTAGACCAATGAAACATGTGATACATTGATATATATACAGGTTCACAGCCTTGACCTAGATGATTTCAGCCCCAGAAAGGCAGATATACGTTCAACACAAAAAAAAACTGTCAAAGTTTAAAAATGGTTGAATTTTGTGTAGTTTATCACATTGAAGCCTGATACAGTAAGATTGCAACAACCTATCATATACTTGACGCTGATAGTTAAATATTAAGAAGCCTTCACATGGCAGTAACTAAATTTGATAACACATGTTGGTCTTGATCATGTCGAATGCGATTGGTTACTTTGGAACATCATGAGTTTGCCAACCTAGAAACTGTAATGGGGAAAATAGATATACCCTATTCAACATAATAAGCGTCCTCTCCCTATATTAGTATAAGCGCCCCCAAACAGTGTTTTAAACTACAAAAACATTAAGCACCCCCTCTCCATGCTAACCTTACATGACAAACCTATGAAATTTTACATAAAAATGGTTTGGAGTATTGATTTCAGTTCTTCTCTTTTATCACAGTCATTGGATTTGTAATCTTTCGCTAAAAAACTATATGTAAATCCAGAATATACAAACATTTTTATCATTTGACTGAAAGATTAAGACATTTTAACAAGCGCCCCCTTTTTCCAATTTTTTAAACCCCCAGGGCGCTTAATAGGTAGAATACGGTAGGTTCCATCACTTGCAAGCACTTCCACTACTGATGTTGGTTTCGATGTCTGAGACCATTAACAATCACCTTGAATTTTCAACGTGTTTTCAAACATAAGTTTTTAATGTGAAGGCTTCATTTCTGTGGTTGTGATATTAGTTGTAGAAGATTATTTAATTAATCAGAAAGTTGTATTATTTGCCAGATCTGATGTGCTTGGTTTGATTATGTTGTTGTTTTGTATATACGACTCAGTGCTTGTTTTTCGAAGATCTGATTTTTTTTTATGAAACTGAACTGACTTTATGAATGGTGGCTCGTCAGGGATCGTTAAAAATTTTAAATTAGAAAAAAAAGGATTTTACTCGAAAATTGTCAAATTTATGTTATAGCATTATAATACTGTAAGCAAAATTATCTTTTAGGGGTTAATCAATTTTGCAATTGAATTATGCTATAGATATTTTAAAAATATGAATTGAGTCTAAAATCAAGACAAATTTAGTGATTTCTTATTTTCAAAATTAATAATAATTTGTTTGGATTGATTTTATCCCTGTAAAGAACTTTGATGATGGTGTTTGAATGGTGAATGGACTTTTGTATGATTTTGTTGTTACAGAAAATGATTTTGTAAACTTTTTGTATATATTTGGGGCTTGTCGATCTTGAAACAGAAACCAAGAATCTCAACTGCAATTTCCTGTTTATGTTATAAGTGTGTGATATTATATCTACATGTATATGGAAGAGTTATGTTTTAAAAGATTTGTTTTGACAAAACCAATTTTGTTAGCGATTTTTTTTTCAGTTTGCAAATTAAAACAAACAATTATGACAAATTAATACCAACATTATGGAATTGAAAATTTATGACATTTCGTTTCATTTAATTAAGATAAGTTTTAGAATTCTTACTAATAATTTTCTGTAGTTTTATAATTTTTTGATGGATAATGCCTTTATCAAATAAGACTTCATTAATTTTCCAAATATTTTAATATAATTTTGTCCAAAACCTGATTGAATGAATTGTATATGAATATGTATATGTATCTTATAGAGCTGGAATATATCTTGCTATGTGAAAAAACAATACATGTGAACATGTTATAGTATGCGTTTCAATTAAATTAAACTAAGATCTGATTCGGAAAATGAATAATATACTAATTAAAAGAAGTTGAGGACCAGATTTAATTATCATTTTTTATTTGATCTATGTAATATTTGATATTGCAAATTGGGATGATTCTTTAGTTATTTTGTGTACTTTACAAAGATTGCCTGTTCTTGATTTATTGGTTTTGAATATTTACGTGAATAATCAGCACTTGATTGTTTATATTACACCAGTTAAAACCAAATAAGGTTACAGACTGTAAGTGTTTTCTATATAAAAAATCATCTTTATGAAATTCCTTTTCATTTACATTCATGAACCTTTTGGATTTTTTTCACCTTTGCTTTTGGAAGTAACTATTTATCATTGTTACATTTCACCAATCAAAACCTAATATCAGTGTTGTTTCATTTGGGCTAATAAGGATTCTTACTGTTTTTTTAATAACAAATTCCATGTTATCTACTACATTAAACAACCCAATTTTTGTTGTATTGTCTCGTGTTTGAAACAAAACCGTCCGAGGAAAATTTGTATGTCAAATTGGTCCTTTTGTAAAAGCAATTTAATTTGTATATTTTGAAAGATGAGAATTACTGTTTATGAAACTCAAGGTGTATTTCATTGTGAGAAGTTGTAAATATTTCTTAGAATATTCTATATTTATAAAAAAGAATTTGGAGATGAAATTATTTTTTGTGCCTCCAAGATTGTGAAGTTCGAATATTCAATTTTTATATTTTAAAAGTTTAAAAATACTCAAGTAATATTTTGAAATTGAAAATTATGTCCAATAAAGGATAAATGTAAAGGAAAGATACATAAATACTAATTTTAAATATTTTCAAGGAAATTTTGTTGTCTATTTTATGAATCTTGAAATAATGAAATGGAGTCCTTTGATTGGTAACAAAATATGAATTCAAATATTTGCAAGGAACACTTTGTCTATTTTAGAAATCTGGAACTGCAGACTAATAAGTGTTTATCTAACCAGATCTTTATGTCTTAAATAATAATTGTTTGTAGATATTGTTAAACTATACAGGGAGTATTGTGATATCACAAGATGTATGTGCACTGATTATCTGCCTTATTTCAATTTCAAATCAATTAGAATATGGCTTTAAAACATACAAAATTTAACCCTTTTTCTGCCATATTTTCTTGACATGAACCCTGCTGTATTCACAGACAGCGTTAGATACTACAAAAAAGTAATGAGAATGATATTGTCAATAATTTTAGAAACTCTTTAAAAATGGCTTATTTGGGATATTGTTTTCATGTTATGATTTATGGAAATTAATATACATATATTTGTATTGTTTGAGTATATAACATTTGATTCAATAACCAATTTCAAAATTCAATACTTTCTTGAACAATTCATGCAATTATAAAACAATATGAAAATATATGATATACATTTTTGGAAAACACCTCTTGGTTATTGAGTCAAAAAGGGTAAAATTGTTGTTTGATTATCTTGACCATATCATCATATATTCTCTGATTATTGTATTGTAATATTTGTTACTATTGTTTAGAGCATGCTGTCCTTTCTATCATTATTTGGGCTGGGCCTATTTTGACAAAGTTCTTTTAGAGCTATGGCACAAAAGATTGAAAAAAAAACTGAGCTTCTGCCATTTTAAAATTTTGGGTTCTTATTGAAAAGGGTTTTAATTCTTTACTGAGAAAGATTAATTTGGGGTCATTTTTGTTCTAATGTGTTTCAGTTTTTGAAGATAGATTTGATTGCTCATAATGTGCAAATGCTCAGATTTAATTGCTCTAAAACCTTTAATTACATTCCATTTTCTTTTTTTTGCAAAATCTATCATTGTCTAATTTTTGTCAGATTAGATTAGGACAGGCTTGTTTAAGCAGTTTATGTCAAATTTCAGCATTTTAAGATTTTTCATCTAGGACCAAGAGGAGTGAAATCAATTGCTTGGTTGTTGAGGTTAAAATATAGTTATAAGTTGTTGTACATACAGTATTTCCTGATTTTCATAATCAACACATCGTTTAGGACATTTATGTTTGACCATAAACATCTGATTTTTTTACAAAAAGAGTTATTATTGGGAAAGGGGGAAAACGAAATGAGTATAATGTCGTTTAATGTTTTGGCTGTAATACTTATGAACAAAATCTGTTCATGCTACTAAATATCTTGAAAAGATTAACAACTTATATACTCTCCTACTAAAGCAGTAATCCATTTGAAAAAAGTTTCGCTTTGACCTGTGGAACAAGATGAAAACAATTGTTGATTGATAGTAATTCTGGAAGTGTTAAAAGTTCTGCTTTGCTATTTGTTTGCAATAATGAGCATTCTCTCGGCTCTCACCTGTTTTGTTGCTTGCTTGGTTTTAATATGACTGTACATATCTGTTTTACTACATTAACACAGATGAATAAAGTTTTATCATTTTTTAAACAAATGTTTTTGTTCTTCAAGAAATGAAAAGGTCATGTACAGAGCTCATTATGCACATGCAAAAAAAATGAGATTCACACCCTTAGGAATCCTATAAGCCATGTGTGCGATTTAAATTAAATCCATTGAATGGTTTTTGAGAAGAAGTGGATAAACAACAACCCTTATCACACTACCATGAGCTATCACTTGCAAAAAAATTCGCCTAAGTTCAACATGTCAGAAATGTGAAAAAAAAATCAAAAATTGAAAAACAAAATATGAAAAGATGATTCAGTACGTTTTTGTTCTTCAAGAAATGAAACGGTCATGTACAGAGCTCATTAGAGCGCTATCGGTGAAGTTCAGCAAGTTCGGACACTCCTTGTGGGATGGATGGGAGAACCATGTCATTGCTGTATAAACTTAAAGGGGCAGTAGCATGTTGTTAGGGGGAATAGAAGTTGATGTCAGGAAAATGAAAATTAATGGTTCCGATGGAAAGACATTGTATTTAAACTAATTGGAGCAGTAATAATTCAAATATATATATTGTAAAGTTTAGCCATGCGATTTCTTTATCGTAATGTTATAAAACTTCAACGTTGATGATTTATCTTCGAATAAATTATTTATAAAATCTGTTATTTGTAAGAGTTAAAAAATTTGGAGCACCTTTAGAATCCCTCACCAAATAAACCGGAAGTGTGTAAGAGCACGCGCCGAAGGCGCGTGCTTTACTGCCTTCGGCAGTTCACGTGCCTATGGCACGTGTAGCGCCGAAGGCGCTATATATATAAGGGATATTCCGTAATTTCCGTGATTTCCGTAAGGAGACATTTTAGGCGAAAATAGAGGTCATTTTCGTATCGGCAAGCAAAAGTTTAATTTAAAACTTCGTCTGAAAGACGATAGTTTTAAACACGAATTTTAAAATCACTTCAAAACATCATTACCTTTGCCTGCAATCGAGGGGAAATCCTTAACCCTTATAGTGCCCCAGGACCATATATGTGCCCCTCCCCCCAAACTCCCCATAATGCCGCAGGACCATATATGGTCCCTAGCCATAACCCAATATACAGCCTGGGCTGTTTAAAAATTCCTGCACCGATTCAAGTTGACAGTCATTTTTTTAGAATCTATATAAACATAGCTTCAATTTGGTACCACGTTTGCAATATAGAACACAATATTAACAGAGATATCATGCTTTTCACTAAATAATTCTATCGAGACACATATGGTCCCTGGGCATGGCCATTGGGGGTAGTTTTCTACAATGCAAATGAAAAATTATATCAATCAATTGAAGCTCACACCTGTTTTAAAATAATCTCCATAACAAAGTCATCAATGTGATACCACTTTTACACTATTTGGCCAGATATTGCCAGAGATATTAAGTTTTTAACAAAATACATTGATAAGGACACATATGGTCAATGACCATGGCCGATAGGGGTTAATCCTCTTCAATGCATGGGTAAAAATATCTCAACCAATTCTAACTGAAACCCACATTTTCAGAATCACTGTCAAATTAGATTTAATTTGATACCACTTTTGTACTACAAAACCTGATATTAACAGAGAAATTTGGTTTTATGAAAATACCTATTTGGGACACATTTGGTCCTTGGGCATGGCCGATGGGGTTAATTTTCTCAAATCTAGTGTAAATAATTCACCAGCATAACAGACAAAATTTAATGAAACAGGAAAAATCCCAAGTATTACCAAAATCTACAGTATCTCTAGTTTTGAAATCACATATTGACAATGGAAAATGCATTCTAATAATTAATGAACCGACTTAATTAATTATTACTTTTGATTTGGTAAAAATGGCCATCATTCCTTGACAAAGGAAAATTACTATGATCCATTACTTGCTCCTAGATTTCTTTTTCAAATGTAAATTCTTGACAAAACATACTATATGGGTACTGAAATCGATATCATACACGAATATGGTAATCAATTAGCAATAATATGCAGCAGACCTTTCCAGAAGTATTTGGCAAACCAGCATACGTCACTGCCAGCTCTTGAATGGAAATAAACAAAATGGCCAGTCAAACTGAAACTGGCAGTGGACAGATTACATCTGATTCTAATTTGGATATTTTGTTACACCCATGATGTTTCGAGAAATGTAATGACTGATACATTTTCTACAGTTGATAAACGATGTACAGGTCATGCGTATCATTTGAATTATCGTAAATCCAAAAATTGCGGGGCCGCATAGTACAACAGTCCAATACTTCAGGTCACGGACAAATCTGATCGGTACAAAAAAGTTTCAAAACGATTCGTGACCTGACAGCCCGTTTACATCGAACAAATAAGTAACGTTACCTGAAAATACCATCGAAAGATAGCATTTTAATTTTTGTTTATGTATGAGTCCATGTTTTCATGATTTGATGAGTGCAAGATTGCAAAACGTATAATTTTAAAATGTAGTACACGTTGCATTGCGCGGCTGTTTTGTTGACAGAATGGCGGTGACATTGTAGATACCACTTTCGTGAGATCTTATTTCTATTAGCTAATTTGGTACGGACGTCTGTTGGTTTTAGTGAAACGAAAGAGTACATCACATTACCATTTTGATATTTGTGTTTGCCTCGAAATGTGCTAAATATAGAATAAAATTTAACGGATTGCAAAAGTCATTTCCATAGCGTTAATTACTCTGGATAAATATATTTTAACCATGATTTTTTCCTATGAAAATAACAATCATTATGTCAAAATAGTGTCATTCATATGTCATTGTCATATATTTTTTATTTCAAACTTTGAGGATGATTTTAATCGATTTATTTCAGGAATAAACAAGCCCAAGCCAAGGATTACGAGAGTTTGTTTCAACTTCAAATCGAACCTTCATTCTGGCGCGGAACAATCACCTGTCGTCTGGTGAACAGCACGAGACACGCGAGTCGTGACGTCTTCGCATGTTCTGCCGTCATATCCGGTCTACTTTGCTCGTGACCATTAGCGCTATTTATAGTACGGGAAATCCCTCGTTGCCGAAATAAAAAAAATTATTTTAAAATCCTTTTGATTACAATGACAGTGACCTTGGCAATACAAATCTAGATGATGACGGCTGACTCTTGTCATGTCGAACTTTGGTTTTGCTGTCTTTCTCATTGAATTTGACATTTTCTTATATTTATCAAAGCCATATATATATCTTAATTAATATGATACGCTTACAAAAATACTGAACAGGAATAAAATGAAGTGGCATTCTGGAAATTATGTCTGAAATGTATCAGATGGAAAGTGATTATACAGTATTCCTTAAATCTTTCAAATGAAAAAAAACCCAGTGATCAGGGCGCATGTTTTCAATTTATAAGGGCCATCGCACATTTCCTATTGTAGGCCTATGATAAATATCAACATGCATGTTTATTGAAAAAAAATACATTAATATAAAAAAAAATCTGTATACATCCTCGATTTTTATTCTATTTTATTCTATTTTCTCTATTAATTCAATCCCATTTTAACAATCTATTTTTTTCATTTGAATTATTTCGTCCAACTGATAAAGAGTTTTTACGATATTTTAATTTAAAAATTATGCAAAATTAATCTAGTCTCAATATGATTTTTAAATTGATTAATTTCTTGAAATATATTAAGAACATAGTTTTTTTTATTTGTCATTGATTGTGAATTTATGAATGAATCCCTGGATGCAATACAACATCTGATATAATAGAGAATGTGAAACAAATTGTGTGCTTATAAAAGTTTGATCAAAAAACAAAAAGTTACTGGTCTATTCACCAATATGATCTCAAAATTGGAACCCATTGTTCGCTGAGCTAGGGGCGTGGCCAGTAACAGACGACGCTGAAGAGCGTCAATGTTGGCTTTCGAAAACTTGATACAGATGAAGAACATTATAGATAAAAGTGTTGCTTGATAAATTTTAGGCACCCGAGAAATTTAAAGAGTAAACACTGAAGTACGACAACCTTCCCACCATATTTAATGCGCGAATTTCATCGTGCATAAAGCCGCGAGTGGACGACCCGTCAATCAAGTCGACCGTTTTAGGGGCAGGCCTGTTTTATCTTTAAATATTTTAGTAATTTTCTTCCATGTCAAGTAAAGACATTATATCCAGATGATCGTATATATAGTTTGCAACCTTCCTTTGTGTTATTCAGGGTAAATTATAGTTAGATTTGTTATTAAATCTAATTTTGATTTTGATGATTTTTTAAACCAAGCTGGTGTTTTCCTTTTTTTGTTTTAACTCGAGAGTATAATTTGATATACGTCTGGCAGTGACCAAATTTGCTTGATATATTATGGATTTATTGAAGGTTATATTATATATATGTTAACCACAATTTAAACTGTGATTGAGATTGAAAATACATGCTAATGTTAAATCTATGTGGAAAAGGAATTCTGCCAATTACGCAATACCAAAACTGCCGTGATGTGTTCTCGCTATTTTTTCGCGCTTTTGTCTGATCGATCGTTTTGAATTTTCTGTTAGAACATACATGGAAAACTGTTCCAATAGTTTGCTTATGAATTCTAATTTGATAATCTGTACTTTTTTATCGTTTTAGTTTATTGTACAACAATATATATTGAGTTGTTTATGCGCTTGCAAAAATGCGACTCAAATCATGATTCTGTCTGCTTGAAACTGCTTTTGTTTTCGACCTTGTGATAGCAACATAATTTCAGCTCTAATGTTTCCGAAAATTATATCATTTTCAAGATCGAATCCATAACTTTCTGTGGATGGAAATTCAGTCATGTGCACCGGCTGTGGAAAAATTGCAAGGACTTTGCGTGCACCGTACATTTACTGCACTTAGTTTGTCTATGACGTCACGGCGAACAATGTTCAACAAATGAAAACAAAAAGATAACTTGTATTATTTCGTGAACAATCGGTCGCATGTAGGAAGTAAACACATCAACGTGATCACTGAAATCCGCTTTCTTGATAAATGACAATTTAATTACTTTGTAGATAACGGCAATTTAATTACAATCGATGAAACAAGGGTATGCTAACGTTCCTCGGCTGAACATTTGCATGAAAAACGTCTCTGAAGTTTATAATTAGATTAAATTCATTTTTATTGTTGTCACTTATGATTTAAAATTACATTGATTGAATGGTAAACAACTCAGCTTTCATCACTTAAAATTTCATGAATTTCCGAACATAGATAACGCCTCAGGGACATTTTTTGTCAACGTTGACCAAAATCTCGAGTTTACTCCAAAAGTTAGCGGCACTGCGTGAGCGCATAGCGTAAAAGGCCGGGCACTGTAAGGGTTAAACCGTTCCTCGTCGCTGATTGGTCAATTCATAAACTCGCGTGTCGATTGTTACGTCACTTCCCGCACGTTCTCGCATTGCGTCATGTCGTCATAGTGATGTATAACGTGTGACGTATGATTTGTTTGTAAACAGACGCTACTTTTAGCTTGGCAAGTTGTAAATGTTGTGCTTTTGAAACGCTATGGCGGGATTAGATGATTCTTTGGGGGATTTCGTTGTGGAGAGTCGTCACTCTCTCGTGTGTTGCGTACGGGACCGTTGTTTGACAACGTTGAGCCAGAAAGGAGGAACAAGAAGAGGAAATTGTCCGCATATTTAGGAAAGCAGACGGAGCGTCTCCCATCGCTACCTGATTGTACCTCGATTCCTTGGGTAAGTTCGTATGGGCGGGATTCTAAGGTTTCTTCACGTACTATTACTTTCGAGTTGCTCCTTTTTAATTTATTTGTAACGATTCTCGCTACGCTTGCGTGGTGTATGAATCGTGGGTTACTTTGTAATCATGCCACTTGTGACAAGTGTCATAGTTCGAAATGCCAAACGCTCAGTTAATAAGAATGGTACCGTGAAGGGGCTTTTTAAATCTTACCTGAACGAACACATTTGGAGAGTCGAGGTACAACATAGCGATGGGGATGTTTTTGATGCCTTCTAAATGAAGTTGCACGCCAATTTCCTCTTTCCAATGTTCCAAGTAACATCCCTCTGCATTAACCCACCCACCGACTTGAAATTCGACAATCCTTCTAAAAATCCTTTTTAACAAATGCTCATATTGGCATGTGTGTCATGTTTGGATGAATATCGTCGAAAGGGAAAGAAAGGATGACATTCAATCAAAATAAAAAGAAAGAAATAAAAAATCCCCTTCCCCGATTAAAAAATAGGGGGGCAAGCCCCCCTAAACCCCCTTATGATATTAATTTTTTTTTTTTAAACGAAAAAGAAACAAGAAATGATAAAATCAAAACAAATATCCATAATAAAAAAAACAACAAAAACGAAAACAAAAACAAAACAAACGGGGGGAAACAATAGAATTGAAAAATAAACAAAATGTAAAACAAAAAGCATTTAACATAAACAAAAAAACTAATTTTGAAATTTGCATACATAAAACTTACCTTGAAGTAATTTTTTATTGTTAAAAAATTCGGAAAATTGAATGCAACATGTCAAAACGACGCTGGGTCATGGGGGAAAACCCTCTTATGTCGATTGGATAACATTGAATCTGTGACGAAAGTCGTTTAAAAAAATATACAAAAGGGGCCCTTCTAAAGATAAGATGTTGCCTATTGTCAAATAATATCATTGATTGGAAATGTTCGGTAATGTCAAACGACTTGTGAACGAAAGGGTAAACAACAATGGCGTCGTGAATGACAACTCTCGCTTCGATGAGAAATGACGTCTGCGCATGTCCGGTAGTATAAAAAATTCGAGAATGTTTTTAAAGATAATTTCCACGAGCCAAAATGGAATTTGGTGAGGGATTCTAAAGGTAGGCCAAAAATTTTAGGGTAAGAGTGATAAAATCATTCAAAGTATCGTTATGAAGTCATTATACTGTTCTCTGACTATGGAAAGAAGAGTCTTCAACAGCTAGTTTAACCATGGATCGCCTTTATTGTACCCGGACAATCACTGATGCGATAAAAACTGTAAAATAATAAAAAGGTTTGGAAAGTATGATGTTTCTGGACATTGAATGTGTTGGCAAAGTTACACTCATTAATAGGCCTACATTTGGCCTAATAAAATTACATAATTGATATATTTTGTGGTATCAAAATGCTTTGAAAATAACATGCAGGTTCATAAACAGTGATAAATTCACTACAAAATACAATATGAAGGTTACATCCTCTAGTTAAGAGCCTCACGAAAATTACAGAGAAACGTGGTTTTAGAAAGTAGAACCTCACGGCTTTACCGATGCACATTTTATAAGATATGCATAAAATAGCCATGAGAAAATGATATAATTACTTTAATATTATGAGGAATGATTCCTTTATCATATTGAATGTAAACTTACGTTTTGGTAGAGGCATAAATGCATAGAAATGTGTGAAAATGATGAGTTGCGACGCTTGCCGCTAGAGCGTTCATGTCCGACACGCTAACACGAGGTAAACAAAGGGAGATAACAACTCATACTGAAATGACCGCTAAAACTACTCTAATTGGTCAAAGGGAAGTAACTCAACTTAGGAGCGTACGTAAACTCTCCAATGTCATAACGTGACATGATAGTCATAGTGCTCATCACTTTTGAGTTTTGACTGATGGTACATGATGTGACTTTACTTTCCATATATTTATGTGCACTTTCACGTGAGGTATAACATTCCTCCTTAGGTCTCTTTATACAGTTTTTCCCCCATAGACTCCAATGTTAAATTGCCATAGGTCATTGACTTGTCGCTCCTTTATCACAGCACTATTAACCACTAGCAGCAGTAAGATATGAATAACCTTGATAACAAAAATCAATGAAATACTATACATTGACTTTATAATTTTTTAGCAACAGCTATTCGAAATTATCCCCCACATGAGAATATTCTTGAGATTTTGGATCCGGAAGCGACCAAACAGTCTCTTGAGTGTGCCACCTGACCTTCCGCCTCTTACATGCCGACAGCCAAGTACATTAGCTAATGCTGAAAGAAAGACCTATTCTAATACCTCATATATCTTTTCTTTAAGGGGTTAAACACTGTCAGACCTCCGTCCATTTGCTCTCTCTAGTGGGAACTCTTTGGCCCCCGTTCACAATCACAAAACTCTAGTCCAGCCAGACTCTTCCTGTATTCATGCGCCCTTTCACGTCAGGTATCAAATTCCTTTTTTTTTAATTCTTGCTTGGATTTGCAGCCATAAGCAGTGTTATGTATGTATGAAAGAGTAAATATCGGGTAGTTATAACTGTAACAATCTTCCGTACTGAACCATCTTTTTTTTAGTGCTATGAATTCCCTTCGGCCAATTAGGGTTATTTTGGTTATTTTGGTTATTTTAGTGTTCATGTAAAACCTGCACCGATGCGAGTTTATCAACAGAATGGTTTCTGAAACGTCCTTTTTGAGCGTCTGTGACAATTGGACCTGCGACCTTTCAGCCAACCAGGTGTCAAGGTTTCCTTTCTAACTTTAAAATCAAAGTTTGTAGGCAAGTGCTGGCAAGAATGATTCAAACAACAATCTACCAACTCTCGTCGTTCCATCTCCTCATGTCAAATCTGGACATTGGTTATATGACATCAATCTTGAGTTGATATGAGGACACATTGCCCTGTCAGTTTTGGTACCATCTTACTGCAGTTGTAGACTAAGTAAAACACAACAACTGTTTTCATTTGTTTACAATTTGATTTATTTGAACCAAGATATATACCTGATTTTTATAAAATCATGTCTATTTTGTGTAAAGAATTTATGTACATTAGATGAATACATATATACATACACATCATATTCAAATTTATTTCTTGAGAAAACCAAAGCAAAATGTGAATTAAAACTAGTTGTTATGCTAGATTGGGACGCATATTTATACAACTAGAGTTATCTATATCTGACAATCAACTCGATGAAAACTTGGATTTTGATTCAAATTATGAAAGCTCTTTCAACAGTATACATATCATTTGTTGAAAACTAAAATTTTCATCTTTTTACGATTATAACAAAATATATTTCAATTAATGAAAAAGGATTAAATGTAATTGGCATGGAATGCTTGTCAGTTGATCATGAGAATTTTTATACTCAATTTTTTTACAATAATTAAATATGATACGATACAAAGAGAATCGATAAAAAGACTTAAAAAGAGAAATTAGAACAAAGAAAAAGAAAAATTTAAAACAATCAAAGATATTTTTTTTTCAAAGTATTTTAGTTAAAAACACTAACTGCAAGCGCTGGATTTGTTGGTGATTTGACAAATCAATGAATATTTTAAAATATGACAAATTGATGAAAGAATGACCGTAAGAATATAAAAGTGAATATATACACTGAATTTGAAGGAGTGGCTGAATATTTGGTATACAATTTGATAATGAATGTAAAATCAACAAAAGATGTAAAATGCTCTACAATTTGAATAAATCTAAAAACACAACACTACAAGACGACAAATACATGGAATATATATCATATATATACAATTTCTTAATTCAATTCTAAATCCTTTTTCTAAAGCACTTTTTCATAGTTCAATCGTAAGTGAATTTGAGGATCGAGCACTCTATATGAAAATATTCTGAAATAGAAATCAGGAATAAGTTATTCAAAATATAAATTTAGAAATTTCTACTTAACCATATAATAAGTTTAACTATATATATGCCCAAGGCCAAAAAGGTTGCTGGAAATTTCATGAAAAAGCAACTGCATAAGATGTTCGAGTTGCTTATTCTTGGAATCCAGCAAAGAAAGCAAAACGTAAACCTCAATCTCAAAAAAAGAGATACACCAAAGTATCAGTCCATGATTAGAAAAAGCATTATATTATGCATGGAAGCTTTCTTAAAATTTCTTTTGATAGGGTTGATGAAAATTAAAAAAGATTCAAAGATGGTAAAAAAACATGCAAAGTGACTGACGATTCCAAATATTGACCATTTTCATTGACAATGCTTAAATTGATTGACAAAAACAATTCCGAATAAAATAATAATATGTCGAAATCACAACCAAATGACTATCATAAATATGATGATAAAACTTTATAATCACAACACATGCATAGTAAATCTTAAGACTTTGGAATGTTGAACATGAAAGAATTTGCATATGGAATGTGGCCAAAAGCAACTTTATAAATTGCTGGGGGAAAGCCTTAAACACCATTTTTTCTATGTATAACAGTGGAACCTTATAAAATTCATATGACGTCACACCTTCTTGTAATGTAACAGTACATTTACGACATAGAAGACATGTCAATTCTTGAACATAAAATTTTGATTTTAAAACTGTACTGACAGTACAAAATATTGTTCATGATATTTTTTACATAAACCGTGGAAAAGAATTTGCTAGAATGTTTTCTCAAATTTTAGATTATATCACATTTGCGTTTCCTAAATCAGCAATATTTTACTAGGGTAATCTAAATAGAGACTATTAAACGAGGAAGTGTGTCATATGACTTTTACAAAACGAGTGTGAATTTGTGTATTGACCTGAGCGAGAGCGAGGTTTATACACAAATTTGCACGAGTTTCGTATTAAAAAGTCATATGACAACACTCCTGAGGGTAATAATTTCTTTATTACGATTCTATCCCAACTATTCTCTAAGAAATACCTACAAAATTGTCCGCTTTCTTTGCAACGGCCCGCGACAGTGACGTCATGAACAATGGTTTTATGACATCACAGAAGTAATTATACGGTTAGTTGCACAACAACAATCGTTGCTATGCTATGTGCACATGTTCTCATATTGAAAATATGCCACTTCTTATTTTCAACCCTATGGGTAATAAACAGGATCATTAAAGTTCAAGCTAAGCCTGTTGGTTGAATTTTTGGTTACGTAAACAAATGACCTTTCCTGAATAGAAATTACAAGAAATGTGTAATTGTAGAACAAATTTCATATACATGTCCTGTCTTATAGATATTTTGCAAATGTTACCTTGACAGGATGATGGAAGTTGTTGTCAGCGATAATTTTTACTGTTGACCGAATGTTTGGTATAGTATTGGAATAATGGGTAAGTCTCCATTTTGTAAAATAATGCTATTTGGAAACAACTCATAACATGACATCGTATGATTAATACAAACGTGATAATTATTTCAATTCTAATAATCATTATAATTACTTTTCTAGCAATACTATGAACACATCTATGTCTATTTAGTATTTTGGTATTTTAGTG
This sequence comes from Steromphala cineraria, assembly GCA_916613615.1. Lineage (NCBI taxonomy): Eukaryota > Metazoa > Mollusca > Gastropoda > Trochida > Trochidae > Steromphala > Steromphala cineraria. The sequence goes on from OU744737.1 coordinate 3,458,890, forward strand.
TTTTACAACGATATCCTAGATATACCTTTACATCATATCCTAGATATATACCTTTACATCCTATCCTAAACCTAGAACACAAGAACAAGCTACATCGACTATTACTATTATGTCCATGGTTCTAAAAAATGTCTTAGTTTAAGCTGAGCTTAACATAGCTAAGCCAACTTTGTGAACACAGCCCAATGACATACTTCTAAATAGTCAAGAAACAAGCTAAGGAGGGATAGGCTACACGAATACACAGAAACTAATACTCAACAATGTTATATACCAATAATAGAAGTTTTGAATTGCGGCATAATAATCAACTACGTCTAACCGAATCAACTGCCATTTTGGCGATTTTAAAGTATTAGGAGTTTGCCAATTTCAACAATTTTGTTGAGGTATTCATTAGTGCAAAAGCAACAAAATAGTTCTGAGTTCATTATATTGTGAGGAATTCTGAATTGACCATTGGCTTTGGACAGTCCACTACAGACTGCAAGGACTTAAATCAAAACTTTGTAATCTTATATTAAAGTAGAATTTCCACTTTTATAGACTGCAAACTAACCTTCCACTACTGCCTTCCCTAAAGTCGCTATTTGGAATGCCAACTCTATGAGAACTATTCAAAACTTTGTAATATAATATAGACAAAATTGAAATTCCACTTATGAGCAAATATTAAGGAGAGCTCTAACAATTTGCTTTGAAAAGTGGCAACAGCTTTTATTCACTATGAGAACTTTCCTTTGCTTTTCAAATTTTGCAATCTAACCCTATGTATAACATTTCACAATTTCTTATTTTAATGTAATTCTAAAGAATGCTTTTACATATAATCTAGCTAAGGTCACAACACAATTTGTTCCTGAGAAAATTAGCTATTTGACTACAAGGACCTATATTCTCTAATAAAGACACTTACTAAAACCAGAACCTGTGTATTGTGGACGGACAGTTAATCCTTGCATTAACAGCGATGCAACCAACACGAAGCTTTCTGATTTCATTTGTTCACAAATACTTTCCCAAAAATATATTTCAACAACAAACATTAGTAACTTTACCAATATCAATATCAATTCAAAGTATACTATTCCAAGTAATGATAATTTCCCCTTAACCCTTACGATGCGGCTATATATTTTTGCTCAACTAGCCCCCGTGGCGACATTGTTTTGTCCGGTGCCAGCCACCGTTATATCCTGATTGCACCGCCCACTGAATATTTTTATGTAGCGAGTCCCGGGTCTTTTACAACAATTGGTGTATCTATTTCGCGGATCCCGGATTTTTATTTAGAGCCTTGTAAAATGTTTATTTATGCACACACAATAATTCTTTTTACATGGACTTCTAGATACACTGTGCCTCTTTATAAATATATAAAAAAAACATTACGATGCGCCTCATATTTT